>JARHVA010002300.1:2467500-2664150 GCA_037957365.1 Torreya grandis | reverse complement strand
TCTCTTTAATGTTACACAATGAGAAATAAAACACTTGAAAAGGCTTGCAACATTATAAAAGAGATCTCAACATATTTTTAGGCATTTATACAAACCATAAGAGGACATGAAATTACTTGAAATTTTTTAAATAACTTAACAAAGAATTATCAACTTGGGACACCTTTGAACCTAGTTGGATAAATCATGATAAGGCTAGACAAACACAAACCAATATATAACAATTACCTTAATTATGTCAAAAATACCTTAAACTTTTCTAAACATGACTTATAATGATATTTTTTAGGTATTCAATCAAGATCAAAACCTGATAGACCAACTTATTTGTGAGCCTAATTTATGGTAGCCAAAATTTGGTTAACATATTTGATGACCCCATGGGGATACTTACTTGTTAAGCATACTACACTAATAGCCTTACTAGCCCATTGGTCTATGGAGCCACTTGACCTAAAATTAAGACACAATACTACCTTGAACAAGATGATGAATTAAAAAACCTTCCAAACATACAATAAACAAAAGATAAAACACAACAAGAAGATAAAACATAATGTGATACAAAGAACTTAGAGGAAAGATAAGATAAGAACTACTATATATAACCTAACCTATCAGAACTAATCCTCATAGATCAAAAGGAAAATTCTTTGAGTCACCTTCATGTGCTGAAAAATAATGATGTGTAAGTTGTTTCTCATAATTTTTTATTTCTTTACCAGCTCCTTTATTGACCACCTCCTTATTAGGATTGACCTCATATGGGTCTATATCAATAAAAATATCTCCAACAAAGAAAAACTCATCATGATCTTCAATTCTCACCTCATATTATTGTTCATCTTTGGAAATGTAAGAGACCTCCAAAGTAACGATGGTTTAATTTATAAATATAGAAGCATTATCAACTTCATTTTCTATTATCTCATCAAATTTGATCTCATTCTCATCTTGAAGAGTGTCATATTCATCATACTTTTCTATACCATGGGTTTGAACTTCTTAGTGATGTATAATAAGATATTTTGGCTTGATAATAGATTTTAACATCTAATCAACCATGTCCTCTTGTTCTTCTTGAGGTGATATCCTACTAAACTCTTCAAACTCCTTGAACATGTCTAAGTAGGACTTCAATATGTCTTCAAGGCCTCTTTGAATTTGTCCATAATATTAAATAAGGTCATCAAACATGGTTTTCCTTTTAATATATTTCTAATGCATGACTTCACCATGCTTATTGGCCAAGGCAACATGATTATCACTCTCCTTGTGGGATATACATTCACCATCCAAACTAAAGAAAAAAATTCTAATTATTCCCAAAAGGTAGCTTCTTATTCATCACTTGAAAGCATAACACGCTCAATTTCAATATTGCCATTTATTTTATGAACAATAAGTTATTCAAATTATTTAAATTATTGAATAGACTCATGACAGGGATATGAGTTTTGTTCTTAAATTTTTATCCTTTTCCCATGAGGTTCAACAAGACTAATAGCCAATGTATCATCAAGATTAATTACCTCATGTTCAGCTACAAATGGTGAAGTTACTACATAGTCACCTTAATCTGCATCAAGACTCAATCCATGAGAACTAGATTGGTCTTCTTCTTCCTCTCTGAAGAATGGAAGTTCATCTTCCCATTGAAGACTCAATTCATCATGTATCTCTTGTGTTAAACTTGATATGTGATCTTGTAGGAGGTTGCCAATTTCTACAACTTCATGTTGGATTTCATCTTCATGAATCTATAGGGGTCATATGTTTTCCAAGAAAATTTATTTATTCCATGAAATTATGGTACAGGTCTTGCCATACTTGATCAAGATCTTCTTCACTCTTTTCAATGAAATCACTTTGACAAGGGACTATTACCATGCTAGCTTGTACTCCACCATTAAGACAATCTCTCTCATCATCCTTGAAGATAGTTTTGTTTTATTATTAAAAAAGAAGAATGAAAATAAAGATATCCTCATCATATACACTAGATACACTCTCTTCATAAATTTATTGAGATTCAATTGCAAATGATTGTTTTTCATTTTCCATATTTTACCACCTCATCAGCTAGCTTTAACAAGTTCTCCTTCAAATCTAAATGACAATCTTATACCCTTAATTTAATTTATTCTCCTTCATAAAATGAGAGTGTTGGATGCAAGAGACTTCATTGGATTGATTGAGACCTCTTTGAGTGTCCTTAAAACTAGGGACTTTAGGAGTACTAGATAGATTATGATGTTCTTGAAAGGATGGAGAAGAGAAATGAATTAAGGATGTTGTATTCTTATCTTTCCACTCTTCATTTTCTTTATCAAACTTATATGCATCTTGAACTTCATGTATGGCTAAAAATTGAAGGATAGAGGAAGAGCTTTAAGATATTGAGAGGTCTCTTTAATTGACTTCCATGAACTTCTCCTCTTCTTGACTTTGTATAGGTATTGGAGAAGGATATTTATCAAGATTATACATGACATAACCATGGGTCTTAGTCTAAGAAGGTCTCTAAAATGTAATGGTCTTAGGTTATTGAAGAAGAGTGGATGAATATTACATGGTCAAAAACCTCTCTTGATGGCATGTTGCAACTTAGGTTGGGTTTCAAGTAAAATAATGTTGATGTGGAGTAGGAGGAAGCATACAAGACCAAAAATATTACATTTAATTACTCTCTTAAAGTACCAATATTCTCTTAAGATATTGAATTGGACCTCTTATTTCTATCACATCACTTATTGGCACATTATTGGTTTTCTTTCTCAATAGTTATCCACCCAGTCGTAAGTGAATACATAAGACTCTTTATCATTTGAGTGTTTTCATTTTGACTAGAAGGGTCATAGAAAATCAGGCCAAACTCTCTTTATAAATATACCTCATTCACATTTCAAAACATGCAATAGTTTATTTGAAGTCTAAAATATTAGTAATAGAAGTAAAATGAATTTGACAAGGTTTACTAGAGGGATGAGTAGGATACCAAGGATGTTGAGTTAGATTAGGAGGGGCACATAAGGATACTAATATCCTTGGTAAAGTTGAGATATTATTGCTTAAGAGCCACTTGGGGTGAAGAAATGAATGCCATCAACCTGATATGGAGAATATGAAGGCATAAAATATGCATATTGACCAAAAGAATGATTAGGATTCATACCAATTTTATTATTTTAAACACCTAGGTTGCTTATACTAGCTAAGATTCACTTGGAGTCATTATTGATGTTTGGATTCATGCCTCCAAAGGCTGATGTGTTGAAGAGTAGCATAAATAAGTATTTAATGGGATGTAATCCTAGTCCCATTGAGCATGCCATAACTATTATAATAAAAAGTTACACCCTTGAGGATTTTGTTCAAGCCTCCTCACTTAAGTGATAGCATGGAAACACCTCTAGTTTGTGGGGAGCCTAATAAATGAGGTGAATCTCTAGATAGGGCTATCTCCCTTATCACTATCACCTTAAAACTACTACTATACCTATTTATTGCAAAGGAAAAGGATAATAGAAATGAAAGTAATCTAATTAAGTAGGTGATGCACCAAACTAATTTATCACTACCAACCAACTACATGTGCACATGTAGACCATGAGACTAATCTGAACATACCATCCTAATATGAATCTATTACATCAACATTTCAATTTTTAGGTTGTGATATATGTTTGGGATAGGAGGAATAATAAAGAGGTATAAAATGAATATAATGAAAAGGTAGACACACTCAACCCTTACACTTAACTTGAACACTTCACATGACCTGCAAGAGAATCTTTCAAACTACATATAGGTGCTAGGATAGGACAACATATCAAGGAATACTAATCAAATCACTTATTAAGATCAAATATCCATACATAAACACAATGTAAATTCATATAAATATTTAAAACTAGTAGTCTTATTGATCAAAGGCATATAAATAAGCACAACTTCACCATACTCAAGTGGAAGATGCATTACAAAGCCACACTAGGTAGTATATAGAGAATAGAAGTAGGAGAGAGAAGATGTAAATTGGAGATATTAATGACAAGTGTCACATTATGAGGAATTATGTTACAACAATAAATCTTATAATTAGATAGGTATATGAACTATGTTTAACATGTGTCATCTTGGTGACTCATCAATCTTCTTTGAAACTACCCTCTTCCTGATCTAGAAGTGACAAATGACATTATTGATCATCAAATTAAAATTTAAATAAAATTTTACCTTATCCTTGACACCTTTAATATTTTTTATAGTTATCTATATTTATTTTTCAATTTTAATCATGTTTTATTAGGTGTCTTGAAACCTGTCAATCTCACTACACCTATCTCATAAGGTTGTTTCAATGATGCACTAGTATATCATGCTCAAGCTTTCTTATATTCACTTGATTATACCTTTTAATGATCTAATTATTTTAAAAATATCATAAAATATTTCACTTAGTGATGTTATAATGGACATCAAGCTCTTTATAAACCTTCATAGGTCTGCAATTAGGCTTCTTACACAAAATAGTAATACAGTCACCTTTTTAACCCAAATTAGTGACTTGAATAGCTCATGTATCATAAAATGATATATTTAAATGGGAATAAATTTCCATAAAACCTATACCTAGTCTTATAAATCATTTTTACTTGATTTGAGGGCTTATAACCACATTGTACACTCATAAATAGTCTTATAGCTATGCCTTTTAGGCCATTTCCATACACTTTATCCTTGGCACATGATATAAATCTAATTAATAAAATAAAATATATATTAATGTAAGATATTAAATTAAATTTAATGTCAATCCATCCCATTTTAGGCACTTAGAGGATCCTTTTCTCCCATCGGGTCATTGTGAGGGTTTAAGGTAACATAGTTTCTTAATGAATGTTCATAGATTATAGGGCTTAAATACCTAAAATAATGCCAAGAATTATAATTAAATAACCCAAATCACACTCATAAATGATCTTGAAACACCATTAATCTTCTCATGTGAGTTCTCACATGATAAAAGTACCTCTCGGGTAACTAGGTTTGTAAGTGTGTACCTGAGAGAGAGAAATTTGCATGGGAATGTACCAAATTGTTTGGTTTGAATTTTAAATGTTTCCTTGTGGTGTATTAAATTTATTTTGAGGTATCCCCATGAATAAATAAATAAATTAACCTTTAAATCTACTTAAAACTACTTCAAGCTCAAAACCAAGGTTTATGCCTAGTTTCATTCAAGTGACACTAACAAGCTTACTTAATCACTTTCTTTCTTGCCCAGTGATCTCAAACTTATGGAAACATGTTTTATACCATTTTGAGACTCTTAAATATAATAAAACTTCCATACTTGAACTAGGCATCCCTCCAACACAACATAGTTCTTGTTTTCCTCATTTTGTACACACAGGCCTTTATGTTCTCAATAAGTCTAAATTACTATTTTGAAATGAAAAATCCTAAACCCCATACTTAGTGAATACATGAGATAAATTATATGTAGTATACATGTCTATACCATTTTTAGAATGTGAAACCAATCCCATATTAGTTTCTCATGGATCATGTCTTGTCATCGCGTATTCTCTCCCTTAGGTCTCGCATTCCTAGTATATGTTCATTAGGCTTAGACTGCCACTTTGAAGTGAAACCTCTTCATCTCCTATAACCTTAGGATTCATGAAAAACTTGTTCATATATACCATAAGCTTTTAGGTTTGCTTACAAAACCTATAGGTGGTAATTTGATCTTGGAGCATCTCCTTCTTCATCATAGGAATTAAGTTTATTTTCTTATATGGTCCAATGGAAGGTGAATTGAAAATAAACCTTAAAATTAAGGACCCTATCAATGCTATAACATATAAGAAATATCAAACACCTCCACCTTCATGTGAAAACATACATTCACCCATCCATTTAAGAACCATGAATTTTTGTTGAGAGAAACATGGGAAAAACCTTCATGACCTATTTTCCATCACTTCAAGTGGTTGATAGAATGATTTAATGACTAATATAAAATTTCTTGGAGACTATTGGAGTGAAGAAGACCCAAAAAAATCAAAGACCCTACTTAGAGTTTGTTGAAACATGCCTGCCACCCATACAAAATAAAGGTTTTGCTATTTTTGAGGGTCACACCTACCAAGTAGGTGTTGGAAATGGTATGAGGGAGATAATGAAATATTTTATGATCTCATAAAATCATTAATTTCCATATAATAATTTACAAATGCCTTGAAAACATTCAAAATCCACCCTATGTGGATGAAGAGGGCAATTTTGACTACCTAAGCTCTTAGTGATTGTTTATAAAGAAGGATACATAAATCTAAGAGATATGTACATGGTTTTAAGGGAATAAGGACCCATATCAACCACCAAGATAATTACATCCAACTCTCTCTCTCCTCTACACACCAAGTGAAAATTTTTGACCATCTTAGGACCACTAAGGAAGTTGATAGGAGAGAAAATAAGGTTTTCTACTTTTTTATGACTTGTAGATCATCCAAATTTTTGGTTTGAGTATGAAGTAGATGGAGGAGGCCATGTATGTTCCTGAAGATGAAATTCATTTTGAAAACCTACAACCACCCTTTTAAAAACATCTCTTTTCACATGAGAACTGTCAACTCTGCTTGGAAGCCTAATTGAACTGATGAAAAAAGTGTTCATAGAGCTCCTTCACACCTATATAGATGTGGTATGATGTGACATAAACTTCATTCAAATGCTTACCTACCATTTCTTATACATATTCTCTCTTGAATGTTACACAATGAGCAATAAAATACTTGAAAAGGCTTGCAACATTAGAAAAGAGAGCTCAACATCTTTTTAGGCATTTATATGAACCATAAGAGGACATGAAGTGACTTGACATATGTTAATTTCATTAAAAAGGTCTTCTCAACTTTTGACACATTTGAACCTAGTTGTATAAATCACGACAAGGGTAGATAAACATAAACCAATATAATTCCATTACCTTAATTATGTCAAAAATACCTTAAATTTTGCTAAACATGACTTATAAGGATATTTGAAAGTTAATCAATCAAGGTCAAAACTTAATAGATCAAGTTTTTTATTAACCTAATCTATGGTAGCCAAAATTTAGCTAACATATTTGGTGACCTCATAGGGATGCTTGCTTGCTAAGCATACTATATCAATAGCCTTACTAGTCTATTGGGCTACGGAGTCACTTACCCTCAAATTGAGACACAATAATACCTTAAACAAGATGAAAACTAAAAAAACCTTCTCGAAACACAACACATAAAAAAAGATAGAATAAGACAAAATACATTGTGCTACAAAGTATTTAGAGGAAAGACAAGACAAGAAATATTATGTACAACTAACCTATCAAAACTTATCCTCCTGGATCAAAAGGAAAATTCTTCGAGTCACCTTCATGTGATGAATAAGGATGATGTGTAATAAATTTGTCATAATTTTTTATTACTTTACCAACTCTTTTCTTTACCACCACCTTCTTGGGATCGACCTCAGATGGGTTTATAGTAGCAAACATATCTCCAAAAAATACAAACTCATCATGATATTTAATTATCAACTCATATTTTTTTCATCTTTGGCAATGTGAGAGCCTCTACAGTAACTATGGTTTGATTCATAAAGGCAACAACATTCTTAGCTTCATCTTTTAATGGCTCCTCAAATTCCATCTCATGATCATCTTGAAGAGTGTCATATTCATCATAATTTTATACACCATGGGTTTGAACTTCTTAGTGATGGTTAATAGGATTTATTGGATTTTTAGGAGCTTTAAACTTCTCATCAACTACTTCCTCTTATTCTTCTTGAGGTGCTAGCCTACTAAACTCTTTAAAGTCCTTGAAAATGTCCAAGTGGGACTTCCACATGTCTTCAAATCCTCCTTAAACTTGTCGATGATATTCAAAAAGGTCATCAAACATGGTGTTCTCTTCAATAGATTTCACATTCATGTCTTCATCATGTTCATTGGCCAAGATAACATTATTAACACTCTCCTCATGGACTATAGATTCACCATCCAAACTAGAGAAAAAAAAATCTATTTATTCCCAAAAGGTAGCTTCTTCTTCATCACTTGAAATCATACCAAGCTAAATTTCAATCTTTCCATTATTTTGAGTAACAATAGGCTATTTAAATGCTTCAAACTCTTGAATAGACTCATGCTAGGTATGCAAGTTATGTTCTTCAAGTTATATATTTTTCCCATGAGGTTCAACAAGACTAATGTCTAATTTATCATGTTATCGATCAAATTTTCACCCTAAGGATGTTTAATCCATCCTCCTTTAATTTGATGTAACATGGAAACATCTCTCAAGTTTTAGGTGACCTATGGGAAAGATGAGTCTCTATATTTAAGGGTTAGTTCCTTTGAACCACACTTAAAACTAACCACTAATCTACTTGATTTGAAGGAAAATGGATAAAATAACACTAAAACTATTCTAATAGAGGTGATGCACCAAGATGTATCCCACAAACCTACCTGAAATTGCACTATGAAAGACAATTCACAAAAAAATTGATCTCAACACCCAAGGTTCTGCTAACAAAAGTGTTTCAATATTAAGTTTGAATGAAATGTATTTATCAAGTTAGATGATTGGTAGGTATGATATTAAAAACTAATATACATATATACACTTAAAAACATATAAAACAATAATTTACACTTCATATGACCTGATAGAAGTTAGATTACATACACCAAGCATGAAAGAGTGATATGAAGACAAGGAGAGTTGACCTTCACTTGCTATTCACTATGAACTACTTCACACACTTAATAAATAATTTGAGAAGTAAAAATTATTTTTAAATATTTTATTCAAATTAATTCACCATACCAAATGTGGATACCTTACAAAGCCAAAAGTGGCAACTTATATAGAGAATTGAGGGAGAGAGAGAGGGGCATAGTAGGAGACTACCAAGAGTCCACCATGAGTTAAAAAAAGAAATAATTTTTATAAAAGTCCTAAAATAATTAAAAATCCATGTTTATTTCTTCTAAAGATACTCCATTCTCCAAGTGGCATAGGAGTTAGAAACTTAGCTTGACACCTTACATAACTCTTCAAAACTACCCTTCTTTACATATGAGAAGTGACAAATGGAACTTTAAATTATCAATTTTACATGAAATAATCTCATAAAAATTATTTAACAACTATCACACATTTATAAACTCTTATGATTTGACATTCCAGTAGCAATCATCATTCATATGCATAGTTGTCTTGAAACTCTTCATTTCCCAAGCCTAGCTTTACCCAAGTGGCTCAAAACTTGAGATAATATTCTATAAGTCACTATATATCTATATATGGACTTAAAATATCTTATAAAACCTATAAAAATCCATTTTTGTTCTGGAATAACTCCCAATAATCCATTTTGCTTCTCAAGCTCTCATTAGGCTTATTTTCCTTGTAACCCTAAAATCATGTACACCTCCTTGTGTAGGGATATTTAAAAAATTTAATAAAAAAATAAGGGAATATTTGAAGACCCAGTATGGATTTACATTTCCATGATAAATTTTAGGTCCTCATAGTGAGTGGAAGTACCTTTTTCTACATTTCTCTTTCCTTAATTAGGCCTTAATTAAGACTTCATGCCTAGAAGCCTAATTTTCTTCTCTATATATATCCCACACATTTAAAACCACAAAAAATCATGTTATTAAAATTTCATAGACTATCACCAACCTCCATGTCAAATTTTAGGCCTTGAGACCCTATAGAAGTGTGAGAACCATTAAATGGCCTTGAAACCTAGTCTCATTTTAGACCTGTTTAGGACTGCCTTGGAAAATGAGTTTTGTTGGATCAATTATAGGATGTAATATGAATATTTTTTGGATTTATTATATTAAGTACATATCATGTGACATACAAAAATATTTTTCAAGTTTTCCTTTGCTCAAAATCCCTTTAAAACACTAAAAACCATACAAAATAGTGTATTTATTGTAGTTCATACAACTGCAAGTACAAAAAAATACACTTGGATAACATAATTGGAGTAATAAACAATATAAATGATTTTATATAGTAAAAATATGTCATTAAATGTGATTTATAAGTCCATTTCTCACATTGGGTCACTATTAGGGTTTTATGAGGGTTTAGAGTGGCTTAGGTTCTTACCTATTGTTCATAAACCATAGGCCCTCAATCCCTAACCCAATGTAATAATTTTAAATTTTATTATCCTCATAATATATCCCTAGTTTATCAAGTCCCCATGCATCATGACCATATATTTTTGAGTGTGCAAATTTGGCTTGTAGTCTACAAACTGGCCATTGAAGAGGGGTTGACAATCTTAGCTATTGTTCATGCATGTCAGAGACTTAATAAAATGATTCATGCCAAAATAATGAATTATTAAAACCTTTATACCTCCTATGAAATCCATTTATCTCCATTCATTAGGTTATGGTCACAACAAGTGGGAGAAAACCTACTTTGAAATGCAGTTTGGTATGAGAGGAACTCGAGGAAGGTCTTACAAGACTAATTAGAATTTTATTGATTTTCCCATATTTTTTATTATTTTTGGAGTTATTTACCATTTATATTAAATTATAAAAATAATAAAACCATCACCTTACCTCTAACAAGCCACCTTGTTCATAACTACACTTTGTGGTTTGTGTGTTTAGTTTAAAGCTTGTTAGGCCTAGAAAGGGCTTATCTTCATTTTATCCCTCATTATTAGGTTTGAATAAATAAATTAGGTCCTATATAATAATTAAAAAATATTCAAATTGTTTAATTTTATTATATTTTTCACAGACCCTTAGCCCTCTCTAAATAAGTAAAAACTCTCATAAACATAGACAGGCCTGTAAATGGTCTTGAATTGTGTATGCAGGGGTTTGAAGCTCTATTTAATCATATTTACTAGTAACTTATTTATGTCTCACTATCATAAAAAAAATTTACTCACCTATCCATTCTCCTAAATTAGACCCTAATGTTCTTCATGTACGTTACCTTCTCTTTAGGTTTAAATTGGCCTACTCTTAATTGTAACCTATAGGTGGTCATTGGAAAAGTCTGAGTGTATTTATGGGTTTTAAGACTCCATTAAAATTATTTTAAATATAAATTACTATATCATATTATTTTTATTTTTTAACCATTTCAATTTTCACTCTCAAGTCACCATGACTTCACAACACACACTGTTCAAGACTGCCTTCTCAAAGTGGTTGTAGGTGGTCATTGGAAGAGAGTTTGAACATGTAGTTTTGAGCTTGGCTTTCTCAACTCCAACATGACACCTTAAAAATATTCAAACATATTGTTAATCTCTTTATAAGTTTTATACAATTCTCATTGACTTTTCATATCATTTTACAAATTTTGATTCTCTTGTATTTGTACACAAAATTATGTATGAACATCAAATCCTGTAGACTCTCTCTCATCTAACCCTGATTATATCTCAAACACTTAGATGATTTCATGATTTTATGAATTTATTTATAACCTATTATTATACATGGAGTGATTTTTATAATCAACTCCTTTTGGCATAACAAATTATTTTTGTTCAAAAGAGGACCTACAGGGCTTAACCTAGAGGTCTCTTTCTTGCTTACATGGACTTGTTGAAACAGAACCTTGAGTATTTTTTTTAGAAATTTTGTCAAATCTTATCATATTTATTATTACCTTCTCAAAAATTCATGTAAATATTTTTTCAAACATTATGCCACTTTAAACTTGTCTATTTAATAGTATGAACTGTGTATACAGTTAATTTGTATGTAATTTTTGTGTATAAGATGGAGTCTATAGTCTGGTTCATGATTTTTGAGAGTGGAAAGGATTTTTTAAAGGTTATATGAATGTATATGAAGCTAATATATGTCTCTCCACTATCAAAACATCTTAAAAAGGATCCTAGACCTTATTAATGTTCACCTACAAATCTACAGACTTATGGGTGAAATGAGCTTGCCTAAATTTGTGTCAGAGAGTGAATTTGAGTCAAATTCATAATTATTTTATCTTCCTATACAAAAATTCTCTCTATTTCTTCATCATTGATTTTTTTTACCACTTTGAGCCAATTTTGGGAATCATTACCTATAAAAGATTGTTACTACATAGACTATGCCTGAAAAGAGCAAAATACTTGAAGAATGAATAAAAGAACCAAAATCCAAGGGAGATCACATGAATATTAATAAGTTGAGGAATATTCCATAGAATCTAAGGCACTTGTAATTCCTAAAGGTTACAAACATATCAAACCAACAAAAAATTCACTTGCAGTAGGATGACATGCTCACATACTTGAGACATGTTTCCTCTTATTGAAGACACCTGAGAAGGTTGAGTTGATTGATGAAAATAAAACTTAAAGGAGACATTTTAACTCTAAAAATATCACACAAAACCATTATTCTCCATCAAATTATAGCATGAATAAATATGAGAAAAATCAAACCCTACTTGGACAAACAAGACATAATAACCTACTATCACTCTTAGCAATTGTTCATAAAGGAAGGGCCATGAATATGAAAACCAATTCCACTAATTTAAATCTTATTAGGACCACTAACAATTTCCAAAGTTTTAGCTTCCAACTCTCTCTCTCTCTCTCTCCTAGTTATACCATGCATATGATTTTTTTCTTTTTAAGCTTGTGAAGGTAGCAATGGAGGAAAAAGAGTGTATAATGCATCTATAAAACATTAAACTTTATCAAAATATATAATATGATCTATGGAAGCCCAAGAAACACTTTGAAACTATTTTTACCTATAAGTAGATATTCCAAGGCTATATAAGTGCCCAAAAGTGCTTGTAAAGGGAGTGTTTGGTTAGTTTAGGCATTAAACTATATATTTTTTCAGTTTTTTACCATCTCTAAACATTATATAACATTAGGTACGTTTGGTAACTTATTTAAACATTTTCCTTTGAATTTGGTATGTGTAACTCCTAAAAAATAGGCCAAAAGGTGACCAAAAATGACATTTTAGCACATACAAACATACTAAAATGTTAACACATGATAATATGACCTTAAATATACATTAATAACCTTTTATAAGGAATATATACCATGTAAAACCTTAGACCACACTTTGAAAAACTAAGACCTCATAAATGATCCCTAGACTAGACAAGTACACATGAGATCAAACTTTGGATAAGGCTAGATAATGACTAATGTGACCATGTGGAGACCATTTAGTACCAATTAATACCATAAAAATATCATTTAAATGTTTAAATAACCCTATGAAAAGATTTAACCTATAGGGGTTGACCATTTTTGACTTGGGGTCAATAAATTGGTGATTCACAGGGGTAGCATGCCTACAATGCTAATAGATCAGTGGCCTTATCCTCCCATTAGTAAATAAAGTCACTCCTACAATTCAAACTAAAACTATCATGTCTTCATAATACTTTAAATTCACACCAACCCACACAAAAAAATCAAACACACTATGCTAAAGGCATTCAATAAAAATAAATAGCAGCAAATTGACACCAAAATAATGTGTTGAGCACTTATGGAAAAAAAACACCCCTAACCTATATACAAAAACTACACTAGTCTTAGTATAAAGTATTCAAATGTATTACATTTATTTGGATTCTTAGTACATATCCTTTGAGTCTTGATAGTTGAAAGGTATTGTGTTCCTTATAGCCAATGAACAAATAAGTCCCACTCCACAATGTATCAATTTTTTTGTGCTTACTAGGCTTGGCCCTATCTTTATCCCACTTTAGAAAAAAATCACCTTCTTGAAAATTTATTTCACTAGATCTCCTATAAAAATAATTATTCATTTGGGCTTGATGATGTTCTTGAGTATGCATGGATTCATTCCTCTTCTCTTCTAGTTCCATCAATTCTTCCATCCTTACCTCCATAGGATTGTTTTCTATTAATTCTAACTGATGTGATAACTCTAAAGAAGGAATCTGAAGAGAAATATTCATTCTAGATTCTCTACCATATAGAATAATTTATGGTGAGTTATCTATAGCTTTCTTAGGGGTGACTCTATAATCCCATAAGGCTACCTTTAACTTTGTATGTTAAGACCTCTGATTGCCATCAACCATCCTCTTGATAATTTTGATCAAACTTGTATTTATATATTATACAAGCCCATTCCCTTAGGGGTGTTAATTATAATAGGTACTTAGATATATGTCATTCTCATTTTCCCATTCACGTGTCCTTGTACCCATGACTATCAATGTATTATCATATATAACAATTGATGGTGTTCCAAACCTAGTCACTATGCCCTCATAGAATTTAAGGACTAATTTTTCATTAGCTTCCTTAAGGGTTGATAATTATACCCACCTTGTAAAGTAATAAATGGCTGTGAGTATCCATTTGTGACCTACACTTGAGGGAGGATTAATCATGCCTATAAAATCAATCCCCCATTGCATGAATGGTTGGTCAACTTGGATGGGATTGAGGGGTAAGGCTGCTAGCCTTCATTTTCCAATAAAGAAAGCACACTTTTCACACCTTATTACCCATTAATATGAGTATTTTAAGAGTATAGGATAGTATTAGCCTACTCTCATGATATTTTATGCTATTGTTTGAGGAGAGAAATGACCACCTATAGGCCCATCATGAAATTGCTCTAAAATTATGCCTATTTGTTCAACTTACACACATATAATTAATATACCATTAAGGTATTTTATTAAAAGGACCCCATCTACAAGGATATAGGGTATAGATTGAAGCCTAAAGTATCTCCTTATTTATGTGTTTAAGCTAGTTGGACACTCACCTGTTTGCAATAACCTTGTCATGTCTTGTATCCAACTTGTAGCATGTGAATGTGTTGCTTTGTGGGGCTCATCTTGGAGTAAAAAAGCTCCTTCTTTATTCACTTGGAGATCTAATGCTAGGTGTTCACATATACCTTTCCCTCTTAATATTTTGGTGGTCTTAATCTCTACATCATATTTCATCACTTTAGTAATCCAACTTAGCCTCTTCTCATTCAAATCCTTATTGAGAAGGAAATTTTGGACACTTGAATGAGATACCATGATGTTTATCTTATTATTTGAGACCGTATGTATGATTTTTTTTTTTAAATTATGACTACCAAGACTTGCTTTTCTACAAAATTATACCTCTCTTCATAATCTCCAAGACCTTGACTTAAGAAGGAAATGGGTTTCTCATCTCCTTCATTATTTTTTTTGAATTAACATGGAAAATATGGTGTCAATATTAGAGTAATAATATAAAAATAAGTCTTTGGAGAAGTTGAGGTTCATCAAAGTAGGTGTTTGTCCTATAACTTCCTTTATAACTTCAAATTTACTTCTCCCTTATTTAGTCCAGTTGAATGTGTGATGTTTCTTTAGCATGGTTGTCAAAGGATTTACAAGGTTTGAAAACCCATGTATAAACCTTCTTATGAAGTTTATTTTTCTAAGGAAACTTTTCATCCCCTTCTTATTCAATGGTGGTGACAAATCCAAGATATCTTTCACTCTTTTAGGATCTATTGTCAACCCCTCCTTTGAGATAATGTGCCCAAGTAGCTTTCCCTCATGGACTATAAAAATACATTTTTTAGGATTCAAGGATATCCCAAATTTCCTGCACCTTTCAAAAAATCATTCGTAGATGAGCCAAGTGATTACTAGCATCTTTTAAAGAAAATAGTGATATCATCAAGGTAAAAAAAACACCATATTATTAATCAAACCTTGTAAGGCTATGCCCATTGCCTTTTGAAATGTATATCCCTCATTAAAGATTCCAAAAGGCATTTTTTTGTAAGCATAGGTCTCCCATTTGGTTGTGAAGGCAATTTTATATTGATCTTGTTTCTTGACTAGTTCTTGATTATAACCTAAATACCCATCCAAGAGTGAAAAGCATTCAGACCCTACAACCATTTGAATTATTTGTTCCATTGAAAGTAAGGGGTGATGATCCTTAAAATACACCCTATTTAAATCTCTAACATTAACACACAACATGATTTCCATACTCTTCTTCCTTACATGCAATAGATTAACAACCCATGAGGAGTGTTTAATGGGAAAGATATTATTTGATTTAATCAACTTGATTAATTCCTTCTTCATCAAAACCTCAACCTTTAATTTTATGGGGTTTTGCTTTCGTCTTACCTATTTTGCATTTGGATCTAGTTTAATGGTGTGTTGAGCTAGACTAGGGTAAAAACCTTTGAGGTCACCATATCCCCATGCAAAGGCATCTAAAAATTCCCTACATAGTTCAACAAATGCAACCTTCTCATCCTTAGCACATACCTTTCCTAACTTGAGGAGTTTTTATTTGAAGATTTCAACTTTTTCAAAATGTTATTCACTTGCATTCATGCCTACCTTTTATTTTCTCACTTGATATTGTTCATTAAAGATACTTTCAAGGGTCACCAATCCTTTGGAAAGTTTGTTAGACTATAGCTACACTAACTGGTCACCATATTGTTATGGAGATTATCTTGGTTCTTTGAGTAGAACTTAGCTTCCTCACATAGAAAATATGTAATCTACCTATCACTATCAAAGACTTGACAATTTGCATTGTTATCCAAAATGGATGGTCTCATTAATACCTTAACATGTGGTTGATGTTTCCCATTTTCACATCATTTGGAATATCAAAATGTGCTCCTACTACTACCAATATATTAACATACTGATTGCTCTCTTTTAGGACTAATTTTAAGTTGAAAGCTTCAAAGTCTTCAATGAGGTACCAGATCCTATGCTTGTATGAATTTAACAAAGGATTTTTTGTATAAATCTACCCTCTAAATTGTTGTACCACTAATTCACTATCCCTAAATGCCTACAATTACTTTATACCTTTCTTCCTTACCCATTAGATTCCATGAACAAGTCCCTCATACTTTGGTACATTAGAAGAGAAACCAAATGGGAACCTAATGGTAGAATAGTACTTCTCTTTAGAAAGATAAATAATCATCACACCTACCCCTAATCCACTTTTACTCCTTGAACCATCAAATAATAATTTCCACATTCCCTCTTCATATCTATCAAGCTTTGAAAAAGATGGTATATTTTATCCTTATTCATGCATAGAATAAACTCTTAGATTAGTAGGGGGTGATGATCCTTCAAATACACCCTATTTAAATCTCTAACATTAACACACAACATGATTTCCATACTCTTCTTCCTTACATGCAATAGATTAACAACCCATGAGGAGTGTTTAATGAGAAAGATATTATTTGATTTAATCAACTTGATTAATTCCTTCTTCATCAAAACCTCAACCTTCAATTTTATGGGGTTTTGCTTTTGTATTACCTATTTTGCATTTGGATCTAGTTTAATGGTGTGTTGAGCTAGACTAGGGTAAAAACCTTTGAGGTCACCATATCCCCATGTAAAGGCATCTAAAATTTCCCTACATAATTCAACAAATGAAACCTTCTCATCCTTAGCACATACCTTTCCTAACTTGAGGAGTTTTGATTTGAAGATTTCAACTTTTTCAAAATATTAATCACTTGCATTCATGCCTACATTTTATTTTCTCACTTGATATTGTTCATTAAAGATACTTTCAAGGGTCACCAATCTTTTGGGAAGTTTGTTAGACTATAGCTACACTAACTAGTCACCATATTGTTATTGGAGATTATCTTGGTTCTTTGAGGAGAACTTAGCTTCCTCACATAGAAAATATGTAATCTACCTATCACTATCAAAGACTTGCCAATTTGCATTGTTATCCAAAATGGATGGTCTCATTAATACCTTAACATGTGGTTGATGTTTCCCATTTTCACATAATTTGGAATATCAAAATGTGTTCCTACTACTACCAATATATTAACATACTTATTGCTCTCTTTTAGGACTAATTTTAAGTTGAAATCTTCAAAGTCTTCAATGAGGTACTAGATCCTATGCTTGTATGACTTTAACAAAGGATTTTTTTTAGCAATCTACCCTCTAAATTGTTGTACCACTAATTCACTATCCTTAAATGCCTACAATTACTTTATACCTTTCTTCCTTACCCATTAGAGTCCATGAACAAGTCCCTCATACTTTGGTAAATTAGAAGAGAAACCAAATGGGAACCCAATGGTAGAATAGTAATTCTCTTTAGAAAGAGAAATAATCATCACACCTACCCCTAATCCACTTTTACTCCTTGAACCATCAAATAATAATTTCCACATTCCCTCTTCATATCTATCAATCTTTAAAAAAGATGGTATATTTTCTCCTTATTCATGCATACAATAAACTCTTAGATTAGTTTCCTCAATATGTTTGAAAGGATTAAACTCATGATTCTCTTTACCCCATTCATCTAGAAAAAGTTTAGGTATACCATCTAGACATGAAGTTGGTTCTTAGTCATTGACTTGATCTTCATCATCAATAATAGAGAAATTAATGTTATATGAGTTTGCTACATAAAGATCCACATGAAAATTAGCTAAATTTTTAGACTTGATAGAAACCTTAGTACCATACCTAGTTCTAAATTCCATATAGGACCAATCTAAAGTCAAGTACCCCCCAATCTTAATAGTAAATTATCTTGATAAGCAAAGAAAAAAAATGAGGTGGTACATCAACAACCACCACATATTAAGAGATAAAGAAATTAGGAGAAGCATGAAGAGTCATTTGTAAACCTTTGATAATGCCAACTATTTTGGTAGCTGATCCATCTAGTTTTAATACTTGATTTGAGTTTGGTTCATACTTCAATTTTATCTTGTTAGCTACTTACTTTGACATGACTAAACTACTTGTTCCACTATTAATTAGATAGTTTTGAACTAATGAGTCTTCAATAATAACATAAAGGTATAATGGAGGAATTTTATCCTTTATTTTAGTTTTAATTGGCTTCCCATCTTTGGTCTTCAATTCATTTTTCAAAACTACCCCTCTTTCACTAGGATACCTTGATGATGCATTGAGCTTGGAGAGCTCATTTTGGAGTAGGTCTCTCTATCTAGGGATAGACAATGTTTCCAACATTGGGATTCTTACATGAAACTTCTCCATCTACTCCATAATATTCATAGGATATCTTCTAACCCTATCATGTCCTTTAAGAGCTATAACACTACTACTAGCTTGTGTAACTTGATGCATAGGAGAAGGAATATAAGGAGCTCTAAAATTATGATTTTTATAATTTACCTAAGCCATAGGGGATGCATTTGGCATACTTGATCCTTGAGGTGCTTGAGAATTCATATTTAGACCACTACTTGTCCTTTGTGCTTCCTCAACCACTCTCTTCTATAACCTTGTGTTTGCAGATATGGAGTTTGATCCAATGCTCAAGTTACCTTGGTAGTTGATTACACATGAGGCCTATTGATAGTAATTCATCAAGGAATCTCTTCCATTTTTCTCTCTTCCACTAGGCATATCCTCTTGAGTCATAGAAGGCAATTTTCCCTATTTTTCCATATAGGATTGATTGAATGGTCCATTTTCATAGGTGGAAGAGTCATGAGGTTATTCCCATGAAGGTTTCTCTCCATTATCTTGTACAATATTTTTTTGGATAGGTATAAGTGATTTGGAAGTAAAAAGATCTTTCTACTTTTGTCCATTATGTTGTCTCACTTGAGTTAGCTTCCCTTGTCCTTGATATTGACCTTGAAAAGGTTATCTAGGAGCTTGATGAGATTAATAGGGTTAGAAATGACCTTGATAAGACATCCATTATTGTTATTGTTGTTTCCTCTTAATATTTTTAACCTCTTCTCTAAGAACCATGATTAGATCTTCCTCCTTTTGCTTGATTGGTTAATTAGGGGTAGCTTGCTTGTGTTTGGGTGTGGGAATAGAAGAAATGGTAGGCATAGGATATTGTACATCAAGAAACAAATGCATGGGAGGTCTAGGATCTATCTTCCTAGCTTGAAAAAGGTAGTTCTCAACTTGTATGGTAGTCTCATAGGCATTAGGTAAAGTATCCCATCCCATAGATTGAATCATCATGGATATATCATAATTGAAAGGTTTGAGTAACTAAAGGAAACCATGATGGGTAGTATGCCTTACCAAGAGTGGGATCCTATCCAAGTATTTTGGAATATTGTGTTGAAATCTTGAGTGGCTTCTTGAGGTTCTCTCTTTATTGTAGTCAACTACTCAGTCAAAGACAAGTGGTCAGATTTGTATTTAAATTTCCTTCTCAAGGCATCACCCAATCCATCACATGTAGTGATAGGGTTGGGATCCAAAGTGCCATACCAATAAATTTAATTTACCTTGAAATAAAAAACCAACAATCTGATAGCAACATCCTCTTCAGTTATGTTATGTATATTACAAAAATTGGCAATATTTATTATGTGTTCAATAGGAGTAGTGGAAACTTATCCCATGTATGAAGGCACACTTTTGAGGGTTGACATAAGAATGTCATTATAGTGATAAATTGATAAAGGGATATGGAAATTGACTGAAATAAAGGGAAGGTTCCTTGGGGATGCCATTTTTCAAGTAGAACCCAAAAATAGTCTCCTAATAGGTAAGTGAGAAGCTAAAGATTTCTCATAGTATGGATGGGTGTTAGCAAATATCTTTGATCTAAGAGAATATTAAGGTAACTATAAAAATTCAAATAAAATTGATTTAGTATAAGATCTTGTATTTACCTTAGGCATGAAAATGAATCACTAGTTTGCAACCAAGAGCCAATGAGAGCTAGAGTTTCTAGATACTACATGAAGTTTTACAACTTCAAAATTTCCAAGGTCAACATCTACCTTTGAAAACTTATTAGACTATGAGTCCCATTGGGTGTGCCAAAATTATTATCAATGAAATTTTCACCCTAAGGAAGTCTACTCTATCCTCTTTAAATTTGATGCAAGATGGAAACATCTATCAAGTTATGGGTAATCTATGGGAGAAATGAGTCTCTAGATTGAAGGGTTAGCTCCCTTGCACCACACCTATAACTAACCACTAATATAATTTATTTTAAGTAAAAGGGATAAAATAAGACTAAAAGTAATATAATAGAAGTGATGCACCAATATTTATCCCAAAAACCTACCTAGACTTTCACTATGAAAGATCATTCACAAAAAAAATTGATCTCAACACCCAAGGTTCTCTTAACAAAAGTGTTTCAATATGAAGGTTAAATCCAATGTGTTTATAAGGGTATATGATTATTAGGTCTGATACTAAAAACTAATATCCTTATCTAATCTTAAATACACACAAACCAACTCTTTACACTTTATATGACTTAATATAAGTTAGATTACTTACACCAAGCATGAAAGAGTGAGATGAACACAAGGAAAGATGACCTTCACTTGGTATTCACTATGAACTACTTCAAAAACTTAAGAAAGAATTTGATAACTCAAAACTAGTTTGAAATATTTTATTCAAAGGTAAATTTAGTAGTCATTTTATCAAGGCTTTTCCATACCAAATGTGGATACCTTACAAGGCCAAAAGTGGTAACTTATATAGAGAATTAAGGAAGAGAGAGAGGCATAGTAGGAGACTACCAAGTATCCAGCATGAGTTAAAAAAATAAATGAGTTTTAAAAAAATAATAACAAAATTAAAAATCCATGTGTCTCTATTCTAAATATACTCCTTTCTCAAAGTGGCATAATAGTTAGAAACTTAGCTTGACACCTTGCACAACTCTTCAAAACTGCCCTTCTTTACATATGAAAAGTGACAAATGGACTTGTTCATTATTAATTAGACATTAAATAATATTATAAAACTTATTTTATATCTTTCACACATTTATAAACTCCTCTACTCTAACATTCTAGTAGTAATCATCATTCATATGCATAGTTATCTTGAAACTCTTCATTTCTCGTGCCTAGCTTTGTCCAAGTGGCTCAAAAATTGATATCTTCTCCAAGTAACTTTATCTCCATATCTAGACTTAAAATATATGATAAAACCTAAATAAATCCATTTTTGTTCTTATAATAACTCCTCATACTCTATTTTCCTCCTCAAGCTCTCATTAGGCCTATTTTCCTTATAACCCTAAAATCATGTAAACCTCCTTATGTAGGGAAGTGTAAAAATGGAACTGATAAAATAAGGGATTATTATAGGACCTAGTATGTCTTTACATTTTCATGCCAAATTTTAGGTCTTGAGAGTGAGTGGAAGTGCCTTTTCTACCTTTCTCTCTCCTCAATTAGGCCTTAATTAGGCCTCCTTGCCTAGAAGCTTAATTTTCTTCTCCATATCTATCCCACACATGTGAAACCACCCAAAATAATTTGATTCAATTTTAATAGACTATAACCAACCTCCATGTCAAATTTGAGGCCCTGAGACCCTATGAAAGTGTGAGAACATGAAATGGTCTTAAAACCTAGTCTCATTTTAGGCCTGTTTAGGACTACCTTGGAAAATGAGATTTGTTGGATCACTTACAGGATTTACAATGCATATTATTTGTATTTCATATATTAAATACATTTTTGGTGACATCATCCAATATTTTTAAAATTTTCCTTTGCTCAAAACTCTTGAAAAATACCAAAAACCATACAAAATAATGCATTTATTATATTCCATAAAACTATAGACAAAACACACCTAGATAACCTATTTGGAGTCCTAAACAATATCCATGAGGTTATAGAGTCAAACTAGGTCATTACATGTGATTTAGAATCCAATTTATCACATCTTGTATCTATTAGGGTTCTAGGAGGGTTTAGAGTGGCTTAGGTCTTTTACGATTATTCATAAACCCTAGGCCCTCAACTACTAAAAAAATGCCAAAATTTCAGAATGTGTAATAGACTCATCAACTATCCCTAAGTGATCAGGTCCCCATTCATCCTGACCATATAGGTTTGAGTGTGAAAATTTAACTCTTGGTCTATAAACTAGCTATTGAAGAGGGGTTGATGGTCTTAGCTATTATTTATGCATGTCAGAGACTTAATTAAATGACTAATTGCATAAGAATTAATTATGGGGACATTTATACCTCATCTAAAATCCATTTATTTCCATTATTTAGGTTAACATCACAACAAGTGGGATAAAACCTACCTTTAAATGTAGTCTTGCATGAGAAGAACTCGAGAAAGGTCTTATAGGCCTAATTGGAATTTTCTTACTTTTCCCTTATTTATGATGATTTTTTGAGGTTTTTACCATGTATATGGACTTATAAAAATCTTCAAACCATCACCTTACCTCTAATAGGCAACATTTTCGATAATTTCACTTTGTGGTCTATGTGTTTGGTATTAAGCTTGTTAGGCCTAGAAAAGGCTTGTCTTCATTCTATCCCTTATTATTAGGTCTGAGGATCTAAATGAGGTCCTATATCATCATTAAACCATATTCAAATATTATTAATTTTCTTATAACTTTCATAGATCCTTATGCCTCTCTAAATAAGTAAAAACTCTCATAAAATTAGGTAGGCCTATAGATAGTCTTAAACTGTGTATGTAGGGGTTTGAAGCTCTATTTAATCATCTTGATTAGTACCTTATTTAGGTCTCACTATACTCAAATTTTTTTACTCACCTATCCATTCTCTTAAATTAGACCCTAATGTTCTTCATGTACTATATCATCTCTTTAGGTTGAAATTGGCCCACTCTTGATTTTAATTTGCAAGTGATCATTGGAAACATATGCATGCATTTATGGGTTTTAGGACTCCATTACCATTATTTTACATATTAATTACTCTATCATATTATTTGGAGTTCTTAACCCTTTCAATTTTCACTCTCAATTCACCATGACTTCATAACATACATTATTCAAGATTGCCTTTTCAAAGTGGTTATAGGTGGTCATTGGAAGAGAGTTTGAACATGTAGTCTTGAGATTGGATTTATCAACTCCACCATGACACATTAAAAATATTAAAACCTATTTGGAATATATTTATCATTTTTATACAAGTATCATTGATTTTTCATATCATTTTACAACTTTTGCTCCTCTTGTATTTGTACATAGAACTATGTATGAACTCCAAAGCCTGTAGACTCTATCTCATCTGACCCTCATTGGATATTAAACACTTAGATGATTTTATGAGTATGTGAATTGATTTTTAACCTCTTATTATACATGGAGTGATGTTTATAACTAACTCCTTATTTTATAACAATTATTTTTGGTTCAAAAGAGGACCTACAGGCATATAACCTATAGGTCTCTTTATTGCTTACATGGACTTGTTTAAACAAAACCTTGAGTATTTTGTTTAAAATTGTGTAAAATATTATTATATTCCTTATTAAATTATCAAAAATTAATGTAAAACCTTTTTTCAAACATTATGCCACTTTAAACTTATCCATTTACTTGTACATACTGTGTGTACAGTTAATTTGTATGCAAGTTATGTGTATAGGATGGAGTCTATAGTCTAGTTCATGTTTTTTGAGGATGAAAAGGATTATATCAAGGTCATATAAATTTATAAGAATATAATATATGTCTCTCCATTGTGAAAACCTCTTAAAAAGAAGCATAGACTTTAGGAATGTTCACCTACAGGTCTACAAACATGTGTGTGAAATAAACTCACCTAAATATATAAAGGAGAGTGAATTTGAGTCCAATTAATACTATTTTTATCTTAAAACATGTCAAAAAATTATCTCTATCACTTCATCATTGATGTTCATTACCACTTTAAGACAAGTTTGTAAATCATTTCTTGTAAAAAACTATTATTACATAGACCATGCTTGAAAAGAGAAAAACACTTGAAGAATGCATACAAGAATAACATTCCAAGGGATATAACATTAATATTATGAATTTTTGGAATATTACATGGAATATAAGGCACTTGGAACTCCTGAAGGTGACAAACATCTCCAACCAACTAGAAATACACTTGCAACAGGATGATATGCTCACATACTTGAGACACTTTTCCTCTTGTTGAATACACCTAAGAAGGTTGAGTTTATTAATGAGACTAACATTTAAATTATAAATTCTACCTCTGAAAACATCACACAAAATCATTCTTCTCCATTGAATTTTGGCATGAAGAAATATGAACAAAATTAGACATTGCTTGGATGAACAAGACATAGTGACCTACTATCACTCTTAACTAGTGTTCATAAATTAGAGGCAATGAATATAAAAAATAATTCCACTAATTTTAATATTATTATTACCCATAATAATTTCCAAAGTTTTATCTTCCAAATCTCTCTCTCTTGGTTGTACCATATATCTGATTTTTACCTTTTTGAGCTTGTAAAGGTAACGATGGAGGAGAGAGTGTCTAATGCATCTGTAAAACTTAAAACTTGATCCAAAAATGGAATATAATATTTGAAATCCCAAGAGACACTTTGAAACCATTTTTAACTTCAAGTAGATCTTTCAAAGTCATACAAGTCCCAAAAATGATTTTAAAGGAGGCGTTTGCTTAGTTTAGGCTTTGAAATGCATATTTTATCAATCTATGACCATCTCTAAACATTATATGACATCAATTAAATTATTTAACTTATTTAAATGTTTGCCTTTGAATTTTTTACATACAAATCCTCAAAATAAGCTAAAAGGTGACCAAAATGTCATTTTAGCACATACAAACATAATAAAAGGTTAAAACATGATAATATGACCTTCAATACACATTAATAACCTTTGACAGCAATAATACCTCATAAATTATCCCTAGGACTAGACAAGTACACATGAGATCAAACTTTGGACAAGGCTAGACAATGACTAATTTGACCATATGGAGACCATTTAGGACCACTTAAGACCATATACAAGTTTCAATAACTCTATGAAAAGTTTTAACCTATATGGGTTTACTATTTTTGACTTGGGGTTAAACATTTGTCAACATTATCATCAAGAAGACTTACCTTGTGTTCAACTACAACTGGATCAACTATTGCATATTCACCTTCCTCTTCATATAGACTCAATCCATGAAAATTAGATTGGTATTCTTATTCCTCCATGAATAATGGAAGTTCATATACCCATTCAAGACTTAATTCAACATGTATCTATTATGCCAAAACTGATTTTTACTCTTATAGAAGGTTGCCAACTTATGCAACTTCATGTTGGAGTTCATCATTATTCTCTAGAAGAGTTATATGCTTGCCAAGCAAGTCCATTTATTTCATGAAACTATGGTACAGTTGTTGCCATGCCTGATCAAGATATTCTTCTTCACTCTTTTCAATGAAATCACTATGATAAGGGATTGTTTCCATGCTAGATTGCACTCCACCATTAAGACAATCTCTCTCATCATATTTTAATATAGATTTGTTTCCTTCTTGAAAAATATGAGTGTCAAAAAATATATCCTCATCATATACACTAGATACACTCTCTTCGTAACCTTGTTGAGATTTAGTTATAGCTGATTGATTTTCTTTTCTAGGTTTACCACCTCATCACCTAGCTTTGACAAGTTCTCCTTCACATCTAAATG
Organism: Torreya grandis; assembly: GCA_037957365.1. NCBI lineage: Eukaryota > Viridiplantae > Streptophyta > Pinopsida > Cupressales > Taxaceae > Torreya > Torreya grandis. The sequence continues at coordinate 2,637,594 of JARHVA010002300.1, read as the reverse complement.
TCCATCTTCTACCCTTAACATAATTTATTCTCCTTCATAAAAGGAGAGGGTGGGAGGGAAAGATAATTCATTGTCTTATTCAAAAGCCTCTTAGAGTGTTTTTCCAAATTGGGACTTTAGGAGTACTAGGTTGATTATGATGGAGCAGAGAAATGAATTAAATATGTTTTATTCTTCTCTTTCCACTCTTCAATTTCTTTATCAAACTTGGACGTGTATTGAACTTCATGTATGGTTTTAACTTTAATATTATATGAAGATATTGAAGAACTTGAGAGTTATCTTGAATTGACTCCCATACACTTCTCTTCTTGAATTTGGATAGGCATGGGAGAAGGATCTTTCTCAAGAGTAGGCATGACATAATCAGGGGTCTTAGTCTAAGAATATCTCCAATATAGAATGTTATTAGGATTTTGAGGAAGATTGGATGAAGATCACATAGACAAAGACCTCTCTTGATGACATGTTGCAACTTGGGGTAGGTTTGGAGAAAAAGAAGGTTGATGTGGAGTAGGAGAAAGCATACAAGACCAAACATATTGTATTTTTTTCCTCTCTTCAAGTATAAATTTGCTCTCAAGATAATTAATCGGACCTCTTATTTCCATCACATTACTAATTGGAAAATGTTGGTTTTATTTCTCAATAGTTTCCCACCTAGTCTTAAGTGAATGCACAAGACTCTTAATCATTTGAGTATTTTCATTTTGACTATAAGGTTCATAGACAAAAAGGTCAAGATCTCTTTCTTTATAAATATTCCTCATTTGCATTTCCAAAATTTCAATAGTTTTTTTGAAGTCTAAGAGATCAATAATAGAATCAAAATGACTTTGACAAGGTTGATTAGAGGGATGAGTAGGCTACCAAAGAGGCTAAGTTGGATAGGGAGGGGGCATATAAGGTTTTTGATAGGCTTGGTAAGTTTGACATGTTTTTTTTAGAGCCACTTGGGGTGAAGCCATGAATGCCATCAACCTAATATGGATGATATGAAGGCATAAAATATGCATCTAGACCAAAATAATGATTAGGTTACATATCAATTTTATACTTTTAGACACCTAGGATACTTATACCAGCTAAGATTCACTTGGATTCATCATTGATACTTGGATTCATGCCTTTAAAGGTTGATGTGTTAAAAAACAACATCAATAACTCTCCAATGGGATGCAATCTTAGTCCCACTAGGCATTCCAAAATTGTTATCATCAAAAGTTTCACCCTCAAGGAGGTTGATAAAGCCTCCTCACTTAAGTGATATCATGGAGACACCTCTATACTATGGGTGGCCTAAGAAATTAGGTGAATCTCTAGATAAGGCTAGCACCCTTGATGTTATCACCTTAAAACTACTACTAGACCTATTGCTTACAAAGGAAAAGGGTAAGAGAACCAAAACTAATATAATTAAGGAGGTTATGCACTAAACTAATTGATTGATACCAACCAACTACATGTACACCTGTAGATCATGAGACTAATCTAAACATACACTACTCACAATTCGAATCTCTTACATCAACATTTCAATGTGTAGGTTGTAATATATGTTGAGTCTAGGAGGACTAATCAAGAGGTATAAAATGAAATTAATTAATTGGTAAACAAACTCAACCCTTATACTTCACTTTAACACTTCACATGACCTAAAATAAAAGCTTTCAAACTACATATAGGTGCTAGAATAGGACAACATGTTAAGGAAGACTAAGAAAATGACTTAACAAGATAAATTATCCATACATACACACTAAGTAAAATCATATAAGGAGTTAAAATCAGTATTATTATTGATAAAATGCATATAAATTAGTAATTCTTCACCATACATATGTGGAGGATGCATTACAAAGCCATACTAGGTAGTATATATAGAAGAAAATGAGAAGGATAGAGAAGATATACATTGGAGAGATTCATGACAAGTGTCCCCTCATGAGGAATTAGGTTACAAAAATAAATCATGAAAGTAATAAAGTATATTAAATATATTTAACATGTTTCATCTTGGTCTAATCATGATATTCTAGGGGTTGGCATAGGAGAGACTCCATTTTCTTAACTATCTTGGTGACTAATCAATCTTCTTTGAAACTGCCCTCTTACTAATCTAGAAGTGACAAATGACATTCTTGATCATAAAATTCACATTGAAATTCCCTCTTCCATTCTATTTGACACCTTTCATATGTTTTAGATTTATCTGTACTGATTTGTCAATGGTAATCATGTTTTATTAGGTGTCTTGAAACCCATCAATCTCACTACACCTCTCTTAGAAGGTTTTTTCAATGATATACCAGGATATCATTATCAAACATGATTATATTCATCTTATTGGAATTTTTCATGATATAATGAGGCTCCAAATATCATCAAATAGTTCTCATAGTGATTTTACAATGACTATCAAGCTCATGTAATCCTCCATATGTGTGCAATTAGGCTTTTTAGGAAAGATAGTAATACAGTCACCTTTTCCCCCAAATTAGTGATTTGAATAGTTCATGTATCATATTTGGAGATATATAAAGGGGAATAGAGGGCCATAAAACCTATACCCAATATTAAAAATCCTTTTTACTTGATTTGGAGGCTTATCACTGCTTTGCACACTCACAAAAAGTCTTACAATTATGCATTTTTATTCATTTATGTATACTTTGTCCTTAAAATGTGTTAAAAATATGATTCATAAAATTCCCAAGAGAGTCATAAAGGATATTAAATCAACTTAAGGTTCAATATAGACCATTTAAGGTACCTAGAGGATCCATTTCTATGACTCGTTCATTGTGAGGATTTAAGGAGGGTTTTAGGTAATCTAGTTTCTTAATGATTGTTTATATCCTATAGGACCTAAATGCCTAAAATAATTCCAATAATTTTGATTAAATAACCCCCTTCATATTCCCCAATTATTTATAAACACCATGCATCTTCTTAATGGAGTTCTCATGTGTCAAAAGTCCATGTTAGGTGACTAGGTCTGCAACTGTGGACTTGAGAGAGAAAAATTTGCATGGGAATGCACCAAATTGTTTGTTTGAATTTTAAACATTAACTTAGGGTTTTTTCCATGTGTTTTTATGTATATCCATACCTAAATCAATTAATTACCCTTTCAATCTACTTTAAACTACTTCAATCTCAAAATTAGGGTTTAAGCCTGTTTACATTCAAGTGACCCTAATAATCTTACTCAAGCACTTTATTTCCTACCCAGAGAGCTCAAACTCATGGAAAAAATCATAACATGTTTTATAACCTCTTTAAACTATTCAATCCTCATAACTCTTCCATACTTTTAAGATTTCTTGAGTTTTCATACACATGCCTGTGTATGACCAATTTAGGCTCTTTAGGCCTAATTAGACCTCAAAATCCTTTCATTATCTTTAGTCTCCTTGGTGAATCTATGTGAGGGTAGTTTTATAATTTATAATGGATTGAATATGTGTCCTTGGATTTAATTTCCCTTTGAATGCCTCTACACATCCCTCCAACACCATATAGTTCATATTTTCCTCATTGTTCACACACATACTTGTATGTTCTCAATAGGTTTGAATTACTACTTTAAAATGAAAACTCCTAAATATAATAGTCAGTGAATACATGAGATAACTTATATGTATTATACATGTCTATACCATTTTTGGAATGTGAAACCAATCCCACATTAGTTTCTCAAGGATCATGTCTTCTCATCTAGTATTCTTTCCCTTAGGTCTCATAGTCCTAGTATGTGTTCCTTAGGTTTAGAATACCAATTTGAAGTGAAGCCTCTCAAATATAACACTAAGTGCATGTATGGGACCAAAAAAACTCATTTAATATCCTTTGCATCTTGACCTCATCTCCTACAACCTCAATCTTCTTGCAAACATTATCCATCTCTACCATAAGCCTATAGGTCTATGTTTGGATATATATTACCTATTATAGTGCTTACTTAAGCCTATTACAACATCTAAAATTTTTATCCTTATTTTTATGAGGTTTATCATCCCTATGTAAACTTTCTAAACCTTCCAATCACTACATAACCATTCTCTTGTACCTTAGTCTGTATCAATCCACAATCAAACTTGTAGGTGGTAATTTGATCTTAGAGCATCTCCTTATTCCTCATATGAATTGAGTTTATTTTATTAGATTGTCTAATGGAAGGTTAATTTAAAATAAACCTTCTAATTAAGTACACTCTTAATGGTAGTTTATAGAATAAAGATCAAATGCCTCCACTTTCATGTGTAGACCTACATTCACCTATCCATTCAAGAACCATGAAGTTTTATTGAGATAAATAAGGCCAAAACATTTTTGACCTATTATACATCACTTAAAGTGGTTTATATAAATATTTAATTAGCGATATAAACTTTATTTGGGATTATTGGAGTTAAGAAGACCCAAAACAATCAAAGACTCTTCCTAGAGTTCATTGAAACATGCCTACCACCCATCCAAACTAAAGGTTTTAATATTTCTAAGGGTCACACATGAAAATTAGGTGTTTTAAATGGTGTGAATGAGATAATTTCATATTTTATGATATAATTAAATCATTCATTTCCATCCAAGGATTTACAAATTCCTTGTAAACATTCAAAACTGGCCATGTGTGGATGAAGAGGGAAATTTTAACTACCTGAGCTCTTAGAAATTGTTCATAAAGGATGAACCATCAATATGAGAACCATGGACATGGATTTCAAGGTAATAATTACCACTATTAACCCCAAGATCATTCCATCTAACTCTCTCTCTCTCTCTCCCTTACACACCAAGTGAAAAATGTTGACCGTCTTGGGACCACTAAGGAATTTGATAGGAGAGAAATTAGGTTTTCTAATTTTTGTGACCTATAAATCATCAAAATTATTGGTTTGATTATTATGGAGATAAATTATGCCATGGATGTGCCTAGAGATGAACTTTATTCTAAAAATATACAACTACCCTTTGAAAAACCTCTCTTTTCATAGGAGAAATGTTAATTTTGCTTGGAATACTGATTGAATTGATGCAACAAGTGTTCATGGAGCTCCTTCACACTTTTAAATATGTGGTATGATGTTACATCAACTTCCTTATATTTATTACCTACCATTTCTTTCACATACTCTCTCTTGAACATTACATAATGAGCAATAAAACACTTGAAAAGGCTTACAATGTTAGAAAAGAGAGCTCAACATATTTTTAGGCATTTGTACATACCATAAGAGGGCATGAAGTGATTTGAAATGTGTCAAATGCCTCAACATGGTCTTATCAAATTTCTAAACATTTAAACCTAGTTGGATAAATCATGACAAGGCTAGAGTAGCACAAACTAATATAAGTTCATTACCTTAATTATGTCAAAAATACCTTAAACTTTGGTAAACATGAATTATAAGGATATTTTCAAGGTATTAAATAAAGTTCAAAACCTTATACACCAATGTTTTTATGATATTTATCTATGGTAGTGAAAATTTTGATAACATCTTTGGTGACCTCATGGGGATGTTTGATTGCTAATCATACTAGACTAGTAGGCTTACTAGTCTATTGGGATAAAGAGTCACTTACCCTCAAATTTAGACATAATACTACCATTAAAAATATGAGAAACTAAAAAAACCTTTAGACACAATACATAAAATAAAACACACAACAACAAGACAAAATATGACAAAACACATTATGCTACAAAGCATTTAGAGGAAAGACAAGATAAAAACTACTATGCACAACTAACCTATCAAAATTGATCCTCCTAGATCAAAAGGAAAATTATTTGAGTCACCTTCATGTGATGATAAAGGATGATGTGTAATTTTTTGCTCATAATTTTTTATTTCTTGACCAGCTTCTTTCTTGACCACCACCTTCTTAGACTTGACCTCAGATGGGTCTATAGCAATAAGCATATCTCCAACAAAGATAAACTTGTCATGATATTAAATTATTATCTCATATTATTTATAATATTTATCAATGTGATAAATATCCAAAGTAACTATTATTTGATTCATAAAGGTATCAAAATTCTTATATTCATATTCTATTGGATCCTTAAATTCCATTTCATGCTCATCTTGAATAGTGTCATATTCATCATACTTTTATACACCATAGGTTTAAACTTCTTGTTGATAGCTAATAAATTCTTTTGGCTTGTTAGGATCTTTCAACATCACATCAACCACTTCCTCTTGTTATTTTTGAGGTGCTATCCTAATAAACTCTTCAAACTCCTTGATCATATCCAATTAGGATTTCCACATGTCTTCAAGGCCTCCTTGAACTTGTCTATGAGATTCAACAAGGTCATAAAACATGGTATTATCTTCAAGAGATTTATAATTCATGTATTCATCATTATCATTAGATAAGACACATTATTTTCACTCTCTTCATGGGATATATATTCACCATTCAAACTTGAACAAAATTTTTCTAGTCTTCCAAAAAGTAAAATTCTTCTTCAGCACTTGAAAGCATACCAAGCTCAATTTCAACATTGACATTATTTTGAGGAAAAATAGGCTATTTAAATTCTTCAAATTTTGTAATAGAATCATGACATGGATGCAAGTTTTGTTCTTCAAGTTTTATCTTTTGCCCATGAGGTTCTACAAGACTAATAGTGAATGTATCATCAAGAAGACTTGGCTCATGTTCAACTGCAACCAGCTTAATTATTTCATAATCACCTTCCTCTTCATCAAGACTAAATCCATGAAAAATATATTGGTATTATTATTCATTCATTAAGAATGAAATTTCATATTCCCCTTCAAGACGCAATTCATCATGTCTCTCTTATGTCAAACTTGATTTGTGCTATTTTAGGAGGTTGAAAACTTATGCAACTTCATGTTGGAGTTCATCTTCATGATATATAGGGGTCATATGTTTTCCAAGAAAGTCCATTTATTTCATGAAGTTATGGTACAACTACTTCTATGACTGATCAAGATCTACTTCTCCACTTTGTTCAATTAAATCACTTTGATAAGGGATTGTTTCTATGCTAGGTTGCACTCCACCATCAAGAAAATCTATCTCATCATCCTTGAAGATATATTTTTTTCCTTTTTGAAAAATAGGAGTGCCAAGAAATATATCCTCATTATATACACTAGATACACTCTCTTCATAACCTTATTGAGATTAAATTCCAACTAATTGATTTTCCTTTTCTAGGTCTACCACCTCATCACCTAGCTTTGACTAATTCTCGTTCACATCTTAATTTCCATATTATGCCCTTAATGTAATTTATTCTCCTTCATAAAAGGAGAGGGTTGGAAGGTAAGAGACTTCATTATATTGTTTGAAACCTCTTAGACTATTCTTCCAAATTGGGACTTTAGGAGTACTAGGATGATTATGATGATCTTGAAAGGATGGAGAAGAGAAATGAATTAAGGATGTTATATTTTTATCTTTCCACTCTTCAAATGCTCTATCAAACTTGGAGGCATCTTGAAATTCATGTATGGTTTTAAGTTTAAGGATAGATGAAGATATTGAAGAACTTGAGAGATCTCTTGAATTGACTTCCATACACTTCTCTTCTTCTTAAATTTGTATAGGCATGGAAGAAGGCTATTTCTCAAGAGTAGGCATGAAATAATCATGGGTATTAGTCCAAGAAGGTCTCAAATTTGGAATGGTCTTAGGATTTCAAGGAATATTAGATGAAGATTGCATAGGTAAAAACCTCTCTTGATGACACGTTTCAACTTGGGTTAGGTTTAGAAAAAAATAAGGTTGATGTGGAATAGGAAGAAGCGTACAAGACAAAATATAATAAATTGTATGCCTCTCTTCAAGTACCAATATTCTCTCAAGACATTGAATCGAGCCTCTTATTTCCATCACATTACTGATTGGCAAATGTTGTTTTTCTTTCTCAATAGCTACCCACCCAGTCCTAAGTGAATTCACCAGACTCTTAATCATCCAATTATATTCATTTTGACTATAAGGGTCATAAATAATTATACCAAGCTCTATTTATTTATCAAACTTCCTCATTTGCATTTCCAAACTTGTAATAGTTTTTTTTAAATCTAAAAGATCATGAATATAAGCAAAATGACTTTAAAAAAGTTGATTAGAGGGATGAGTAGGATACCAAAGAGGTGGAGTTGGATTGGGAGGGTGTACATAAGTCTATTGATAGCATTGGTACATTTGAAATTTTGTTGATTAAGAGCCACTTGGGCAGAAGTCATGAATGTCATCAACCTGATATGTAGAATATGAAGGCATAAAATATTCATTTTGACCAAAATAATGATTAGGATACATACCAATTTTCTAATTTTAGACCCTTGGGCTACTTATAAAAACTAAGATTAACTTGGAGTCATAATTGATGCTTGGATTCATGCCTCCAAAGGTTGATGTGTTAAACAACAACATCAATAACTCTTCAATGGGATGCAATCCTAGTCCCATTAGACATGCCAAAATTATTATCATCAAAAGTTACACCATTTAGGAGGTTGTTCAATTCTCCTCAATTAGGTGATATCATGAATACACCTCTAGAATATGGGTGGCCTAATAAATGAGGTGAATCTCTAGATACAACTATCTCCCTTGATTTTATCACCTTAAAACTATTATTAAACCTATTACTTAAAAAAGAAAAGGGTAAGAGAACTAAAATTAATCTAACTAATGAGGTGATGCACCAAAATAATTTATCACTACCAACCAAATAAATGTGCAAATGTATACCATGAGACTAATTTGAACATACACTACTCCCAACCTAAATCTCTTACATTAGCATTTTAATGTGGACATGGTGATAGATTCTTAGGCTAAGAAGAATAATAAAGAGGTATAAAATGACATTAATGAATAGGTAAACACACTCAACCATTAAAATTCACTTGAAAACTTCATATGACCTATAAGAGAAGATTTCAAATTGCATATAGGTGCTAGAATAAGACATGTCAAGGAAGACTAAGAAAATCACTTAACAAGATCAAAAATCCATACATACACATTAAATATAGTCATAGAAGGAGTAAAACTAGTATTATTTTTTATCAAAGGCATACAAATGAATAGGGATTATCCATACGTAGGTGGAGGATGCATTACAAATCCACACTAGGCAGTATATATATAAGAGAATGAGAAGGATAAATAATATGTACTTTGGAGTGACTTATGACAAGTGTCCCCTCATGAAGAAGTAGGTTAAAAAAATAAATACTAAAAGTAGGTAGGTATATGAACTCTCTTTAACATGTGTCATCTTGGTCTGATTATGATCCTCTATGGATTGTCTTAGGAGAGACTCCATTTTCCTTGACTGTCTTGGTGACTAATCAATCTTCCTTGAAACTACCCTTTTCCTGATCTAGAAGTGACAAATGCCATTTTTTATCATAAAATTCACCTTGAACTACCCTCTAACCTTCTCCTTGGCACCTTTCATATGTTTGAGAGTTATCCATATTGATGTTGCATTGGTAATCATGTTTTATTAGGTGTCTTGAAACCCATCAATCTCACTACACCTCTCTCACAAGGTTTTTTCAATGATATACTAGGATATCAAGCTTAATACACACACACACACATATGTATATATATAAATATATACAGACATACATACATATAAAAACACACACACACACACACACACACACACTCACATATATACATATGTATGTGTGTGTGTGTGTGTGTACATATGTGTGTATATATATATGTATGTATGTATGTATATATACATACATACATATGTATATATATACATGTGTGTGTATGTATATGTATGTTTATGTATATAAATACACACATACACACACACACACACACACACACACACACATATATATAATGTATGTATGTATATATATACACATGTGTATATATTTATACATAAATACATACATTATATATGTGTGTGTGTATATATATATATATATGTATGTATATATCTATGTATGTATGTGTATATATATCTATGTATATGTATATATATACACACATATGTATACATACATACATATACACACACATATGTATATGTGTGTGTGTGTGTGTGTGTGTGTGTGTACACACACACACACACATATAGCAAGAAACATTATTTCTAATAAAAGTTTTTGATTCATAAGATCCCATAGATAGGGCAAGCGAAGAGCATACATTTTTCTCCTAAGACACAAGACTATAACACTGGACTCAATTCAAGGCATTCAATGATTATGACATGAATAACTCCTCATATTTATAGGATGAAATTAAAAGATCAATAGTCAACACAAAGATGTTGAATCAATGGACAGAAGGCAAGATTCCAAAAGTTAGTGGGTTATGGGCCCACTATGCATCGCCAAACACAAAAAGATAAAAAAAAATTGTCAACATGACTGACATGTTACCACCTTTTAAAAGTGGTGAGATCCACAAATAACAAAAGAGAATTATCATGCCCACATTTGTGGCTAAGAATAGACCCCATAACTAGTCTTTATATCAATTTAATCATCATCATTGAATTCATATTCCCCTTGGGAAGGATAATGGTTGTCATCATCAGAATCAAAATCAATATGGTCCATATACAAAGATGATAGAATTCTTAAGATACGATCACCAGGTGTAGGAAGAAACATAGATTGATGACTTATAGTGAACCATTTCTAAAGGGCTGCTAATGATTATGCAGGAGCTAAATTGGTATGTAGATTAGATTAAAAATTTTGATTTGAAAGGTATCCTTAAAGAAATAAATATATTTATGACTTGATTTGGAGGGACACGAGTAGTAAAATCATCAAAATATTTAATTGGTATAATATAATCTATAAATTCAAACAAATAATCTGGTATTTCAATAAATGACCAAAAATTCTTTGTATCAGAGTTAAAACTTGCCAAATCAATCTCTTAATCTAATCTTAAGTTTCTTTGAAAATAGATTGTAGACACAGACTTTGTTCAGAAGCCTAGGAAATCCTTATCATTTGTCACATGTGTAAAATATTTGCTAAACAAATTTATTATCAAGTTTAACTCTTACAATGATCTAAAAGATCACATGTTGAATATATAATTATAGCAACCCTTGCCTACAATCAATCCTCACTGCCTACATCTAAAGAAAGTCCATTAACCTCAAATAGATTTATATTACTGTATTTATTGCCAAAAAATCATAAGTCATCCAAATCAATCCACTATTCACATGGTTAAAAGGGATTTAACTATAGAAAAGTTACTTAAGAAAAATAAGAAGTTACTTGTTGAAGCCAAAAGAATTAATATGGAAGGAACTTTTGGAAAAAAGACTAGAAAAGAAGAAGATGAAGGTCATATATAGAAAATCCCTATAGGAGATGAATCCTACATAGAAAAAAAATTCCAAAGCCTGTTGATTTTGATCAATATTCATCAAATAAAAAATATATAGCATAAATGTATTATCTTAGATCTACAAATAGGAGTCTTGATCAGTCTACAAAAGTTAAGTTAATAAATTGGAATAATCTTGCAATTAAATGTTTGAATAATAGAGTCTCCAAAATACAAAAAAGTCTTGATCAAGTTTCTAAAATATTAAGGAGCATAGAGTTATGTCAGAAAGGAAAAATTACTAGAGTTATTAATGTTTTGAATGATAATATTACTACCCATCATAATCAACTTATCCAAAAAATAGATAATAAATCCAGCAATATCAGACTGCATCAATAATCAATTGAAATAAAGGTAGATGATATGATTATTTAGGAAAAGATTATTGTTCAAAGTCAAGATCAATTTAAAAATAATATGGATTTTATTGAGATAGATTTAAAAACTCAAATTGCTACTCTCGAGATAAAATGAGAATAAGTACATTAGGAAATCAAACAACTCTCTTTAGCCTCTGATAGCATAGTTAGAGAAATTATAAACCAAAATTATAGCTTATTTTCTATTCCTGATATTCTAGATATATTGAAAGATAAAGGATAATCTTCTTAGTAATAACTAGAAATTGTTGTCACAAAACATATTGATTACAATAAAAATATTCATTCTTGGAGAAATTTTTTAAAGATACAAAGAGAATCATTCACAAAATCTAAATCAAAAAGTCTACCTAATTCAAAAAAATATATTGATAAAATCTTTCAAGTAGGTACGGCCAAGATTGAACCTATGCAAACTGAAAGCTATTTTGATATAGGAAAATCTTCAAAGTCTAAACCTCCACTAGATTCTCAAATAAGGACATTGAATCTTCAACCTATCTTCTAAAAATTCAATTGTGAACCACTAAAAAAAAGAAAGAAATGATTCATGCAATGATAGCTTGGGTCAATTTACAAATTCATGGTCTTAAGAAAGATCCCTTTAGTGTTAGTCAACAAATTACAAATGGATTTATAGGAAATATAAAAAATGGTGGGATGTTAGTGGTCTAATATTTCATGAAAGTATACACACTTATCCAAAACCTATTTCTGCACTCTGCAATATTTTACTTTATAAATTTATTGGCACACTTGATAATGATAAAGAAGCAAACAAAGTAAAGTTTCTTAAATTCCAATTATGTGATATGACTAGACTAGATGAATATATATGCTATATGAAAAATATATTCTATAATATTGGTGAAATCTTTAATCTAGCATATAAGATTAGGTATATAGAATATTTTTTTGAATGTTTTTCTACCAAGTATAAAGCTGCTATGGGTGATGATATTCCAACTATGTTCTTTGGAAAGATAAATTAGAATATTAAATTAGTAAATGAAAGGTTATGTGCAAAAAGAAAGGCATAAAAATAAACTATGGAGTTTCATAAATAGATTGGTGCAAAATTCTATAATTCTATTGATGATAATTTTGGTTGTATGGATATACATAGATATAGACAGTATAAAAAGAAGAAGAAATATCATTCTTTTAAATGCTCCTAAAAAAAATAATTTACTTATATCAAGCCTTGGAAGCCTAGATACAATTTTAGAAAAAGGAAATTTAGTCCTAGAAGGATATTCATAATAAAGAAACCTGGATTTCAAAAGAAGCCAGTCAAATACTTAATCTATCAAGGTGATCATTATGCAAATACATTGTTCTAATAAGAAAAAAGAATCCAAAAAGATTAATTTTCTGAATAGCTATATAATTAATGAAGAATATATTTTAATTTTAGATGATGAACTTCAATATGAGTCAAATATTTTATGAGAAGCATTAGATAGTGATAAATTTGATATTCAAATAAATATGAATCTTATTGACACTAAAGCAGAAGATGAATCATCTGATTATGATTCTAATATAATATTTTAGATTGATATTATTTTTGCTCCTTTTCTAGATGTATTAAGTCTATCCCAACAAATATCTTTCCTTAAAGAAAGATATTCAAAAACTCTTGCATATATGATCTTTGAAAGAATGTTTTTACTGCAACAAATTATCACTGTTGAGAAAAAATATTCTCTCTACTTAGCTCAACAAAAAAGGTAAAAGGATATTTTATCCCAAGATAGTCAATCTAAGCTCCATAAAACTCCTTTGATTGAAGATGTCTCTCAATCTAACACATATGACAGAGCTACTTGGTGAAAGAAGTGCATCTATCAAATGTAGCTCTTCTTAGCTAAAGCTCATACTGAATTGCAAGATCTTATGAAGGAAGAAGCTAATGTTGATGAATATGAACAACTCTTTGAAGAAGAATTACCCCAAGTCACTGCTGAGATAGAATCTCATTTTGAAAGAAGAGAAACCTCTCATAATAATTTCAATATAGATCAGATATCAGTATATAATACTAATAATCCAATATGTAAAATTTAGATTAAATGGGATGGTTTTAAACCATATAGCTTAGATGTCTTACTTGACATAGGTGTTGATATTTATCTTGTTAGATATCATTGTATTCTTACTAATATGTGAAAAGTTGATTTTCATAAGTTGACTTTCAATACAAAGATTGTAGTTTTAGATTTATTTGTAGTTATTCCTATTATGTTTGGTGACTCTATCTATCATTTTAAGGTAATACAACATTAAATGTTGATGTATGACATTATGATTGGTTCAGATAATTTAAATACTTTCTATCCCATTACAATTTAGCCACATAAAATAATTCTTGTAAAAAAATATTTTTTATATAAGAAATCCAAATATGAATGTGGAATTTTTATAAAAAAAAGCCAAAAAAAATAGTTGATACCAGATAGATACAATAAAAGGTAAATCTTTGTCATGCTAGTATTGAACCAATAATTGTAAAACTCAAAGAAGATTATTTTTCTAAAAAAAATTAGCATTCAGAGATAGGAAAATACATGAATACAAAATTAAACTAAAGATGGTAAAAGGTAAAAATGATAAAAAAAAAATAGAACCCAAGTTCAAGGCACATCATTCAAGAATGTCTCCTTCACTAAGAGAAAAATGTTTTTAAGAAATAAAGTAATTAAAATAATAAGGTTTGATCAGAGATTCTAATAGCTCTTGGATTTGTGAAGTATTTTATGTATATAAAAGATCATAATAGGTAAGAGGAAAGAAGAGATTAGTCATAGATTATATTCTTCTTAATAAATATGTCTTACCTATTCAACATCCTATTCCTTCAAAAGATGAAATCTTATAGAGAATAAGTGGAAGTAAAGTTTACAGTAAGTTTGATTTAAAATTAATATTTTGGTAGATACAGGTAGAAAAACAAGACAAATATAAGACTATATTTATCACTCCATTTGAAAAATATGAATGAAATATCTTACACTTTGGCTTAAAGACTACTCCTAACATATTTCAAGAAATGATGAATAAAATTCTCTTAGATTATTCTAAATTTATCATTGTCTACATAGATGATATATTGGTCTTTTCCAAATCTATTAAAGATCATATAAAATATGTAGAACAATTCTATCAAATTGTATGTGACAATGGTTTAGTTTTATCAAAGAAAAAAATATCAGTTTTTAAAGATAAGATTAAATTCTTCAGATTTACTATAAAATTAAGAGAAGTTATAGTTTAAAAACATGTTTTGAAGAATATTAAAAAAAAAACCAAAGAGCTCAAAGATAAAAAAATGTTGCAAAGATTTTTGGGTTGTGTAAACTATGTAGCAGGTTATTATTACAATATTATACAAGATACAATACTTCTAAATAAAATGTTAAAAAAAATCCTCTAGCATGGTTAGATGAAATGACAAAGGCCATCCAAAGAATAAAATAGAATTGTCAAAATTTGCCATCTCTAGTTTTACCTGGTAATAGTTTAAAGATTATTAAAACAGATGCTTCAGAACTATATTGGGGTGTAGTTATACAAGAAAATCTATCAAATAGTTCAGAAAAAATTTATAGATTTATCTCAAGAAATTTTAAATAGGTTCAAAAAAATTATCATTTTACTCACAAAGAAATTTTTGTTGTTATTAAGGCTATTCAAGCTTTTATGTTCTTTGTGAGATCAGAAAAAAAAAATTATTAGATCTGATTTGAATAAATTTATGAGTATTCTTCATTCTACTGATAATCTAAAGAAAAGATCTATGGGAAGATTAATCAGGTGGGTAACATTTTTTTCAGACTTTGATTCCTCTATTGAACACATTCTTGGAAAAAAGAATTTTCTTGCTAATTTTATATCTAGAGAATTTAATTCAGAACAGTCAGTCATGGCAGTAACAAATACTGAAGTTCATAAAATTTTTTATCAATATATGTGAAGATCCACTCCATCTGTTGCTAATCAGTTAACTCATAAAATTAATGCCCTCATAAGAAAATCTCATGAAGTCTTTGTAGAACTCAATAATACTCATTTGGCATGGATAACTCAGTTTTAAGAACCTGATGAAAAAAAGTGGTGTTCAATAATAATGTTATATCATGAAGTAAATAATCCAAGGATTACTAGTATAAATAATCTATTTAAGAATTTCATTTACAGACATGGTTTTGAATTCCTAATCCCATGGTCTACATTTTGACCAAATTTTAACCTTACTACAGAGAATTTTTGGTCATCTACTGAAATGCAAGATTAACTAAAGATGGTAAAAGATAAAAATGGCAAAGAAATAAAACATAAGTTCAAGGCACATCATTCAAGAATATCTCCTTCACTAAGAGAATAATTTTTTTAAGAAATAAAGTAATTAAAGAAATAAGGTTTGATCAGAGATTCTAATAGCCCTTAGGCTTGTGAAGCATTTTATGTAAATAAAATATCAGAACAGGTAAAGAGAAAGAAGAGATTAATAATAAATTATGTTCCTTTTAATAAATGTCTTATATATTCGACATCTTATTCCTTCAAAAGATGAAATCTTGTAGAGAATAAGTGGAAGTAAAGTTTACAATAAATTTGATTTAAAATTAATATTTTGACAAATACAAGTAGTAGAATAAGATAGGTATAAGCCTACATTTGTCACTCTATTTGGATAATATGAATGGAATGTCTTACCCTTTGGCTTAAAGACTGCTCCTAACATATTTCAATAAATGATAAATAAAATTTTCTCAATTTATTCTAATTTTATCATTGTCTACATAGATAATATATTGGTCTTTTCCAAATCTCTTAAAGATCATCTAAAATTTGCATAATAATTTTATCAGATTGTATTTGATAATAATTTAGTTCTATCAAAGAAAAAATTGTCAATTTTCAAAGATGAGAATGAATTCTTATGAGTAACTATAAAATTAAGATAAGTTATAGTTTAGAAACATGTTTTGAAGAATATTAAAAAAAAATTATGAGCTCAAAGATAAAAAAATTTTGCAAAGATTTCTTGGTTGTCAAACTATGTAGCAAGTTATTATTACAATATTACATAGGATAGAATACTTCTAAATAAAAGGCTAACAAAAAATCTTTCAACATAGTCAAATGAAATGACAAAGCCCATCCAAAGAATAAAATAAAATAATTAAAAATTTCTACCTCTAATTTTACCTGGTAATGGTTTAAAGATTATTGAAACAAATACTTTAGAACTATATTAGGGTGCAGTTCTAAAAGAAAGGCTATCAGATGGTTCAGAAAAACCCTACAGATTTACCTCAAAAATTTTTAAACAGGGTCAAAAAAATTATCATTCTACTCATAATTTTTTTTTTACTGGTATTAAAGCTATTCAAGCTTTTATTTTATTTTTGAGGTCATTTTTTTTATTATATCTGATTTGAATAACTTTATGAGTATTCTTTATTTTACTGATAATTTAAAGAAAGGATCTATCAGTAGATTAACTAGGTGGGTAATACCATTTAGCAAAGATCATTCATTCATGGACATAAGAAATTTTAAGGTCTACATAGATTGCTTAAAAACAAGATATTACAACATATAGCAAGAAATATTATTTCTAAGAAAAGTTTTTGATTCACAAGATCCCACAAACAGGATAAGTGAAGAACATATGCTTTTATCCTAAGACACACGACTATAACATTAAACTCAACTCAAGACATTTGATGCTTATGACTCAAAGAACTCCTCATATTTATAGTATGAAATGAGAATATCAATAGTTGACATAAAGATGCTAAATTAATAGATAAAAGGTAAGATGCCAAAAGTTAGTGGGTTATGAGCCCACTACACACCACTAAACATAAAAAGATAAATAATCTGTCGACATGATCGATAGGTTATCACCTTTTAAAAGTGGTGAGGTCTACAAATAACAAAAAAGGGTTATCATGCCCACATTTATGATTACAGACAGACCCCATAACTAGTTTTTATATCAATTCAATCATCATCATTAAATTCATATTCTCCTTGAAAATAATAATAGTTGTTATCATCAGAATCAAAATCAGTGTGGTTTATGCACAAAGCTGATAGAATTCTTAAGATACGACCGTCAGGTATAAGAGGAAACATAGTTTGATGACTTATAGTGAACTATTTTTAAAAATTTGCTAATGATTGTGCAAGAGCTAAACTAGCATGTAGATTAGCTTGAAAATTTTGAACTAAAAATATCTCAAATTTAATCTTAAAAGGTATCCTTAAAGCAATAAATATATTCTTCACTTGATCTAGAGGGATACAAATAGTAGGATCATCAGAAGCTTTCATTGGCATAATATAATCTAGAAATTCAAATAAATAATTTGACATTTCAATACCAAAAATTATCTGTAGTAAGATTAAAACTTGGCTAGAATATAAACCATTGAATCAGGGATTCAAAACCATGTCTATAAATGAAATTCTTAAATAAATTATTTATACCAATAATCTTTGGATTATTTACTTCATGATATAACATTATTGTTTAACACCACCTTTTTCCATGAGGTTTTTGAAACTGAGATGTCCATGTCAAATGAATATTATTGAGTTCTACAGAGGCTTCATGAGATTTTCTTGTGAGGGCATTGATTTCATGAGTTAACTGATTAGCAACAAATAGAGTGGATCTCCATATATGTTGATGAAATTCCTCATGAACTTCAATAACTGTCACTACCATGACTGACTATTTTGAATTAAATCTTTAGATATAAAATCAAAAAGATAGTTCTTTTTTCCAAGAATGTGTTTAACAGAGAAATCAAAGTCTAACAAAAATTTTGTGCCCCTGGTTAACTTGTTCACAAATATTTTATTTAAATTATCAGTAGAATAAAAAATACTCATAAAGTTACTCAAATCAGATCTAATAAGAATTTTTTTTGATCTCACAAAGAACATAAAAGCTTGAATAGCCTTAATAGCAGCAAGAATTTTTTTGTGAGTAGAATGATAATTTTTTTGACCCTATTTAAAATTTATTCAGGTAAATCTAAAACGTTTTTCTAAATTATTTGATATCTTTTATTTTAAAAATACACCTTAATATAGTTTTGAAGCATCTATTTCAATAATCTTTAAACTATTACTAGGTAAAATTAGAGGTGAAATTTTTTGACAATTCTATTTTATTCTTTGGATGGCATTTATCATTTCATCTGAACATGCTGAAGAATTTTTTGTTAGATTTTTATTTAGAATTATTCTATCTTGTGCAATATTATAATAATAACCTGCTACATAGTTTACAAAACCAAGAAATCTTTATAGTATTTTTTATCTTTAAGCTCATCAGAAAAAAATTTAATATTCTTCAAAACATGTTCTTGAGCTACAACTTCTCTTGATTTTATAGTGACTCCTAAGAATTCAATCTCATCTTTAAAAACTAAATTTTTTTTCTCTGATAGAACTAAATCATTGTTAGATACAATCTGATAAAATTATTTTAGATATTTTATATGATCGTTAGAAGTTTTGAAAAAGATAAATATATCATCTATGTAGATAATGATAAAATTAGAATAAACTAAGAAAAATTTATTCATCATTTTTTGAAATATGATAGGAACATTCTTTAAACCAAAGGATAAGACATTCTATTTATATTATCCAAATTGAGTGACAAATGCATTCTTCTACCTGTCTTGTTCTATCACCTATATTTGTCAAAATATTGATTTTAAATCAAACTTACTGTAAACTTTACTTCCACTTATTCTCTATAAAATTTCATCTTTTAAAAGAATAAGATACTAAATAATTAAGACATATTTATTAAGAAGAATATAATTTATGACTAATCTCTTCTTTTCCCTTATCTATTCTGATCTTTTATTTACATAAAATGCTTCACAAGCTCAAGGGCTATTAGAATCTCTGGTCAAACTTTGTTCTTTTAATTGCTTTATTCTCTGAAAAAAAATTTGTCTTAGTGAAGGTGATATTTTTGAATGATGTGCCTTGAACTTGGGTTATATTTCTTTGTCATTTTTATCTTTTACCATCTTTAGTTCAATTCTACATTCATGTATTTTCCTATCTTTGAATGCTAAATAATTTTTAGAGCAACAATAGTTTTTGAGTTTTATAATTATTGGTTCAATACTAGCATGACAAAGATTTACCTTTTGTTGTATTCGTCTAGTATCAACTAGTTTTTTTAGCTTTTTTTTCATAAAAATTCTACATTCATATCTAGATTTCTTGTATAAAAAATATTTTTTTACAAGAATTATTTCATTTAATTTAATTTTAATGGGATAGAAAGTAGCCAAGTTATCTAAACCAATCATCATGTCATACATTAGTATTTCATATTGTACTACCTTAAAATGATAGATAGAGTCACTAAGCATAATATAAATAACTGTAAATAAATCTAAAACTATAGTTATTTGTATTGAAAGTTAACTTATAAAAATCAGCTTTCTACAATCAACAAGAATAAAATTATATCTAACAAGAGAAATATCAACACCTGTGTCAAGCAAGACATATAACCTATATGATATAAAACCATCTCATTTAATCTAAATTTCACATATTAAATTATTAATATTATATATTGATATCTAATATATAATTGAATTGTTATGAGAGGTTTCTCCTCTTTCAAAATGAAATTCTATCTTAACAGTGACTTGGAGCAATTATTCTTCAAAGAGTTGTTCATGTTCATCAACAAAAACTTATTCCTTTATAAGATCTTGCAATTCAATCTAAGCTTTAGCTAAGAAGAGCTGCAGTTGATAGATGAGCTTCTTTCACCAAGTAGCTCTGTCATATGTGTTAGGTTGATAGGCATTTTCAACTGAAGGAGTTTTATAGAGCTTAAACTGATTGTCTTGAGATGAAAGATCTTTTTTCTTTTTTTTTTGAGTTAAGTAGAGAGAATATTTTTTTCTCACCAACAATAATTTTTTGTTGTAAAAACATTCTTTCAGTGATCATAGATTCAGGAGTTTTTTAATATCTTTCTTTGAGAAAAGATATTTGTTGGGATAGACTTAACGCATTTTAAAAAAGAGAAAAAATCATATGAATCTGAAATCCTATATCAGAATCATAATCGGATGATTCATCTTTTAATTTAATATCAACAAGATTCATATTTACTTGATTATTAGATTCATCACTATCTAATACTTTCTATAAAATATCTAATTCATATTGAAGTTCATCTTTATCTAAAACTAGAACATATTCATCTTTATTAATTTTATGGCTATTCAAAAAATTAATCTTCTTAGATTGTTTTTTCTTATTAAGATATTTATTTATATAATGATCACCTTGACAGATAAAGCATTTGACTGACTTCTTTTGGAATCCATATTTCTTTTTATGAATATCCTTTTAGGACCAAATTTCCTTCTAAACTTGTATCTAGGCTTCCAAGGCTTGATATAAATAAATTCTTTCTCTGAGGAGCATTTTCAAGAATAAGATTTCTTCTTATTTTTATACTATTTATATCTATGCACATCCATATAACTAAAATTATCATCAATAAAATTAAAAAGTTTTGCACCAATCTGTTTGTGAAATTTCATAATTTTTTTTTTGTGCCTTTCTTTTTGCACATAACCTTTCATTTACTATTTTAATATTCTGATTTATGCTTCCAAAAGACATAGTTGGAAGATAATCACCTATATCAACTTTATACTTGGTAGCAAAATATTCAGGAAAAGATTCTATATACCTAATCTTATATGGTGGAATAAAGATTTCACCAGTATTATAGAACAAATTCTTCATATAGTACATATATTCATGTAGCCTAATCATATCATATAATTGAGCTTTAATAAACGTTTTTTTTAATTTGTTTCTTTATCATTATCAAGTGTGCCAACAAATTTAGAAAGTAAAGCATTGTAGAGTGTAGAAATAGGTTCTGGATGAGTGTATATAGTTTTATGGAATATTGGATCACTAATATCCCACCATTCTTTGATATTTCTTATGAATCCATTTTCAATTTGTTGACTAGCACTAAAGGGATCTTTCTTAAGACCATGAATTTTTACATTGATCCAAATTATCATTCCATGAATCATTTTTTTTCTTTTTTTGATGGTTTATAATTGAATTTTCAAAAGCAAGATTGAAGATTCAATGTCTTTATTTGAGAATCTAGTGGAGGTTTAGACTTTGAAGATTCTCCTATATCAAAATAACATTCAATTTGCATAGATTCAATCTTGGCCATATCTACTTGAAAGATTTTATCAAGAGATTTCTCTAAATTGGGTAGACTTTTTGATTTAGATTTTATAAATAATTTTCTTTATATCTTTAAAACATTTTGCAAAGAATGAATATTTTGACTGTAATCAATATGTTATGTGACAACAATTTTTGGCTATTGCTGAAAAGATTGTCCTTCATCCTTTAATGTATCTAGAATATCAAGAATAGAAGATAAGCTCAAATTTTGCTTTATAATTTCTCTAGCTATGTTATCAGAGGATGAAGATATTTGTTTGATTTTTTAATGTAATTCTTCCTATTTTATCTCAAGAGTAGCAATTTGAATTTTTAAATCTATCTCAATAGAAGCCATATTATTCTTAAGTTGATCTTAACTTTGACTAATAATATTTTTCTGAATAATGATATCACCTACCTTTATTTTAATTGATTTTTGGTGTAATATGATATTACTAGATTCATTATCTATTTTTTAGATAAGTTGACTATGATGGGTAGTAATATTATCATTCAAAACATTAATAGCTCTAGTAATTTTTCCTTTCTGATATAACTCTATGCTCCTTAATATTTTAGAAACCTGATCAAGACTTTGTTGTATTTATGAGACTATTATTCAAACATTTAGTTGCAAGATTATTCTAATTTATCAACTTAACTTCTGTAAATTGATCAAGACTCCTATCTATAGATCTAAGATAATACATCTATGCTCTATATTTTTTATTTGGTGAATATTGATTGAAATCAACAGGCTTTGGGAATCTTTTTTCTGTGTACGATTCATCTCCTATAGGGGTTTTCTATATATGACCTTCATCTTCTTTTTTTCTAGTCTTTTCTCTAGAAGTTCCTTCCATATTTATTTTTTTGGCTTTAGAAAGTAACTTTTTATTTTTCTCAAGCAACCTTTCTATAGTTAAATCCCTTTTAACCATGTGAATATTAGATTGATTTGGATGACTTATGATTTTATAGCAATCAATACAGTAATATAAATCTCTTTGAGGGTAATAGACTTTCTTTAGATGTAGGTAGTGAGGATTGATTATAAGCAAGGGTTGTTATAATTGTATATTCAACATATGATCTTTTAGATCATTCTGAGAGTCAAACTTGATAATAGATTTATTTATCAAATCTTTTATAGATATGACAAATGATAAGGATTTATTATATTTTTGAATAAAGTCTATGTCTACAATCCATTTTCTAAGAAATTTAAGATCAGACCAAAAAATTGATTTAGTTGAGATTATGTGACTATTTTTTATAGCATGACACACCACACTTTTACCTCAACCAGGAGTGTGCTTGATGGCAGTATTCAGGGTATTGGTTAAACAATACATAACTTGATGTTTAATAGCAAGAGCATAAGATCCAGGGATCATATCTAATCCATGAGTTTGAAAAAAAAAATTAAGACTTTATTTGAGTTTTCTTGTTGATGAATGGTGACTGGATAATTTAGATATATAATTGTGAAAATTGAACCATTATGAAGACCAGTTTGAAAAACATTCTGTAAACAAGCATGGAAGTTTGTATGTTAATTATCAAGTAGACATCCTAAAATACTGACAATCAAACCTCTTATGAATAAAGGAAAAACACCAATAATAATAGCTCCAATATGTAAAAACTTATATTTAGATTGGGATTTTAACTATCGAATAGTCATATCAACAACTATTTGTAGGTGGTATTTATAATAATCATTTTGTTTGAATTGGATAACATTTTTAAAAAAATTTATGTTAGTTTTAAAAATTAAATAAAATAGTGAAATTTTATCATACACATCTGTGGCCTTAAGAGTTGGGAGCTTCCATTTAGGACTAGGATTTTCTTCATTAAATTCTATAGTTGCTTCATTTACAAAAAATAATAAAACAACAGATATATCAGAGAGAGTACAAATATCAAATGTACCTATAATATTTAAAGTTGTCTATTTTGATGTATCCATAGTCTTTGTATCATCGATACTATACAGATCCTCAATCACACCTTCCTCATGGATTTATGGGATCATTTCCTTCCCTATTGTCTGAAGATGATATGGAGACAAATGACCAGAATAGCAGTGAGATAGATATAGATAACAAGATATGAAAGTTTTATTTTATTAATATCTCAACAAAATATTACAAAAGAAACATGATTTGAACATACTCTTGATAGAATATTGACATGACTCTGATACCATTTAGAAAGGATCATTTGTTCATGGACAAAAGATACTTTAAGGTCTACATAGGGTGATTAAAAATAATCTATTACAACATATAGAAAGAAACATTATTTCTAAGAAAAAAATTTGATTCACAAGATCCCACAGACAGGGTGAGCAAAGAGTATACACTTTTTTTCCAAGACAGAAGACTATAACATTAGACTTGACTCAAATCATTTGATGTTTATAACATGAAGAACTCCTTATATTTATAAGATTAAATAAGAAGATCAATAGTTGACACAAAGATTCTAAATCAACAGATAAAAAGCAAGATGCCAAAAATTAGTGGGTTATGGGTCCATTGCGCACTGCCAAACTTAAAAGGATAAAGAAAGAATCTATTGACACGACTGATAGGTTACCACATTTTAAAATGGTGAGGTCCAAAAGTAATAAAAAAGGCTTATTATTCCATTATTCATGATTACAAACAGACCTCGTAATTAGTCTTTATATCAATTTAATCATCATCATTGAATTTGTATTCTCTTTGGAGAGAATAATGATTATCATCATCAGAATAAAATTCAATGTGGTCCATGTACAAAGATAATAAAATTATTAAGATATGACTGCCAGGTGTAGGAGGAACCATAGCTTGATGACTTATTGTGAACCATTTCCAAAGGGTTGTTAATGATTGTGCAGGAGCTAAACTGGCATGTAGATTATCTTAAAAAAATTAAACTAAAAATATTTCAAATTTAATCCTAAAAGGTATCCTTAAATCAATAAATATATTTCTCATTTGATCTGGAGGGATAAGAATAGTAGGATCATTAGAAGCTTTCATTGGTATAATATAATCTAAAAATTCAAATAAATAATCTAACATTTCAATAAATGACCAAAAATTCTTTGTAACAAGGTTAAAACATGGACAGAATGTAGACCATTGGATCATGAATTCAAAACCATGCTCATAAATAAATTTTTTAAATAGATTATTTATACTAGTAATCCTTACATTCTCAGTTTCATGATATAATATTATTATTGAACACCACTTTTTTCTATCAGGTTTTTGAAATTGAGATGTCTATGCCAAATGAGTATTATTGAGTTCTACAGAAGATTCATAAGATTTTATATGAGAGCATTAATTTCATGAGTTAATTGATAGGGAAAATATGAAGTGAATCTCCACATATGTTGATGAAATTCTTTATGAATTTTAGTAACTATTACTACCATGACTGACTATTCTGAATTAAATTATCTAGATATAAAATCAACAAGATAGTTTTTTTTGTAAGAATGTATTCAATAGAGAAATCAAATTCTGATAGAAATGTTGTACACCTAGTTAATCTACTCACAGAACTTTTATTTATATTATCAATAGAATGAAAAATACTCATAAAGTTATTCAAATCAGATCTAATAAAAAAAGGTTGACCTCACAAAGAACATAAAAACTTGAATAACCTTAATAATAGCAAGAATTTTTTTGTGTGTAGAATGATAATTTTTTTGAGCTTGTTTAAAAAAATTTGAGATAAATTTTTAGGGTTTTTTTGAACCATAAAATAGCCTTTCTTTTAGAACTACATCCCAATATATTTCTGAAGCATCTGTTTCAATAATCTTTAAACTATTATCAGGGAAAATTAGAGGTGACAAATTTTGAAAATTCTATTTTATTCTTTGGATGGCCTTTGTCATTTCATCTAACCATATTATAGGGTTTTTTGTTAGCCTTTTATTTATAAGTATTCTATTTTATACAATATTGTAATAATAACCTGCTACATAGTTTAAACAACCAATAAAAAATTGTAGTATTTTTTAATCCTTAAACTCATCAAGAAAATTTTTAATATTTTCTAAAACATGTTTTTGAACTGGAACTTCTCTATTTTATAGTAACTCCTAGAAATTCAATCTCATCTTTGAAAATTAACATTTTTTTCTCTAATAGAACTAAACAATTGTCAAATACAATCTGATAAAATTGTTCTAAATGTTTTATATGATCTTTAGGAGATTTAGAAAAGATTAATATATCATTTATGTAGACAATGATAAAATCAGAATAAATTGAGAAAATTTTATTCATCATTTCTTGAAATATGTTAGGAATAGTCTTTAAGCCAAAGGGTAAGACATTCCATTCATATTATCTAAATTGAGTGACAAATACAGTCTTATACATGCCTTGTTCTACTACCTATATCTACCAAAATCTTGTTTTTAAATCAAACTTATTATAAAATTTACTTTCATTTATTCTTTGCAAGATTTCATTTTTTGAAAGAATAAGATGTTGAATAAGTAAGACATATTTATTAAAAAGAACATAATTTATGACTAATCTCTTCTTTACCGTTACCTATTCTAATCTTTTATTTACATAAAAGGCTTCACAAGCCTAAGGGCTATTAAAATCTCCGATCAAACTTTATTCTTTTAATTATCTTATTTTCTAAAAACATTCTTCTCTTAGTGAAGGAGACATTATTGAATGATGTGCCTTGAACTTGGGTTCTATTTCTTTATCATTTTTATCCTTTACCATCTTTAGTTTAATTCTACATTCATATATTTTCCTATCTCTGAATGCTAAAAGATTTTTAGAGCAACAATCTTTTTTGAGTTTTATAATTATTGGTTCAATACTAGCATGACAAATATTTACCTTTTATTGTATCCATCTGGTATCAAATAATTTTTTTGGCTTTTCTTTCATAAGAATTCTACATTCACATCTGGATTTATTATATAAAAAATATTTTTTTTCA
Organism: Torreya grandis; assembly: GCA_037957365.1. Classification (NCBI taxonomy): domain Eukaryota; kingdom Viridiplantae; phylum Streptophyta; class Pinopsida; order Cupressales; family Taxaceae; genus Torreya; species Torreya grandis. The sequence continues at coordinate 2,610,541 of JARHVA010002300.1, read as the reverse complement.
AGAATTATTTCATGTGGTTTAATTATAATGGGATAAAAAGTAGCTAAGCTATTTGAACCAATCATCATGTCATACATTGGTATTTCATATTGTATTAACTTAAAATGATAGATATAGTCACCAAGCATAACAGGAATAACTGCAGATAAATCTAAAACTACAATCTTTATATTTAAAGTCAATTTATGAAAATTAGTGTTCCACATATCAGTAAGAATAGAATGATATCTAGCAAAAGAAATATCATCACATATGTCAAGCAAGACATCTAAGCTATATGGTTTAAAACCATCTCATTTAATATGAATTTCACATACTGAATTATTAGTATTATATTCTGATATTTGATATATATTTGATGTGTTATGAGAAGTTTCTCTTCCTTCAAAATGAGATTCTATCTCAATAGTGACTTGGAGAAATTCTTTTTCAAAGAGTTATTCATATTTATTAGCAAGAGCTTCTTCCTTTATAATATCTTGTAATTTAGTATGAGCTTTAACTAAAAAGAGTTACAGTTGATAGATGTGCTTTTTTCATCAAGTAGCTCTGTCATATGTGTCTAATTGGTAAGTAGATTCAATCGAAAGAGTTTTATGGAGCTTAAAATGATTATCTTGGGATAAAATATCTTTTTGCATTTTTTGTTGAGATAAGTAGAGAGAATATTTTTTCTCAGCAGCAATAATTTTTTATTGTAAAAATATTCTTTCAGAGATCATATATGTAGGAGTTTTTAAATATCTTTCTTTGAGAAAAGATATTTATTGGGATAGACTTAATGCATATAAAAAAGAATTAAAAATCATATGAATCTGAAATCCTATATTAGAATCAAAATCAGATTATTCATCTTCTAATTTAGTGTCAACAAGATTCATATTTACTTGATTATTAGATTCATCATTATCTGATGCTTTCTATAAAATATTTGACTCATATTAAAGTTTATCTTCAACTGAAACTAGAACACATTTATCTTCATTAATTTCATGACTATTCAAAAAATTAATCTTCTTAGATTCTTTTTTCTTAATAGGATATTTATTTGCATAATGATCACCTTGACAAATGAAGTATTTGACTGGCTTCTTTTGGAATCCATTTTTTTTTCTGAATATCTTTCTATGATAAATTTTTTTTTTATAAACTTGTATCTAGGCTTCTAGGGTTTTATATAAGTAAATTCTTTCTCTGAAGAGCATTTACAATAATGATATTTTTTCTTCTTTTTATACTGTCTATATCTATGCACATCTATACAACCAAAATTATCATCAACAGAATTACAGAATTTTACATCAATCTGTTTGTGAAACTTCATAATTTTTTTTATACCTTTCTTTTTTTACATAATCTTTCACTTACTACTTTAAAATTCTCATTTATCCTTCCAAAACACATAGTTAGAATATCATCACCCATAGCAGCTTTATACTTGGTAGCAAAATATTTAGAAAAATATTCTATATACCTAATCTTATATACTAGATTAAAGATTTTATCAGTATTATCTAATAGATTCTCTATATAGCACATATATTCATCTAGCCTAGTCATATCGCATAATTAGTCTTTAAAAAACTTTGTTTTGTTTCATGGTTTATCATTATCAAGTGTGCCAACAAATTTAAAAAGTAAAGCATTACAGAGTGCAGAAATAAGTTCTGGATGAGTGTATATACTTTCATGAAACACTAGACCACTAACATCCCACCATTTTTTGATATTTTCTATGAACCCATTTGTAATTTATTGACAAAACTGAAGGGATCTTTCTTAAGACCATGAATTTATACACTAACCTAAGCTTTCATTACATGAATCATTTTTTTCCTTTTTTCTGGTGGTTCACAATTGAATTTATAGAAGAAAGATTGAAGATTCAATGTCCTTATTCAAGAATCTAGTGGACTTTTAGACTTTGAAGCTTATATCAAAATAGCTTTTAGTTTGCATAGGTTAAATCTTGGCCATACCTACTTGAAAGATTTTATCAAGAGATTTTTTTGAATCAGGTAGATTTTTTTATTTAGATTTTTTGATTTAGATTTTGTGAATGATTCTCTTTGTATCTTTAAAACATTTTGTCAAAAATAAATATTTTGACTGTAATCAATAATATTCTATGATAACAATTTATGGTTATTATTGAGAAGATTGTCCTTTATCCTTCAATGTGTCTAAAACATCAAAAATAAAAGATAAGCTAGAATTTTGGTTTATAATTTCTTTAGTTATGCTATCAGAGGCTAAAGATAATTATTTGATTTCTTGATGTACTTCTTCATATTTTATCTCAAGAGTAGCAATTTGAGTTTTTAAATCTATTTCAATAGAATCCATATTATTTTTAAGTTGATCTTGACTTAGACTAATAATCATTTCCTAAGAAATCATATCATCTATCTTTGTTTCAACTAATTGTTGTTGTAGTCTAATATTGATGGATTCATTATCTATTTTTTAGATAAGCTAACTATGATGGGTAGTAATATTATCATTCAAAACATTAATAGCTCTAGATATTTCTCTTTTCTGATATAAATTTATGCTCTTTAACATTTAGAAACCTGATCAAGATTTTGTTGTATTTTTGAGACTCTATTATTCAAACATTTAGTTTTAAGATTATTTTAATTCATTAACTTAACTTCTATATACTGATCAATACTCATGTCTATAAATTTGAGATAATATATGTGTGCTCTATATTTTTTATTTAATCAATATTGATTGAAATCAACGGGCTTTGGGAATCTCTTTTCTGTGTTCGCATAGGTTTTTCCATATATGACCTTCATCTTCTTCTTTTCTAATGTTTTCTTCAGAAGTTCCTTCCATATTATTTCTTTTGGCTTCATCAAGTAACTTCTTATTTTTCTCAAGTAACCTTTCTTTAGTTAAATCCATTTTAACCATGTGAATATTTGATTGATTTGGATGACTTGTGATTTTTTGGCAATCAATATAATAATATGAATCTATTTGAGGGTCATGTACTTTATTTAGGTGTAAGTAGTGAGGATTGATTGGAGGCAAGGGTTACTGTAATTATATATTCAACATATGATCTTTTAGATCATTTTGAGAGTCAAATTAGATAATAGATTTTTTTAGCAAATTTTTTATAGTAAATGATAAGGATTTCTTGGGTTTTTGAACAAAGTGTATGTCTACAATCCATTTAAAAAAAAATATTAGACTAAGAGATTATTTCAATTGGGATTATCTGACTATTTTCTGTAGCACAACATACCATGCTTTTACCTTGCATAGGAGTGTGCTTGATGGTAGGATGAAAGATATTGGTTAAATAATACATAACCTAATATTTAACAATAAGAGGACAAGATCCAAGGATCATATCTAATCTATGAGCTTAAATAAAAATCTTTAAGACTTTATTTAATTTTTCTTCTTGATGGATGGCAACTGGATAATTTGGATACATAGTTGTGAAAATTAGACCATCATGAAGACTAGTTTAAACAACATTCTATAAGCAAGCACTGAAGTTTGTATGTCGATTATCAAGCAAACATCCTAAAATACTAACATTCAAACCTATTTTGAATAAAAGTAAAACACCAATAATAACAATTCTAATATATAAAAAATTATATTTAAACTAGGATTTTAACTATCAAATAGTTTTATCATCAACTATTTATAGGTAGTATTTATAATCATCATTTTTTTTGACTCGGATAACATTTTTAGAAACTTTTATGGTAGTTTTAGTAATTAAATGAAATGGTGACTGTTTATCATACACATTTGTGGCCCTAAGATTTGGGAGCTTGTATTCAGGACTAGGATTTTCTTCATTAAATTTTATAGTTGCTTCATTTACAAAAAATAATGAACAAATAGATATATCAAAGAGAGTATAGATATCAGATGTACCTGTAGTATCTAAAGTTATCTAGTTTGATGTATTCATAGTCTTCATATCATCGATACTATATAGATCCTCAATCATGCCTTCTTCATGAATTTACAAGATCATTCCCTTCTCTATTGTCTGAAGATGATATAGAGATAAATAACCAAAATAATAGTGAGATAGATATAGATAACAAGAGATGAAAGTTTTATTTTATTAATATCTTAGATAAATATTATAGAAGCAACATGATTTGAACATAATCTTGATATAATATTGACATGGCTTTGATACCATTTAGCAAAGATTAGGACACAAGATACTTTAAGGTCTACACAGAGCGCTTAAAAACAAGCTATTACAACATATAGCAAGAAACATTATTTCTAAAAATATTATGATTCGTAAGATCCCACAGATAAGGCAAGAAAAGAGCATACATTTTTCTCCTAAGATATAAGACTATAACACTAGAATCGACTCAAGGCATTCAATGCTTATGACATGAAGAACTCTTCTTATTTATAATATGAAATGAGAAGATCAAGAGTCGACACAAAGATGTTGAATCAATAGACATAAGGAAAGATGCCAAAAGTTAGTGGGTTATGAACCCACTGTGTACTACCAAACACAAAAAGACAAAGAAAGAATCTATCAACACGACTGATAGGTTACCACTTTTTGAAAGTGGTGAGGTCCATAAATAACAAAAGAGGGTTATCATTCCCACATTCATAATTATAGATAGACCTCATAACTAGTCTTTATATCAATTTAACTATCATCATTGAATTTGTATTCTCTTTAGGGAGAATGATGGTTGTCATCATTAGAATCAAAGTCAATGTGGTTCATGTACAAATCTGATGAAATTCTTAAGATATGACTGTCAGATGTAGGAAGAAACATAGCTTGATGACTTATAGTCAACCATTTCCAAAGGGCTGCTAACGGTTATGTAGGAGTTAAACTAGCATGTAGATTAACTTGAAAATTTTAAACTGAAAATAGTTTAAATTTAATCTTGAAAAGTATCCTTAAAGCAATAAATATATTTATCATTTGATCTAGAGGGATACAAATATTAGGATCATCATAAGCTTTCATTGGCATAGTATAATTCAAAAATTTAAATAAATAATCTAGTATTTCAGAAGATGACCAAAAAAAATTTGTAACAGAGTTAAAACTTAGCTAGAATGTAGACCATTGGATCAAAAATTCAAAACCATATCTACAAGAGAAATTTTTAAATGAATTATTTATACTAGAAATTTTTAGATTATTGGATTCATAATATAATATTATTTTTTAACACCACCTTTTTCCATTAGATTCTTGAAACTGAGATGTCCATACTAAATGAAAATTATTGAGTTCTGCAGAAGCTTCATGAGATTTTCTTGTGAAGATATTGATTTCATGAGTTAACTAATTATAAAAATATGGAGTGAATCTTCATATATATTAATTAAATTCTTCATAAACTTTAGTAACAATTACTAGCATGACTGACTGTTTAGAATTAAATTCTCTAGATATAAAATCAGCAAGACAGTTCTTTTTTTCAAGAATATGTTCAACAAAGAAATCAAAGTTTGACAGAAATATTGTCCACCTAGTTAACCTACTCATAGATCTTTTCTTTAAATTATCATTAGAATGAATAATACTCATAAATTTATTCAAATTAGACTAATAAAAAAAATTGATCTCACAAAGAACATAAAAGCTTGAATAGCCTTAATAACAAAAAAAAATTGTGAGTAGAATAATAATTTTTCTGAGCCTATTTAAATTTTTTTAAGTAAATCTATAAGATTTTTCTGAACCAGTTGATAGCCTTTATTTTATAATTGTACCCCAATATAGTTATAAAGCATATGTTTCAATAATCTTTAAACCATTATCAGGTAAAATTTGAGGTGGTAAATTTTGATAATTATGTTTTATTTTTTGGATGGCTTTTGTCATTTCATCTTACCATGCTAGAATATTTTTTATTAACCTTTTATTTAGAAGTATTCTATCTTATTCAATATTTTAATAATAACCTACTACATAATTTACACAACCAAGAAATCTTTAAGGTCTGCATAAAGATACTGAATCAACGATCGACACAATGATAATAAATTAATAGACAGAAGGCAAGATGCCAAAAGTTAGTGGGTTATGGGCCTACTACACACTGCCAAACACAAAAAGAAAAAGAAATAATCTATCAACACAGCTGACAAGTTAATACTTTTTAAAAGTGGTGAGGTCCACAAATAATAAAAGAACATAAAAGCTTGAATAGACTTAATAATAGCAAAAAAAAAAATTGTGAGTAGAATGATAAATTTTTTGAGTTTATTTAAAAAAATTTGAAGTAAATCTGTAAGATTGTTTGAAACAATTTGATATCCTTTTTTTTAAAACTACACCCCAATATAGTTTTAAAGCATCTATTTCAATAATCTTTAAACTATTACTAGGTAAAACTAGAGGTGGCAAATTTTGATAATTCTATTTTTATTATTTGGATGGCCTTTGTCATTTCATCTGACCATGCTAGAGAATTTTTTGTTAGCCTTTTATTTAGAAGTATTATATCATGTACAATATTATAATAATAACCTATTACATAGTTTACACAACCAAAAAATATTTGCAGCATTTTTTTATCCTTGAGCTCATTAGGAAAATTTTTAATATTCTTCAAAACATGTTCTTGAATTACAACTTCTCCTGATTTTATAGTAATTATTAAGAATTCAATCTCATCTTTGAAAATTGACATTTTTTCTCTGATAGAACTCAACCATTATCAAATATAATCTGATAGAATTGTTCTAGATGTTTTATATGATCTTTAGGATATTTGGAAAAGATCAATATATCATCTATGTAGACAATGATAAAATAAGAATAAGTTGAGAAAATTTTATTCATCATTTCTTGAAATATGTTAGGAGCAGTCTTTAAGTCAAAGGATAAGACATTTTATTCATATTATCCAAATAGAGTGACAAATGCAGTCTTATACCTATCTTGTTCTACTATCTATATCTGCTAGAATCTTAATTTTAAAACAAACTTACTGTAAACTTTACTTCTACTTATTCTCTATAAAATTTCATTTTTTGAAGGAATAAGATGCTGAATAAGTAAGACATATTTATTAAGAAGAACATAATTTATGACTAATCTCTTCTTTTCCCTTATTTATTTTGATCTTTTATTTATATAAAATACTTTAAAAACTTAAGGGCTATTAGAATCTTTGATCAAACCTTATTCTTTTAATTACTTTATTTCTTGAAAAAATTCTTCTCTTAGTGAAGGAGACATTCTTGAATGATGCGCCTTAAACTTGGATTCTATTTCTTTGTCATTTTTATCCTTTACAATCTTTAGTTCAATTTTGCATTCATGTATTTTCTTATCTCTAAATGCTAAATGGTATCATATCCATGTCACATTCTATCAAGATTATGTTCAAATCATATTGCTTCTATAATATTTCTTTGAGATATTAATAAAAGAAAATTTTCATCTCTTGTTGTTTATTTCTATCTCACTTTTATCTTAGTCATTAGTCTCTATATCATCTTTAGACAATAGGGAAGAGAATGATCCCATAAAACTATGGGAAATGTATGATTGAGGATCTGTATAGTACTGATGATATGAAGACTATGGATGCATCAAATCAAATAACTCTAGATACTACAAGTACATCTGATGTTAATATATCTATTAGTTCATTATTTTTTGAAAATGAAATAACTATAAAATTTAATGAAAAAAATCTTAGTCTTGAATGGAAGCTCCCAACTCTTAAGGCCACAGATGTGTATGATAAACTTTGATTTATTTTCTTCTTTATCATTATCAAGTGTGCTAACAAATTTAAAAAGTAAAGCATTGCAGGGTGTAGAATAGATTTTTTGTTAGTTTTTTTTTTTAAGTACGTTATCTTGTACAATTGTAATAATAACCTGCTACATAGTTTACACAATCAAAAAATATTTGCTAAATAGGTTTATTTCTATTTATGCACTCTATAATGCTTATGTAGAAATAGGTTTTGGATGATTATTGAAATGGATGTTTCAAAATTATATTGGGGTGCAGTTCTAAAAAAAAGTTATTAGATTTTTTCTTTGTCTTTTTATTTTTAAAAGTGCACAATGGATCCATAATCCACTAACTTTTGGCATCTTGCCTTCTATCTATTGATTCAACATATTTGTGTCAACTATTTGATGTTATAATAACTGGTATGTAATATTTATAAGATGAAATGAGAAGATCAACGGTTGACACAAAGATGTTGAATCAATGAACAGAAGGCAAGATGCCAAAATTTAGTGGGTTATGGGCCCACTGTGCATTGCCAAACACAAAAGGACAAAGAAAAAATCTATCGACACGGTCGATAGGTTACCACCTTTTAAAATTGGTGAGGTCCACAAATAAAAAAAGAACATTAAAGTTTGAATAGATTTAATAACATCAAGAATTTTTTTGTGAGTAGAATGATAATTTTTTTGAGTCTATTTAAATTGTTTTGAAACAAATCTACAAATTTTTTTTGAATCATCTGATAGCCTTTATTTTAGAACTACACCTCAATATAGTTTTGAAGCATATGTTTCAATAATATTTAAACCATTACTAGGTAAAAATAGAGGTGACAAATTTTGATAATTCTATTTTATTCTTTTGATGGCCTTTGTCATTTCATCTGACCATGCTAGATGATTTTTTGTTAGCCTTTTATTTAGAAGTATTATTCCTATACAATGTTGTAATAATAATCTACTACGTAGTTTACAAAATCAAGAAATCTTTTCAACACTTTTTTATCCTTGAACTCATTAGAATTTTTTTTAATATTCTTCAAAACATGTTCTTAAATTGTAACTTCTCCTAATTTTATAGTAACTCCTAAGAATTCAATCTCATCTTTGAAAATTGACATTTTCTCTCTGATAAAACTAAACCATTTTCAAATACAATCTGATAGAATTTTTTTAGATGTTTTATATGATATTTAAAAGATCAACAGTCGATACAAAGATGTTGAATTAATGGACAAAAGGCAAGATGCTAAAATTTAGTGAGTTATGGGCCCACTACGCACCACCAAACATAAAAAAATAAAGAAAGAATCTGTTGACATGGATGATAGATTACTACTTTTTAAAAGTGGTGAGGTCTACAATTAACAAAAAAATATTATCGTACTCACATTTACGACTATAGATAGACCTCGTAACTAGTTTTTATATCAATTCAATCATCATTATTAAATTCATATTCTCCTTAGGGAGAATAATAGTTGTCATCATCAAAATCAAAGTTAGTGTGGTCAATGTACAAAGCTAATGAAATTCTTAAGATACGACCGTCAGGTGTAAGAGGAAATATAGCTTGATGATTTATAGTGAATCATTTCTAAAGAGCTGCTAATGATTGTGTAGGAGCTAAACTGGCATGTAGATTAACTTAAAAATTTTGAACTAAAAATATTTTAAATTTAATCTTGAAAGGTATCCTTAAAGTAATAAATATATTTCTCACTTGATATAGACGGATACAAATAGTAAGATCATCATAAAATTTTATTGACATAATATAATCTACAAATTCAAATAAATAATCTAGCATTTTAGTAGATGACCAAAAATTCTCTGTAACAAGGTTAAAAATTGGCCAAAATATAGACCATTAGATCAAAAATTCGAAACCATGTCTACAAATGAAATTCTTAAAAAAATTATTTATACCAATAATCTTTGAATTATTGGCTTCATTATATAACATTATTATTGAATGCCACTTTTTTTTATCAGGATCTTGAAACTGAGATGTCCATATCAAATGAGTTTTATTGAGTTCTGTAGAGGCTTCATGAGATTTTCTTGTGAAGAAATTGATTTCATGAGTTAACTAGTTAGCAAAAGATGGAGTAGATCTCTATATATGTTAATGAAATTCTTCGTGAACTTCAATAACTGTTACTACCATGACTGACTGTTTTGAATTAAATTCTCTAGATATATAATTAGTGAAATAGTTCTTTTTTCTAGGAATATGTTCAATAGAGAAATCAAAGTCTGATAGAAATGTTGCCCACCTGATTAACCTACTCACAGATCATTTCTTTAGATTATCAGTAGAATAAAGAATACTCATAAAATTATTTAAATTATATCTAATAAGAAATTTTTTTGATCTCATAAAGAATATAAAAGTTTGAAGTCTTAATAATAGCAAGACTTTATTTGTTAGTAGAATGATAATTTTTCTGAGCTTGTTTAAAATTTCTTGAGACAAATCTACAAGGTTTTTCTGAACCATCTGATAGTCTTTCTTTTAGAATTACACCCCAATATAGTTCTGAATCATCTGTTTCAATTATCTTTAAACTATTACTAGGTAAAATTAGAGGTGACAAATTTTAACAATTCTTTTTTATTCTTTAAATGGCCTTTGTCATTTTATCTGACCATGTTGGAGGATTTTTTGTTAGACTTTTTTTAGAAGTATTCTATCTTGTGTAATATTTTAATAATAACTTACTACATAGTTTACACAACCAAAAAATCTTTGTAACATTTTTTATCCTTGAGCTCATCAAAAAAAATTTAATATTCTTTAAAATATGTTCTTGAACTACAACTTCTCCTGATTTTATAATAACTCTTAAGAATTCAATCTCATCTTTGAAAACTGACACTTTTTATTTGATAGAACTAAACTATTATCAAATATAATATGATAGAATTATTTTATATGATCTTTAGGAGATTTGAAAAAGACCAATATATCATCTATGTAGACAATGATAAAATCTGAATAAATTGAAAAAAAAATTATTCATTATTTTTTGAAATATGTTAGGAGTAGTCTTTAAGCCAAAAGGCAAGACATTCTATTTATATTGTCCAAATAAAGTGATAAATGCAGTCTTATATCTATCTTGTTCTACTCCCTATATCTACCAAAATCTTGATTTTAAATCAAACTTACTGTAAACTTTACTTCCACGTATTCTCTATAAGATTTCATATTTTGAAGGACTAGGATGTTGAATAGGTAAGACATTTATTAAGAAAAACATATTTTATGACTAATCTCTTCTTTTGTCTTACCTGTTCTGATCTTTTATTTACATAAAATGCTTCACAAGCCTAAGAGCTATTAGAATCTTTAATCAAACTTTGTTCCTTTAATTGATTTATTTATTGAAAACATTTTTCTCTTAGTGAAAGAGACATTCATAAATGATGTGCCTTGAATTTGAGTTTTATTTTTTACCATTTTTATCCTTTACCATATTTAGTTCAATTATGTATTCATATAATTTCCTATCTTTGAACGTTAAAGGATTTTTAGAGCAACAATTTTTTTTAGTTTTATAATTATTGGTTCAATACTAGCATGATAAAGATTTAACTTTTGTTATATCCATCTGGTATCAACTAGTTTTTTTATCTTTTCTTTCATAAGAATTTTACATTCATATCTAAATTTTTTGTACAAAGAATATTTTTTTGCAAGAATTATTTCATATGACTGAATTGTAATGGGATAGAAAGTAGCCAATTTATCTAAACTAATCATCATGTCATACATTGGTATTTCATATTGTACTACCTTAAAATGATAGATAGAGTCACCAAGCATAACATAAATAATTGTAGATAAATCTAAAATTACAGTCTTTATATTGAAAGTCAATCTATAAAAATCATCTTTTCATATATCAACAAGAATAAAATGATCTCTAGCAAGGAAAATAAAAGACATCCAAGCTATATGGTTTAAAACCATCCTATTTAATCTAAATTTTACATACTGGATTATTAATATTATATACTAATATCTGATGTATATTTAAATTGTTATGAGAGGTTTTTCCTCCAAAATGAGATTCTATCTCAGCAATGACTTGGAACAATTCTTCTTCAAAGAGTTATTCATGTTCATCAGCAAGAGCTTTTTCCTTCATAAGATCTTGAAATTCAATTTGAGTTTTATCTAAGAAGAGATAAAGTTGATATATGCACTTTTTGTGAAGTAGCTTTGTCATATGTGTCATGTTGATAGGCAGCTTCAACTAAAAGAGTTTTATGGAGTTTAGACTAATTATGTTGGGATAAAAGATCCTTTTTTATTGAGCTAAGTATAGAGAATATTTCTTCTCAGTAGCGATAATTTGTTGCTTTAAAAATATTCTTTTAGATATCATATATGCAATAATTTTTTAATATCTTTCTTTAAGGAAAGATATTTGTTGGGATAGACTTAATACATCTGAAAAAGGAGTAGAAATCATATGAATCTAAAATCTTATATATGAATCATAATCAGATGATTCATCTTCTAATTTAGTGTCAACAAGAATCATATTTATCACTATATGATGCTTCCCATAAAATATCTGACTCATATTGAAGTTTATCTTCATCTGAAACTAGAACATATTCATCTTCATTAATTTCATGACTATTCAAAAAATTAATCTTCTTAGATTTTTTTTATTATTAAGACATTTATTTACATAATAATCATCTTGACGGATAAAACATTTAACTGAATTCTTTTGAAATTCATGTTTCTTTTTTTTAATATCCTTTTAAGACCAGATTTCCTTTTTCTAAACTTGTATCTAGGCTTCCAAGGCTTGATATAAGTAAATTATTTCTCTGAGGAGTATTTTCAAGAATGATATTTCTTCTTCTTTTTATACTGTCTATATCTATGCACATTCATACAACCAAAATTATCATCAATAGAATTACAAAATTTTGTACCAATCTATTTGTGAAACTTCATAATTTTTTTTATGCCTTTCTTTTTGTGCATAACCTTTCATTTACTATTTTAATATTCTGATTTATCCTTTCAAAAAACATAGTTGGAAGATCATCACCCATAACAGCTTTATACTTGGTAGCCAAATATTTATGGAAAGATTCTATATAGCTAAACTTATATACTAGATTAAAGATTTCACTAGTATTATAGAATAGATTCTTCATATAGAACACATATTCATCTAGCCTGATCATATTAAATAATTGGGTTTTAAAAAACTTTAATTTATTTACTTCTTTATCATTATCAAGTGTGCCAACAAATTTAAAAAGTAAAGCATTATAGAGTGTAGAAATAAGTTTTGGATGAGTGTATATACTTTCATGAAACACTGGACCACTAGCATCCCACCATTCTTTGATATTTCTTATGAATCTATTTGCAATTTATTGACTAACACTAAAGGGATCTTTCTTAAGACCATGAATTTGTACACTAGCCCAAGCTATCATTACATGAATCATTTTTTTTTTTGGTGGTTTACAATTGAATTTTTAGAAGAAAGGTTGAAGATTCAATATCTTTATTTGAGAATCGAGTGGAGGTTTAGACTTTGAATATTCTCCTCTATCAAAATAGCTTTCAATTTACATAGGTTCAATCTTGGCCATACCTACTTAAAAGATTTTATCAAGAGATTAATCTGAATCAAATAGACTTTTAGATTTAGATTTCATGAATGATTCTCTTTATATCTTTAAAACATTTTTCCAAGAATGAATATTTTAACTGTAATCAATATGTTCAATGAAAACAATTTTTGATTGTTGTTGAGAAGATTGTCTTTTATCCTTCAATGTATCTAAAATATTAGAAATAGAAGATTAACTAGAATTTTGGTTTATAATTTCTCTAACTATGCTATTAGAGGATGAAGATAGTTATTTCATTTCCTAATGTACTTCTTTCTATTTTGTCTCAAGAGTAACAATTTGAGTTTTCAAATCTATCTCAATAGAAATCATAATATTCTTAAGTTGATCTTAAATTTGACTAATAATCTTTTCTTGAGTAATCATATCATCTACTTTTATTTCAACTGATTGTTGTTACAGTCTGATACTTCTGGATTCATTATCTATTTTTTGGATAAGCTGACTATGATGGGTAGTAATATTATCATTCAAAATATTAATAGCTCTAGTAATTTCTCCTTTCTGATATGACTCTATGCTCCTTCGCATTTTATAAATCTGATCAAGACTTTGTTATATTTTTGAGACTTTATTATTCAAAAATTTAGTTACAAGATTATTCCAATTCATTAACTTAACTTCTGTAGACTGATCAAGAGTCTTATCTATAGATCTGAGATAATATATTTGTGCTTTATATTTTTGATCTAGTGAATATTGATTGAAATCAGTAGGCTTTGGGAATCCCTTTTCTATGTAAGATTCATCTCCTATAGAGGTTTTCCATATATGAACTTCGTCTTCTTCTTTTCTAGTCTTTTCTTCATAAGTTCCTTTCATATTAATTTTTGTGGCTTCAATAAGTAACTTCTTATTTTTCTCATGCAACCTTTCTATAGTTAAATCTCTTTTAGCCATATGAATACTAGATTGATTTGGATGACCTATGGTTTTTTGGCAATCAATACAATAATATGAATCTATTTGAGGGTCATAAACTTTCTTTAGATGTAGGTAGTGAAGATTGATTGGAGATAAGGGTTGATATAATTGTATATTTAACATATGATCTTTTAGATAATTTTAAGAGTCAAACTTGATAATAGATTTATTTGAAAAATCTTTTACAAATGTGGTAAATGATAAGGATTTTTTGGGCTTCTAAACAAAGTCTGTGTCTACAATCTATTTTTTAAGAAACTTAAGATCAAAGCAAGGGATTGATTTGGCTGGGATTATTTGACTATTTTTTGTAACGTGACACACCATGATTTTGCCTTGCATGGGAGTGTGCTTGATGACAAGATGAAAGGTATTGATTAAATGATACATAACCTGATATTTAATAGCAAGAGGACAAGATCTAAGGATTATATTTAATCCATGAATTTGAAAAAAAAGCGTTAAGACTTTATTTAAGTTTTCTTCTTGATGAATGATGATAGGATAATTTGGATACATAGTTGTGAAAATTAGACCATCATAAAGACCATTTTGAACAACATTCTGTAAGCAAGCACTGAAGTTTGTATGTTGATATCAAACAAACATCTTAAAATAATGACATTTAGACCTCTTTTAAATAAAGGGAAAACACCAATAATAACAACTTCAATATGTAAAAACTTATATTTAGACTAGGATTTTAACTATCAAATAGTTTTATCATCAATTATTTGTAGGTGGTATTTATAATCATAATTTTATTTAACTTAGATAACATTTTTAGAAACTTTTATGGTAGTTTTAGCAATTAAATGAAATGGTGAAAGTTTATTATACACATCTGTGGCCTTAAGAGTTGAGAGCTTCCATTCAGAACTAAAATTTTCTTCATTAAATTCTACAATTGCTTCATTTAGAGAAAATAATGAACTAACAGATATATCAGAGAGAGTATAGACATCAGATGTACTTATAGTATTTGGAATTATCTAGTTTGATGCATCCATAATCTTCGTATTATCGATACTATGCAGATCCTCAATCATTCCTTTCTCATGGATTTATGAGATCATTATCTTCCCTATTGTCTTAAGATGATATGGAGATAAATGACCAAAATAACAATGAGATAGATAAAGATAACAAGAGATGAAAATTTCCTTTTATTAATATCTTAAAGAAATATTATAGAAATAATATGATTTGAATATAATCTTGATAAAATATTGACATGGCTTTGATACCATTTAGCAAGGATCATTTGTTCATAGACACAAGATACTTTAAGGTCTAAATAGAGTGATTAAAAATAAGATATTACAACATATAGCAATAAATATTATTTTTAAGAAAAAAAATTGATTCATAGGATCCCATAGACAGGGTAAGCGAAGAGTATACATTTTTTTCCTAAGACACAAGACTATAACACTGGACTAAAATCAATACATTTGATGTTTATGACATGTATAAATACTCATATTTATAGAATGAAATGAGAAGATCAATGGTCGACACAAAGATGCTGAATCAACAGATAGAATGCAAGATGACAAAAGTTAGTGGGTTATAGGCCCACTGCATCCACCAAACACAAAAAGACAAAGAAATAATCTATCAACATAGTTGATAGGTTATCTCCTTTTAAAAATGGTGAGGTCCACAAATAACAAAAGAGGGTTATCATGTCCACATTCATGGCTATGGACAGACTTCGTAACTAGCCTTTATATCAATTCAATCATCACCATTGAATTCATATTCTCCATGAAGATAATAATGGTTGTCATCATTAGAATCAAAGTCAGTGTAGTCCATTCACAAAGCTGATAAAATTCTTAAGGCATGACTATCAAGTATAGGAAGAAACATAGCTTGATGAATTGTTAGGTTGTGGAGCTAAAAGCTTCACTGATGCAGACATGGAGGAGGTTGCTAGGAGGTTGCTGAGAGGTTGCTGAGTTACAGAGCAATTGATGTCAGTTTGATCAGCTGACATTAGTCATATACAGTGAGAAGAGAAACTGACATCGGTCATATATTAGCCGGCATCGGTCACCTCCAGGCAGACAGGGACCGATGTCGGTCGCCTGTGTGATTCTAAAACTGTCAGTTGCACGAACAGTTAGTTAACGAACTGGTTGTTTGCATGTAGAAGGCCAATTATAGACTTGAAGCTGTAGATATAATTATTGTAATTAGGTGTCTAATTATTTTTTGCATGAGATCTATATAATAGACTCATGGGTTGTATTGTAATTTGTGTTAGAGAGTAAGAGAGCAAAAATTAGCTCCTTCAGAGTGAAGAGAGCAAGGTGTGTTCCTCCTAGTGCCACAGTGCCAAGTGTGGGTGTTGGTTTGGAGAATTAGAAGGGTTCTTCATGTATGTAGGATCTTGGTCAGTAGGTGTGCAAGGCCACGTTAAGAGATCTACATGTGATAAGTAAGATCGGTTGATCTACAAGTGTATGTGGGTGCAGGATCTAGGTTTGCAGGTGTGCAGAACCAGATTGATTTGTAGGTGTGCAAGATCAGGGAGGACAGCAACACAATAGGTAGCAAGATCAGGAGAGATCTACTTGGAGTACGGTGTGTACTCAGTTGGAGAGCAAAGAGAAAGGCAAGGTAGATCCTTCCATAAGTAAGATCATTTGAGTTGCAGGTTGTTGCAAGTTCATGAGAGATCTACTTGGAGTGCGTTGTGTACTCAATTGAGTATGTGTGTATACTCAGTGTACTGGCAGTAGTGATACTGATTGGTTGGAGGTGAACACCAACTCTGTGTTTGAGTTGTGTGTTGGGACCGTAAGAGAGAAAGTGAGCTCTTGAAGGTGAATTACTGAACACTTGGTGTGGTAAACTTGTAAGGTGGAAGAGTGTGGCATCTCTTTGTTGTAATTATTTTCTAGAAGAGTATTAATACAAGTTATATATTGTCTCTCATATTCTGTGTTGTTTCCAAATTCTAGTTACTTGTGATTTTGGTTATTTTCACATGTTTAGTTGCTTGGTAATCAATTGTGCTTCCTAGATCTTGACAAAGTGGTATCAGAGCTAAAATTATAGGGAACAAGTTTGTGTTTTATTATAGATCACTCTCAGGGGTTTCTAATTGAGTGGGAGTATAACAATGGCAGAAGAAAATACACTAAGAATGGAGGAATTGAAAAGCATGAATGGTCAATTACGGTGTTATGGAAAGAAAGAGCAGGTAAAGAAATATTTTTGGTTGGTAGTAGATCAGCATGAAGGAACTAAAGAAGCAGATGTTGCAGGTGTTGTTTCATAGGATGCTCTGGGATGTTCCTTGAATAAAGTAGAATCTTGTTTTATAGATTTTGTTGCCTCTTTCCATGCAACCCCATATAGAGGGGTTGGTGAGCCTTGTCAAAGTTTTGGCAAAGGGGAAGTGCGGCTGAAATTGCAGGTGGCCAACACATGGGTGTTGAAGGAGGTCATGCAGGTCTCAGTCTTGAAGATGTGGCTAATTGCTTTAGGAAAGTTAGGTGATGAGAGATGCATAGGACCTCTCATAGTGGATTTTTGGAATGTTACCAAGGATGCACTTGAATTAGCATGTGGTAAGAAAGCAGGTACTCTTTATCTACTTGCTTGTATTACTGATTCTTCTTCTATTGTGAAGACGTGGCTTTGTAGGCTTGGCCACATGAGTAAGAAGGAGATGCATGTTCTTAAGAGGAAGTCAGATGTCTTTGACAAACTTAAGAACTGGAAAGCCTTGGTGTTCTTGGAGGAGATGACGGATAGAGATCAGTGGATGGGACTAGATACTTCTGAGCAGGGTAGTTTGGACATGGGTATGATTCAAAGAAAGCTCACGGGTAAAAAGTCATCACTCACAAGCGAACACAAGTACCGACATTGGTCAAGGGAAACTGGCATCAAATAGATAGGTGCTAATATCGATCATGTGCATACCAAAGAAGTTGGTGGTGTCGGGTAGGTGGAGACCGACGTCGGCAGGATAATTGGCATCGGCAACCTGGATAGTCGCATGGAACTGACGTCGGTCAGATGTAGACTGTGTGGTGACTGAGGTCAGTCACTCGAATGGATTTTGGATGGATAGCAAGCTGTCAAGGAGTCTCAGATGCCCATGTGGAGGATTGAAAGGGTAAGTAAGCCTCAAATTCATTGTTTCTCTTCTTTATACTCGTTGCTCACTGCAGAGCAAAAAGGATCCAAGAAACAGTGGGAGCATGGCATGAATAAGATGCAAAAATAAATGGGATATTTGGTAGGGTTGCCAGCCAGTATGAAATCACTGAGATGAATGGATACCTTAGTTAAAGAATAGAGAGAATGGATATGTGAGATGGAAGGCCAGGTCATATGGTCTTGAGGAAGCTGCAGGACAGTGGTACAGGTTTGATAGGTGGATGACAAAGCATGGCTTTAGTCAATGTCAGTGTAACCATTGTATTTGTCTTACAAAGTGGATGATGATTGAAACATTATCCTATTACTGTATGTGGATGGTATGCTAGCAGGTTCGTACATACAGGGTTTTGTTGAGCTAAAGGTAAGGTTAGTTCAGTGGTTTTCCATGAAAATTTTGGGAGCAACGAAATTCTTTGGCATGAGAGACATGGAAGATCACAGGTTGATTTTGTCTCTAGTGGGAGCTAATGTGAATCAAGTGTTGGCAAGGTTCAATACGTAGGATGCAGAACTAAAGCACACCAAGGGCTGGACAGTTCAGTGTCCAAAATCACATGAGGTCTAGTATAGACCTGAGTTTTCCCCAGCAGTGGGAGCTGTTAGAGAGTTAGGAGCCAATTCAGGGAAGTGGGTTCTCAGGTATTTGAGAGGGACCAGCAGTAGGTATACATGCTATGCAGGGTCAGGACTTCACTACATGGGTTTGTAGGTTCGGATGTGGCAGGTTACTTGGATGACAGGAGGTGCACCACAGGTTGTGTGGTGGTTGGTCTTTAGGGTTGAGATTGAAGAGGGATACAAGCTAAGAAATAGATTAGATGGGGTATAGGTATAGGTACAGTACAGCTATTTATCTCCAAGTGGGAGATTATTAGGTTGTGGAACTAAAATATTCACTGATGCAGACATGGAGGAGGTTGTTGGGAGGTTGCTAAGTTGAAGAGCAATCGACGTCGGTCTGATCTGCCGATGTTGGTCATATACAGTGAGAAGAGAAACCGATGTCAGTCATATATTGGCCGGCATCGGTCACCTCCAGGCAGACAGGGACCGATGTCGGTCACCTGTGTTGTTTTGGAACTGTCAGTTGCATGAACAATTAGTTAATGAACTAGTTGTTTGCATGTAGAAGGCCAATTATAGACTTGAAGTTGCAGATCTAATTATTGTAATTAGGTGTCTAATTATTGTTTGCATGAGATCTATATAATAGACTCATGGGCTGTATTGTAATTTGTGCTAGAGAGTAAGAGAGAAAAAATTAGCTCCTTCAGAGTGAAGAGAGCAAGGTGTGTTCCTCCTAGTGCCATAGTGCCAAGTGTGGGTGCTAGTTTGGAGAATCAGAAGGGTTCTTCATGTATGTAGGATCTTGGTCAATAGGTGTGCAAGGCCACGTTAGGAGATCTACATGTGGTAAGTAAGATTGGTTGATACACAGGTGTATGTGGGTGCGAGATCCAGGTTTATAGGTGTGCAGAACCAGATTGATTTGTAGGTGTGCAAGATTAGGGAGGATAGCAACACAATAGGTAGCAAGATCAGGAGAGATCTACTTGGAGTATGGTGTGTACTCAGTTGAAGATCAAAGAGGAAGGCAAGGTAGATCCTTCCATAAGTAAGATCATTTGAGTTGCAGGTTGTTGCAAGTTCATGGGAGATCTACTTGGAGTGCGTTGTGTACTTGGTTGAGTATGTGTGTATACTCGGTGTACTGGTAGTAGTGATACTGACTGGTTGGAGGTGAACACCAACTCTGTGTTTGAGTTGTGTGTTGGGACCGTAAGAGAGAGAGTGAGCTCTTGAAGGTGAATTACTGAACACTTGGTGTGGCAAACCTGTAAGGTGGAAGAGTGTGGCATCTCTTTGTTGTAATTCTTTTCTGAAAGAGTATTAATACAAGTTGTGTATTATCTCTCATATTCTGTGTTGTTTCCAAATTCTAGTTACTTGTGATTCTGGTTATTTTTGCAAGTTTAGTTGCTTGGTAATCAATTGTGCTTCCTAGACCCTGACATGAATTTTAGTGAACCGTTTCTAAAGGGTTACTAAAAGTTGTGTAGGATCTAAACTGACATGTAGATTAGCTTGCAATTTTTGAGCTAAAAATATTTTAAATTTAATCTTGAAAGGTATCTTTAAAGAAATAAATATATTTCACTTGATCTAGAGGGATACGAATAGTAGGATCATCATAAGCTTCCATTGGCATAATATAATTCAAAAATTCAAATTAATATTTTGATATTTTAGTAGATGACCAAAAATTCTCTATAACAAGGTTAAAACTTGGCCAGAATATAGACCATTAGATCAGGAATTCAAAACCATGTCTATAAATAAAATTCTTAAATGGATTATTTATACCAGTAATCCTTAGATTATTGGCTTCATGATATAACATTATTGTTGAATGCCACCTTTTTCTATCAGATTCTTGAAATTGAGATGTCCATGTCAAATGAGTATTATTGAGTTCTATAGAGGCTTTATGAGATTTTTTGTGAGGGCATTGATTTCATGATTTAACTGATTAGCAACAGATAAAGTGGATCTCTATATATGTTGATGAAATTCTTCATAAATTTTAGTAACTGTTACTATCATGATTGACTATTCTAAATTAAATTCTCTAGATATAAAATCAATAAGATAGTTTTTTTTATAGAAATGTGTTCAACAAAGAAATCAAAGTCTGACAAAAATATTTTCCACCTGGTTAACTTGCTCACAGATCCTTTCTTTAGATTATCATTACTATGAAGAATACTTATAAAGTTATTCAAATCAGATCTAATAAGAATTTTTTTTGATCTCATGAAGAACATAAAAGCTTGAATAGCTTTAATAACAACAAGAATTTCTTTGTGAGTAGAATGATAATTTTTTTGAGCTTATTTAAATTTTTTTGAGGTAAATATGTAATGTTTTTCTAAACTATCTAATGGTCTTTCTTTTATAACTACACCCTAATATAGTTTTGAAGCATCTGTTTCAATAATATTTAAACTATTACCAAGTAAAACTAGAGGTGGCAAATTTTGACAATTTTATTTTATTTTTTGGATGGCCTTTATCATTTCATTTGACCATGTTAAATAATTTTTTGTTAGCCTTTTATTTATAAGTATTCTATTCTGTGTAATATTGTGATAATAACCTACTACATAGTTTACACAACCATGAAATTTTTATAGCATTTTTTAATTCTTGAGTTCATAAAAAAAATTAATATTCTTTAAAACATGTTTTTGAACTACAAATTTTCTTGATTTTATAGTAACTCTTAAGAATTCAATCTCATCTTTGAAATCTGACATTTTTTTCTCTAATAGAACTAAACCATTATTAAATACAATCTGATAGAATTGTTCTAAATATTTTATATGATTTTTAAGAGATTTGGAAAAGACCAATATATCATCTATGGAAATAATGATTAAATTGGAATAAGCTAATAAAATTGTATTCATCATTTCTTGAAATATGTTAGGATCAGTCTTTAAGCCAAAGAGTAAGACATTCCATTCATATTGTCAAAATAGAGTGACAAATGTAGTCTTATACCTATCTTGTTCTACTAACTGTATCTACCAAAATATTGATTTTAAATCAAACTTACTGTAAACTTTAATTCCACTTATTCTCTACAAGATTTCATATTTTGAAGGAATACGATGTTGAATAGGTAAGACATATTTATTAAGAATAATATATTTTATGACTAATCTCTTCTTTCTTTTTACCTTTTTTGATATTTTATTTACATAAAAAGCTTCATAAGCCCAAGGGCTATTAGAATCTCTGATCAAACTTTGTTATTTTAATTGCTTTATTTCCTAAAAAAATCTTTTCTTAGTGAAGGAGACATTCTTGAATGATGTGCCTTGAATTTGGGTTCTATTTCTTTGCCATTCTTATCCATTACTATTTTTAGTTCCATTTTGCATTCATTTATTTTCTTATCTCTGAATGCTAAAAAAAATTAGAGTAGAAATCTTTTTTAAGTTTTATAATTATTGATTCAATACTAGTATGATAAAGATTTACTTTTTGCTGTATTTATCTGGTATCAAATGGTTTTTTTATAGGAATTTTACATTCATATTTAGATTTCTTGTATAAAGAATATTTTTCTACAAGAATTATTTCATGCAACTGAATTGTAATGGGATAGAAAGTAGCCAAGTTATCTAAACCAATCATCATGTCATACATTAGCATTTCATGTTGTACTACCTTAAAATGATAGATAGAATCACCAAGCATAACATGAATAACTACAGATAAATCTTAAACTATAGTCTTTATATTGAAAGTCAACTTATAAAAATCAGCTTTCCATATATCAGTAAGAATAAAATGATATCTAGAAAGAGAAATATCAGCACTTGTATCAAGCAAAATATCCAAGCTATATGGTTTAAAACTATCCCATTTAATTTGAATTTTATATATTAAATTATTAGTAGTATATACTGATATCTGATGTATATTTGAATTTTTATGAGAGGTTTTTTCTCCTTCAAAATGAGATTCTATCTCAATAATGACTTGGAGTAATTCTTCTTCAAAAATTTGTTCATGTTCATTAGAAAGAGCTTCTTCCTTCATAAGATACTACATTTTAGTCTGAGCTTTATCTAAGAAGAGCTGAAATTGATAGATGTGCTTCTTTCACCAAGTAGTTTTGTCATATGTGTCAAGTTGATAGACAACTTCAACTGAAGGAGTTTTATAGAGCTTAAATTGATTGTCTTAAGTTAAAAGATATTTTTGCCTTTTTGTTGAGTTAAGTAGAGAGCATATTTTTTCTCAGCAATGATAATTTGTTATTGTAAAAATATTCTTTCAAACATCATATATGCAAGAGTTTTTAAATATCTTTCTTTGAGGAAAGATATTTATTGGGATACACTTAATTCATCTAGAAAAGGAGTAGAAATCATATAAATCTAAAATCCTATATCAAAATCATAATCAGATGATTCATCTTCTGATTCAATATTAATAAGATTCATATCTACTCGATTATCAAATTCATCACTATCTGATGCTTCTCATAAAATATATGTCTCATATTGAAGTTCATCTTCATCTAAAACTATAACATATTCATCTCCATTAATTATATGGCTATTTAAAAAATTAATCTTTTTAGATTCTTTTTTATTATTAGGACATTTATTTACATAATGATCAGCTTGACAGATGAAGCATTTGATTAGCATCTTTTGGAATCCATGTTTATTTTTTCTAAATATCCTTCTAAGACCAAATTTCCTTTTTTTAAACTTGTATCTAGGCTTTTAGGGCTTGATATAAGTAAATTATTTCTTTGAGGAGCATTTACAAGAATGATATTTCTTCTTATTTTTATACTGTCTATATCTATGCACATTCATACAACTAAAATTATCATCAATAAAATTACAAAATTTTGTGCCAATCTATTTGTGAAACTTCATAGTTTCTTTTTGTCCTTTCTTTCTGCACATAAATTTTCATTTAATACTTTAATATTTTGATTTATCCTTCCAAATGACATAGTTGAAAGATCATAATCCATAGCAGCTTTATATTTGGTAGCAAAATATTCAAACAAAGATTTTATATACCTAATCTTATATGTTATATTAAAGATTTCATCAGTATTATAGAACAGATTCTCCATATAGCATATATATTCATCTAGTCTGATCATATCACATAATTGGGCTTTAAAAAACTTTACTTTGTTTACTTATTTATTATTATTAAGTGTACCAACAAATTTAGAAAGTAAAGCATTATAGAGTGTAAAAATAGGTTATGAATGAGTGTATATACTTTCATAAAATACTGGGCCACTAGCATCCCACCATTATTTGATATTTCTTATGAATCTATTTACAATTTATTAACTAACACTGAAGAGATCTTTCTTAAGACCATGAATTTGTACACTAACCCAAACTATCATTGCATGAATCATTTTTTTTTAGTGGTTCACAATTGAATTTCTAGAAAAAAAGTTAAAGATTCAATGTCCTTATCTAAGAATCTAGTGGAGGTTTAGACTTTGAAGATTCTCCTATATCAAAATAGCCTTCAGTTTACATAGGTTCAATCTTGGCCATACCTACTTGAAAGATTTTATCAAGAGATTTCTCTAAATCAGGTAGACTTTTTAATTTAGATTTTGGGAATGATTATTTTTGTATCTTTAAAACATGTTGCTAACAATAAATATTTTGACTGTAATCAATATGTTTTGTGACAATAATTTTTGATTGTTGCTGAGAAGATTATTTTTTATCCTTCAATGTGTCTAAAATATCATAAATAGAAGATAAGCTATAATTTTGGTTTATAATTTCTCTAGCTATGCTATCAAAGGTTGAAGATAGTTGTTTGATTTCTTGATGTAATTCCTATTTTATCTCAAGAGTAGTAATTTGAGTTTTCAAATCTGTCTCAATAAAAACCATACTATTCTTAAGTTGATCTTGACTTTGACTAATAATATTTTCTTGAGCAATCATATCATCTACCTTTATTTCAACTAATTGTTGATACAGTTTGATACTACTAGATTTATTATATATTTTTTGGATAAGCTGACTATGATGGATAGTAATATTATCATTCAAAAAATTAATATCTCTAGTAATTTCTTTTTTCTGATATAAATCTATGCTCCTTAACATTTTAGAAACCTGATCAAGACTTTGTTGTATTTTTGGGACTCTATTATTCATATATTTAGTTGCAAGATTATTCCAATTTATTAACTTAACTTCTGTAGACTAATCAAGACTCATGTTTGTAGATCTGAGATAATACTTTTGTACTTTATATTTTTCATCTATTGAATATTGATTGAAATTAGCAGGCTTTGAGAATCTCTTTTCTATGTAAGTTTCATATCCCATAGGGGTTTTCCATATATGACCTTAATCTTCTTCTTTTCTAATCTTTTCTCCAAAACTTCTTTTCATATTAGTTCTTTTGGCTTCAGTAAGTAACTTCTTAATTTTCTCAAGCAACCTTTCTATAGTTAAATCCCTTTTAACGATGTGAATACTGGATTAATTTGGATGACTTATATTTTTTTAGCAATCAATACAGTAATATGAATCTATTTTAGGGTTACATACTTTCTTTAGATGTAGGCAATGAGGATTGATTGGAGGCAAGGGTTGTTGTAATTGTATATTCAGCATATGATTTTTTAGATCATTCTGAGAGTCAAACTTGATAATAGATTTGTTTGGAAAATCTTTTATAGATGTGATAAATGATAAGGATTTCTTAATATTCTAAATAATCTCTATGTCTACAATCCATTTTCTAAAAAACTTGAGATCAGATCAAGAGATTGATTCAGCTACAATTATTTGACTATTTTTTGTAGCATGACACACCACACTTTCACCTTGTGTGGGAGTATGCTTGACGGTAGGATGAAGGGTATTGTTAAATGATACATAACCTAATATTTAAAAACAAGAGGATAAGATCCAGGGATCATATCCAATCCATGAGTTTGAAGAAAAAGCTTTAAGACTTTATTTTAGTTTTTTCCTTGGTGAATGGTGATAGGATAATTTAGATACATAGTTATGAAAATTAGACCATCATGAAGACAAATTTGAAAAACATTTTTTAATCAAACACTTAAGTTTGAGGGTTAAAAATTGGCCAGAATATAAACCATTTGATCAGAAATTCAAAACCATGTCTATAAATGAAATTCTTAAATGAATTATTTATACTATTAATCCTCAGATTATTGGCTTCATGATATAACATTATTATTGAATACCACCTTTTTTCATCGGGTTCTTAAAACTGAGATGTCCATGCCAAATGATTATTATTGAGTTCTACAGAGGCTTAATGAGATTTTCTTATGAGGGAATTGATTTTATGAGTTAAATGATTAGAAACAGATGGAGTGGATCTATATCATCTATATCATCTATGTAGACAATGATAAAATCAGAATAAGCTAAGAAAATTTTATTCATCATTTCTTAAAATATGCTAGGATTAGTCTTTAAGCCAAAGGGTAAGACATTCCATTCATATTTTCTAAATGGAATGACAAACGCAGTATTATGCCTATCTTATTATGCTACCTGTATCTACCAAAATCCTAATTTTAAATCAAACTTACTGTAAACTTTACTTCTACTTATTCTCTATAATATTTCATCTTTTGAAAGAATAAGATGTTGAATAGGTAAGACATATTTATTAAGAAGAACATAATTTATGACTAATCTCTTCTTTCCCCTTACCTATTCTGATCTTTTATTTATATAAAATGCTTCACAAGCCCAAGGGCTATTAGAATCTCTGATCAAACTTTGTTTTTTTAATTGATTTATTTCTTGATAATATTCTTCTCTTAGTGAAGGAGACATTCCTAAATGATGTTCCTTGAACTTGGGTTATATTTTTTGCCATTTTTATCTTTTACCATCTTTAATTCAATTTTGCATTCATGTCTTTTTCTATCTATGAATACTAAAGGATTTTCAGAGCAGCAATCTTTTTTAAGTTTTATAATTATTGGTTCAATATTAGCATGACAAAGATTTAAATTTTATTGTATTCATCTGGTATCAACTGGTTTCTTTGAATTTTATTTCATAGAAATTCTACATTCATATCTGGATTTCTTATATAAAGAATATTTTTCTGCAAGAATTATTTCATACAACCAAATTGTAATGGGATAGAAAGTAGCCAAGTTATTTGAAATAATCATCATATCATACATTAGTATTTCATATTTTACTACCTTAAAATAATATATAGATTCATCAAGCATAATAGGAATAACTATAGATAAATATGAAAGTATAGTTTTTATATTGAAAGTCAACTTATGAAAATCAGCTTTTCACATATCAGTAGGAATAGAATGATATCTAGCAAGAGAAATATCAGCATCTGTGTCAAGAAATACATCCAAATTATATGATTTAAAACCATTCCATTTAATCTAAATTTTACATACTAGATTATTAGTATTATATACTAATATTTGATGTATATTTGAATTTTTATGAGAGGTTTCTCCTCCTTCAAAATGAGATTCTATCTCAACAGTGATTTGAAGTAATTATTCTTCAAAGAGTTGTTCATGTTTGTCAACAAGAGATTCTTCCTTCATAAGATCTTGAAATTCAATCTGATCTTTATCTAAGAAGAACTACAGTTGATAGATGCACTTTTGTCACCAAGTAGTTCTATCATATGTGTCGGGTTGATAGGCAGCTTTAATCAAAGGAGTTTTATGGAGCTTAGACTGATTGTATTAGGATAAAAAATCCTTTTGCCTTTTTTTCTAGCTAAGTAGAGAGAATATTTTTTTCTCAGCAATGATAATTTGTTACTGTAAAAACATTCTTTCAAAGATCATAGATGCAAGAGTTTTTGAATATCTTTCTTTGCGCAAAGGTATTTGTTGGAATAGAATTAATGCATCTAAAAAAGGAGAAAAAATCATATGAATCTAAAATCTTATATTAGAATCATAATTAGATGATTCATCTTCTGATTCAATGTCAACAACATTAATATTTACTTGATTATCAGATTCATCACTATCTGATGCTTCCCATAAAATATTTAACTCATATTGAATTTCATCTTCATCTTCATCTAAAACTAGAACATATTCATCTTCATTAATTCCATGGCTATTCAAAAAATTAATCTTATTGAATTCTTTTTTCTTATTAAGATATTTATTTGCATAATGATCACCTTGAAAGATGAAGCATTTGATTGACTTCTTTTAGAATCCATGTTTCTTTTTTTTTGAATATCCTTCTAGGACCACATTTTTTTTTTAAATTTGTATCTAGGATTCTAGGGCTTGATATAAGTAAATTATTTCTCTGAGGAGTATTTTTAAGAATGAGATTTATTCCTCTTTTTATACTATTTATATCTATACACATCCATACAACTAAAATTATCATTAATAAAATTATAGAATTTTGCACCAATTTGTTTATGCAACTTCATAGTTTTTTTTGTGCCTTTCTTTCTGCACATAACCTTTCATTTACTACTTTAATATTCTGATTTATCCTTCCAAAGGACATAGTTGGAAGATCATCACCCATAGCAGCGTTATACTTGGTAGAAGAATATTTAGGGAAAGATTCTATATACCTAATCTTATATGTTATATTAAAGATTTCATCAGTATTATAAAATAGATTCTCCATATAACACATATATTCATCTAGTCTTATCATATCGCATAATTAGACTTTAAGAAACTTTACTTTATTTGATTCTTTATCATTATCATGTGTGCCAACAAATTAAGAAAGTAAATCATTATAGAGTGCAAAAATAGGTTCTGGATAAGTGTATATACTTTCATAAAACACTGGACCACTAGCATCCCACTATTCTTTGATATTTCCTATTAATTCATTTGTAATTTGTTGACTAACACTAAAGAGATCTTTCTTAAGACCATGAATTTGTACACTAGTCCAAGCTATCATTGCATGAATCTTTTCTTTCCTTTTTTTTGGTGGTTCATAATTGAATTTCCAAAAGAAAGGTTAAAGATTCAATGTCCTTATTTGAGAATCTAGTGAAGGTTTAGACTTTGAAGATTCTTCTATATCAAAATCACTTTTAGTTTGCATAGGTTCAATCTTGGCCATACCTACTTGAAAGATTTTATCAAGAGATTTCTCTGAATTAGGTAGACTTTTTTATTTAGATTTCATGAATGATTCTCTTTATATCTTTAAAACATTATGCCAAGAATGAATATTTTGACTGTAATCAATATGTTTTGTGACAATAATTTTTAGTTGTTGCTGAGAAGATTGTCCTTTGTCTTTCAATATGTCTAAAATATCAGGAATAGAAGATAAGATAGAATTTTGGTTTATAATTTCTCTAGCTATGCTATCAGAGCTTAAAGATAGTTATTTGATTTCCTACTGTACTTCTTATTTTGTCTCAAGAGTAGCAATTTGAGTTTTTGAATCCGTCTCAATAGAAGCCATACTATTCTTAAGTTGATCTTGACTTTGATTAATAATCTTTTCCTAATTAATCATATCATCTACCTTTATTTCAACTAATTGTTGATGCAGTCTGATTCTACTAGATTCATTATCTATTTTTTGGATAAGTTGACTATGATGGGTAGTAATATTATCATTCAAAACATTAATAGCTCTAATATTTTTTTATTTTTGATATAACTCTATGTTATTTAACATTTTATAAACCTAATCAAGACTTTTCTATATTTTGAGACTCTATTATTTAAACATTTAGTAGCAAGATTATTCCAATTCATTAACTTAATTTCTATAGACTAATCAAGACTCCTATCTGTAGATCTGAGATAATACATATGTGTTCTATATTTTCCATCTAGTGAATATTGATTGAAATCAATAGTTTTTGGGAATCCCTTTTCTTTGTAAGATTCATCTCCCATGGGGGTTTTCCATATATGACCTTCATTTTATTCTTTTCTAGTTTTTTCTCCATAATTTTCTTCCATATTAAGTCTTTTAGCTTCAGGAAGTAACTTCTTATTTTTCTCAAGCAACTGTTCTATAGTTAAATCCCTTTTATGTGAATACTAGATTGATTTGGATGAATTACAATTTTTTGGAAATCAATACAGTAATATAAATCTATCTGAGGGTCATGGACTTTCTTTAGATGTAGGCAGTGAGGATTGATTGGAGGCAAGGGTTGATGTAATTGTATATTCAACATATGATCTTTTAGATTATTTTGAGAGTCAAACTTGATAATAGATTTATTTGGAAAATATTTTATAGATGTCACAAATGATAAGGATTTCTTGGGCTTCTGAACAAAGTCTGTGTCTACAATCAATTTTCTAATAAACTTAAGATCAGATCAAGAGATTGATTTGATTGAGATTATCTAACTATTTTCTGTACCATGACACACCACACTTTTGCCTTGCATGGGAGTGTATTTGATGGTAGGTTGAATTGTATTATTTAAATGATACATAACCTAATATTTAACAATAAAAGGACAAGATCTAAGGATCATATCTAGTCCATGAGTTTGAAGAAAAAGATTTAAGACTTTATTTAAGTTTTTTTCTTGATGAATAGCGATTGAATAATTTGGATACACAGTTATGAAAATTGGACCATCATGAAGACCAGTTTAAACATCATTTTGTAAGCAAACATTGAATTTTGTAAGTCGATTATCAAGTAAACATCCTAAAATACTGACATTTAGACCTCTTATAAATAAAGGGAAAACACTAATAGTAATAGCTCCAATATGTAAAAACTTATATTTAGACAAGGATTTTAACTGTCAGATTGTTTTATCATCAACTATTTGTAGGTGGTATTTATAATCATCATTATGTTTGACTTGGATAACATTTTTAGAAACTTTTATGGTAGTTTTAGCAATTAAATGAAATGGTAAAAGTTTATCATACACATTTGTGGCCTTAAGAGTTGGAAGCTTCCATTCAAGACTAAAATGTTCTTCATTAAATTCTACAATTGCTTCATTTGTAAAAAATAATGAACTAACATATATATCAAAGAGAGTAAAAATATCATATGTACCTATAATATCTAGAGTTATCTTATTTGATGCATCCATAGTCTTTATATCATCGATATTATACAGATCCTCAATCATACCTTCCTCATAGCTTTACGAGATCATTCCCTTCCCTATTGTCTAAAGATGATATAGAGACAAATGATCAGAATAATAGCGAGATAGATACAGATAATAAGAGATGAAATTTTCTTTTTATGAATATCTTAGAGAAATATTACAAAAGCAACATGATTTGAACATAATCTTGATAGAATATTAACATGGCTATGATACTATCTAGCATTCAGAGATAGGAAAATGCATGAATGAATAATTAAACTAAAGATTGTAAAAGATAAAAATGGCAAAGAAATAGAACCCAAGTTTAAGACACATTACTCAGGAATGTCTCCTTCACTAAGAGAAGAATGTTTTCAATAAATAAAATAATTAAAGGAACAAGGTTTAACCAGAGATTCTAATAGTCCTTGGGCTTGTGAAGAATTTTATGTAAATAAAATATTAGAATAGGTAAGGGAAAAGAAGAGATTAGTCATAAATTATGTTCTTCTTAGTAAATGTATTACTTATTCAGCATCCTATTCTTTTAAAAGATAAAATATTGGAGATAATAATTGGAAGTAAAGTTTACAATAAGTTTGATTTAAAATCAAAATTTTGGCAAATACATGTAGCAAAACAAGATAGGTATAAGACTGCATTTGTCACTCCATTTAGAAAATATGAATGGAATGTCTTACTCTTTGGCTTAAAGACTGCTCCTAACATATTTCAAGAAATGATGAATAAAATTTTCTCAACTTATTCTAATTTTATCATTGTCTACATAGATGATATATTGGTCTTTTCTAAATCTCTTAAAGATCATATAAAACATCTAGAACAATTATATTAGATTGTATTTGAAAATGGTTTAGTTCTATCCAAAAAAAATGTCAGTTTTCAAAGATGAGATTGAATTCTTAGGAGTTACTATAAAATCAAGAGAAGTTGTAATTCAAGAACATGTTTTGAAGAATATTAAAAATTTTCCTAAGGAGCTCAAGGATAAAAAAATGCTGCAAAGATTTATTGGTTGTGTAAACTATGTAGCAGGTTATTAATACAATATTGTACATGATAGAATAATTCTAAATAAAATACTAACAAAAAATCCTCTAGCATGGTCAGATGAAATGACAAAGGCCATCCAAAGAATAAAATAGAATTGTCAAAAAATTTCACCTCTAGTTTTACCTAGTAATGGTTTAATATTATTGATACAGATGCTTCATAACTATATTGGGGTGTAGCTCTAAAATAAAGGCTATCAGATGGTTCAAAAAAAGCCTATAGATTTGCCTTAAGAAATTTTAAACAAGATCAAAAAAATTATCATTCTACCCACAAAGAAATTCTTGTTGTTGTTAAGGCTATTCAATATTTTATGTTATTTTATTATTTGTAGATCTCACCACTTTTAAAAGGTGGTAACCAATCGGCCATGTTGATAAATTCTTTCTTTGTCCTGTTGTGTTTGGCAGTGTACAGTGGGCCCATCACCCACTAACTTTTAGCATCTTGCTTTATGTCCATTGATTTAGAATCTTTATGTTGACCATTGATCTTCTCATTTCATCTTATAAATATGAGGAGTTATTCATGTCATAAGCATCAAATTCCTTGAGTCGAGTCTTGTTTTATAGTCTTGTGTCTTAGGAAAAAAGCATATGATCTTCACTTGCCCTGTCTATGGGATCCTGTGAGGGATTGATAATCAGTTATGGATAAATAGATTGGCATGTTCATTTCATTTTTTTTTAATTAGTAAATGAAGTGATTTCAAGTGATGTTACAACATTACTTAGTGGAGTATATATATGTTGAGTGTAAACTTCATGGATTAAATGCAAATTAAAGAAAAGAAAAGATACATAACCGTATATATCATATGTATATATATATATATATGATATACACACACACACATATGTGTGTGTGCATATATATACATGCATATTTATATACATATGTATGTGTATATATACACACACACATATGTATATATATATATACATACATATATATATATACATACATACATACATACATATATATATATATATATATATGTGGAATTGTTCATGATATAATGAGGCTAAAAATAACATTAACAAATTCTCTTACCAGTGTTCCAAGGGATATCAAGCTATCCATAATCCTCCATAGGTCTGCAATTAGGCTTTTTAGGCGAGATAGTAATATAGTCACCTTTTTGTCCCAAATTAGTGACTTAAATAGATAATTTATAATATTTGGAGATATATAAAGGTTCATAAAGTTACATATAATCTATACCTAGGCTTACAATTCCTTTTTACTTGGTTTGAGTTCTTATCACCACTTTGCATACTCACAAATAGTCCAGTAACTATGCCTTTTAGGCCATTTTTGTACACTTTGTCCATGGCATGTGTTATAACTATACTTAAAAGTCCCAAGAGAGGTATATATGTTATTAAATAAAATTAAACTTTAATCCAACCCATTTGAGTTACTTATAGGATCTATTTTTCCTATCAAGTCATGTGAGGGTTTAAGGAAGGTTTTAGATAGCCTAGTTTCTTAATGATTGTTCATATCCTATATGGACTCAATGCCTAAAATAATTCCAATAATTATGATTAAATAAACCCATTCACACTCACCAATGATATAATCACACCATTCATCTTCTCATGTTAGTTATCACATGCCAAAAGTGCCTCTTTGGTGATTAGGTTTGCAACTTTGGACTCGAGAGAGAAATTTGCATGAGAATGCACCAAATTGTTTGGTTTGAATTTTAAAAATTTATTGGGGTATATGGCACATATTTTGAGGTATCTTCATTCCTAAATAAATTAATTACCCTTTCAATCTACTTGAAACTTCTTCAAGCTCAAAATTAGGGTTTATGCATAGTTGCATTCAAGTGACCCTAAAAGGCTTACTTGAGCACTTTCTTTCCTTCCCAGTGAGATAAAACCAATGGAAAAATATTATAACATGTTTTATACCATATTTAGACTCTAATATTCATAACACTTCCATAATTTCAAGTTTTCTTGAATTTTCATACATAGGCCTGTGTATGACCAATTTAGGCTCTTTAGGCCAAATTAGACCTATTACCCCTTTCATTATCTTTAGTATTTTTGGTGAAAATATATGAGGGTATTGATATCATTTATAATGGATTGAATATTTTCCCTTGGATTTAATTTCCCTTTACATACCTATAGACATCCCTCCAACACCACATAGTTCTTATTTTCTTCATTCTGCACACACAAGCCTGTATGTTCTCAGTAGGTCTGAATTACTACTTTGAAATGAAAAATACTAAACCCCATACTTATTGAATACATTATATAACTTGGATTAATTATACATTTATATACCATTTTTGGAATGTGAAACCAATCCCACATTGGTTTCTTAGGGATAATGTCTTCTCATCTAGTAATCTATCCCTTAGATCTCATAGTCTTAGTATGTGTTCATTAGGTTTAGGCTACCACTTTGAAGTGAAATACCTTCAATATAAAATTAAGTACATATATGGGACCAACAAAACTCATTCCATATCTTTTTAATCTTTATTTCATCTCTTAGAACCTCAAGCTTCATGCAAAACTTGTTTATCTCTACCATAAACCTGTAGGTTTATGTTTGGATATGTATTAACTATTATAGTACTTCATTGATATTCTCAAAAGATCTCAAAATTTTATCATTATTTTTATGAGTTTTCTCATCTCTATTCAAACTTTTAAAACCTTATAATCACTACAAAACCATTCTCTCTTACCTTAGTCTATATCAATCCATAGTCAAACTTGTAGGTGGTAATTTGATCTTAAAGCATCTCCTTATTGCTCACAGGAACTGAGTTTATTTACTTAGATGGTTGAATGGGAGATTAATTTAAAAAAAACCTACATCATGAATGACCCTCTCAATGGTATAACATAGAATAAATATCAAACACCTCCACTTTCATGTACAAACCTACATTCACCCATCTATTTAAGAACCATGAAGATTTGTTGAAAGAAATAAGGCCAAAATTTTCATGACCTATTTTCCATCAAGTCAAGTTGTTGATATAAATATTTAATTACTAATATAAAATTTCTTGGAGACTATTGAAGTGAATAATACTCAAAACAATCAAAGCCCCTTCTTGGAGTTTTTTGAAACATGTCTGCCAACCATCTAAACTAAAGGTTTTGCTCTTTCTAAGGGTCACACATGATAATTAGGTGTTGTAAATTGTATGAGGGAGATAATTGAATATTTTATGATCTTATTCAATCATTAATTTCCATCCAATAATTTAAAAATTGCTTTAAAATGTTCAAAACTAACCTTGTGTGGATGAAGAGGGAAATTTTGACTTCCTAAGCTCTTAGCAATTGTTCATAAAGGAGGAGCCATAAATATAATAAATATGGCCATGGATTTTAAGGTAATAATTACCCATATCAACCCTTAATATAATTCCATCCAAATCTATCTCTCCTCTGCACACCAAGTGAAAACCATTAACCGTCTTGGGATTACTAAGGAAGTTGATAGGAGAGAAAAGAATGTTTTATACTTTTTTGTGACATGTAGATCATATAAATGTTTGGTTTGAGTATGAGGGAGATGTATGAGGTAATGGATGTTCCTATATATGAACTTTATTATAAATAATTGCAACCACCCTTTCAAAAATCTCTTTTTTGACATGAGAATTATCAACTCTACTTGAAACCCTGATTGAAATGATGCAACAAGTGTTCATGGAGATCCTTTACACCTGTATAGATGTGGTATGATGTGCCATCAACTTCCTTATATTTATTACCTTCCTTTTATTTCACATGCTTTCTCTTGAATGATACACAATTAGCAATAAAACACTTAAAAAGGTTTTCAACATTAGAAAGAGAGTTCAACATCTTTTTAGGTAATTTTATAGACCATAAGAAGACATGAAGTAACTTGACATGTGTTAAATGCCTTAAAAAGGTATTCTCTATTTTTGACACCTTTGAACCTAGATGGATAAATCATGACAAGGCTAGACAAGCATAAACTAATATAAGACCATTACCTTATTTATGACAAAAGTAACTTAAACTTAGTAAACATGACTTATAAGGATATTTTCAAGGTAGTCAATCAAGGTCAAAACCTAATAGACCATGTTTTTTATGAACCTAATCTATGGTAGCAAAAATTTGGCTAATAATAAACATGAGAAAAAAAATATTAAATATAATGCATAAAAATGCTATGTATACAACATGTATTCTCCACATATGACCTATGGCTGCCCATTAGATGTTATTATTGGTAAATTTATTGATACTTAAACATAAAAAATTATGATCACATTCAATGGGAGCATTATTGTTGATAATTATTTATATTTCATGCACTTTTCATATGAGCCTATATCAATGTGAAACCCATATGTAGTGTCATGATCAATAATGGGTCAAGTAAGAACATTTACATGATGACACTTATCCACTCCTTACATATAGATGACATGATTTACAAGATACATCAAGAGTAGGTAATGGATTATATGGACAAAACATAATACCTTGGGACACATAGTACTACACCTTCAAATGGGATATATCATAATATTTATGACATTCTTAGTTATATAGAGTATTAATGTTTGTGATATGTTGTTAGGACACCCTTCAATGAAAAAAAAAATGTGTTCTACCATCTACAATGCATTGATTTCTAAAGTGCATGAACTACAATAAGGTAGGCATATATTCAGATATTTAGTATGAGTACCCGTTATATCTAGTGGTATCTCCTCCTCTATCCTCATCACCACCATGGTTGGTTATTACACTTATTCAAGATCATGAAATAGAGCTAGTGGTTACACATACACAAGTTCTAAATAGTCAACTAATCAAGTTCACTTACATCAAAGAGTTAGTCAATGCTCATATAGGCTATCATCTCCTATAACACATACTCATTATCACTATAGATAGTTTAATATGTTCCACAACTAGCATATGAAATATAAATTATCATATTATAAAATGCATCCCAAAGATTCCTATCCCTTCTAGAGATACCCATCATATACTAAATTCTTATTAATCATGATAGTTACCATATAACAGGACTTATTATCATATTATAACACACTCAAATTTTATACCTTTATTACATGATAAGGGATCCTTAAAACATTTATATATGAACTTCCCATGGTCCTCACATTGATATGATAATTGGTTAACTTTTACAAACCTAAAATATTTTAAAAATACAAAATAAATCACAATGTTAAGAAAATACAAAAACACTCAAGTACTTAAAAAATAAAAAATGACTTGAGCATAACATGATTACTATATTAAAATATTTACATATGTTATTTATCACATGTTTGGTATATTGAATATTATTTCCATACACACATGCATTTCATGGGATATGATTGTGATGTAGAACATATTGTTACACATAGACATACATATGTTGGACATAATAGGGGCATCTTATAAGGGTTTCACTATTACTGGTTATATCCTTATATGATCATTTTTCCATGTTTATCTACCTAGATCACTTACACATGTCTTTTTAGTTACTCATATCTTAAATAGTGCTACATTGATAAGATATTATAATATGATGTGACATTGATACATATGGATGGTGGAGACTGATGCAGGAGCATCAAGGAGATAGTTTGTATAATTTTTAAATAAGAAAAATATGTCTCTAAAGTCATATAAATGTAATCCAAATATAATGGAGTGTAGTAGGTGTAAATTTTCATTCTCTATTGTAAAAGTGAAAACCTATCCTAAAGTGAATCTAGAAGAAAGCCTTCTATGTAGGATGTAAAGAAGTCATATAGTTAGAGAAAATATTGGTCTTATCTATACCAATATAAAGTTGTAAAATATGATATCTATTACACCATGTAGTAATGTGATTAATAAGGAAAATAGACATGAATATAGAGGAAGGAAAGAAATACTTTGTACAGGATGAATCAAGAAGGTCGTGAGGCCTGTGATTGTAAAATAGAAATTGTATTTTGGAGTCAATAAAACTAATTTTATTATTGTGGCATTTTATGAAGATTCTAATGCTAAAACATTGATATAAATTGGATGTTATTTTATTGTTATGGGAGACTAATAGCTTTATAGAAGCTTGATAATCTGGTAAGAAAAATTGTTTCTATTTGGTACTATTTTGAGTAGAGGTGTATTGTCAGTTTACTCAAGGTCAAGATAAGGATTTTTGTCTTGTGCTCTCAAAATTAATTATTAATTATTTTAATTTTTGAGAATAGAGGTAAACAAGAATAAAAACATGGGCCTATATCAATACCTTTTTATTTTACTTGACATTACAAAAGACATCTAGTTTCGTGATTGTTGAGTTTTGGGAAAAGTATTTGACAGATTGCTAAGTTCATTCCAATAGTGGTAATCGATAGAGGGAAGCATTAATTATTTTTTATGGTAAGATAAGTATTTACCATTAATATTTGGTTTTATTACTTAGACATGATTGGTCTTTGATTATTTTGTATTATTTTAGCATTTAATGAAGATTCATTTAGATCAAGTCATGGAAAAGATAGGAAATTGTCATTGTAATTATAGATAATAGACTTATGTTCCATTGAATTGATATCTAGAGTTTGTAATGGTAAACTCCATCAAATTTATCTCTGAGGTATTCATTGGTAATGTTATGACAAATAAAATGGTGTGGCAGATTCATGTATAAAATTTTGGGATAAAATTACATTTAATTATCTACAAAAATTATGGATGGTTCTATAATAGTCCAAAAGGTTTAGGTGTGAATGATTGAAGATAAATCAAAATGGATTTAATTTATAATATAAAAATGGATTATGGTGATGTTATGAAATTTGTAGGTATGGTTCATCAGAACACAATGGTTTTTTATTCAAATGTATAGTGCATTATGAGCACAATATTACTCATTCAAGTTCTATAGTATAATGTATGACTACAAGAATAATTATTTTAAAATTTGAGTACATGTTATGGTACTTGATTTTGACAATATTTGGAATTTTTTTTTGTGGAGTCCATGCATTGTGTAGGATACTTGCTAAGATACATGAATTGATTATGATGCAAGGTAATTCGTTGAAGATTGTGCTCACTATCTTTGATAGATATGGCACTATAATTTTTACTTGAGATATGCTTCATCATTCACCTTATCCAAGATAACTAATATAATTGAGGTATTTATATTTTGTATTGAGAAATGGGATCAAATTTAATATGGGAAAAGTATGCATAATGACATTTAAAAAGGTATGTATTCATATTGATTTATTTAAAGTGGAAGATCAGAATTTAGAAGAAGAATTTCACAAGAGAAAATAAAGATCTCATTTGTATTCATTAGATAATAGGTCATCTCAAGGAGAATAACTTGGGATTTTCTTAGTGCTACTATGGTTCCTATGATAAATGGTATTTAGAACGTTTATGACTTATCTTTTTTTTGAGCCCAAGTTCACAAGTTAGAATTTCCACATGATGCACACAATTGTTTTAGAATTATATGTTGTCCTATTATCTTGATTCATAATAATTTTAAAAATTATAGATCCAGATTAAAAGGTCAATGCAAATACAGAGTTTATAAGATATAATTTCTTCACTTTAAATCAAGGTTGTGTGTTCTAAAGGATTGATATGGGTTATTTCATTTGAGGATGAAAATAATGGTGGATAGACAAAAAATTTTGTAAGGATAGTGTTAAATAATAAACCTTTGGTTTTATAAAAACCAATATATAGAGATTTATCCTTGAATCAAAATAGGAGATTGCATGAGGAAAATTGTATAGTATTTGAATTGGATGGACAAATCTAAAAAGACAAAAACAAGTTGAAACATTTTAATGTATAAGAGCAAAATAATCAATTTCTTATTAAATTATATGTGCAAGTAAGTGGTAATGAATCATGGACAAATTGAGCCTAGTACTACATTGATTTCTTAGTTATTTTGGAATTGATAAATTGATAGTAAGTCTAATAGAGATTATATTATTGGAAAGAGTCCAGTGAATCAAAGATAAAGGCATTGGTCCTCTAAGATAAATATAAGAGGATCCTGGGATTGCCATCAGAGATTCACTCCCTTTTTATATACTCCATTGATGTTATTACTCTCTGACATGATAGGTTACATTTTTTGTCTATTATGTGTGGCATTTTAGCCTTATTTTCAACATTATTATGTCTCTTTTATGTGGCCCTCAACCTTGTTTGATGAGACATATTTGATTTTCCTTATTTGAAACATCTTTATGTGCCTTTTATGTGGCCATTGGCCTTGTTTTATGTGACATATTTGATGTCTCTTATTTGTGACAATTTTTATGTCTCCTTGCACATGTCTCATAGCCTTATTTTTATTGACATATGTATGTCCCTTGTATGTGGAAATTTTATTTATGTGTGATGTCTCACTTGAGCTTAGTACACTTTTCAAGCTTATTGAAATTGAGTGGTGCTATGATATTGATTTAGATTTTTAGGGTTATGGAGTTGAAGCCCTAGGTTGTTAAAGGGGATAAGTATACTAAATCAGGGTATAAATATTTAATAAATATGGCCACTAAGTTTTAATAGAATTGACTTAGTTTGAACTTTCTAAAAATATCAATAAATGATATAAATAAGTATTTAGTTGGAAACTGATTGAGATGGAAGATTTAGAGGCTATAAATTGGGATAGGATCTGAACTAAGCATCATAAATAGGATCTAAGTGTCAAAACCTTCCTAGATAGTAACAACATAAATGGACAATAACACCAATGGTGCTAGTGTCCTTTTGGTGTTAGTGTCATGTATGCATAAATGTTTTGAGCTTCTGGGTGCACTTGTGTCTGAGTCTATCAAGCTTGTTCCTATGCACATGAGTTTCAATTCCATATCAATAACCTATCTTGTTTTATTCTATATACAAACCCTAAATCTTCATGTTTTTAGAGCATACATTTGGCAGAAGTTGTTTCTACTCATTTTTCCTTGTTTACATTCAGATAAGGAAGAAACTAAAGATAATGGTCAGGGGTTTGTACGTACCTAGATGAAGTTGCACACCATATCCAGACATTGTAGGAGCTCCTCTTTGGTGGTGGAGGAAGACACCTGTAATAAGAAAGAGACTCAAACATATAAAAATGTTAGATTAAGATAAAGTGGACTGCCAAGCAACGCTCGGTCTCGAAAGCATACAGCTCCATGAGGGATGACAATCCACTATTTATAAGTAAAAATGTCATAAATAAATAAATGAAAAATAACTAAAAAAGAGGGAAATAGATAGTGCATACCTATTTCTTTACAGTCTGTATGTCACAGTCATCGACGTTGGTAGTCCTACCAGCGTCGGTTGGTAAAGTTGCTGATGTCGGTTATATTACCGATGTTGGTAGGGGCAATGGGCCTTGGATGGGTTTTTGGTTGATGTATTTGGTCGACAGAGGAGTTTGGGAGGTCTGTGGGAGTTTAATAGTTTGTGCAAGATTGCAGGATAGTGAATATGGTCTGGGGAAGGACAAAGGTAGGGGACAGGTTGTCAAAATGGGTCGAGATAAAAGAAAGGCTTTTCAGCCTCTCCAAGAAGAAAGCCGGATTTGGTCTCAACAGTACTCAAAAATAGCCAATGGACTAATTACCAATGCACTCTAAAAATATTGAAATATAAACTAGAAGAATACTTAGCTCTTGGTGGAGAACCAGAAGTGTAGAAGACTTGTTCCTGTTATGATTGATGTAGGAGACTTCGTATAACCTTATAATCCAATGTCTGGAGTGAATTTTATAGAGTTTCTTAGCCTGGAGAGTGATGATAGAATGTTGATACCTCATCCCAAAGCCTGCCTTTAATATGTAAAGAGTCGAGGAGCAAGATAATTCAGATCTAGGGAGCAAGAGAATTTGCATTCGGGCCATCCAGCCGAGGTTAGAATTTAGTTTTAAGCAACCGACGTCGGTGATTCCGCTGGCATCGGTCGACTGTTGATCAACGTTGGTGTCTAAAGAATGGGTAAAAAGGCTATTTTTATCCTTTTTCCCATTCCTCCATCTACCAAGTTTAGTTGTCATTGGTGAATGGTCCAAAGGCAGATTTATTAGGCGCGGGGGTTAGTGGGAGAGTTGAAATAGGTCTTAGGTAATTATGATTAGTCATAGGGTGATAAATGGTCGAAGGGTGAGGAATCCAAGGTGAGGTGTCTAAAGGGGATGATTAATTTAAAATAAGTATTTTAGATTAATAAAGTATAGGTTAGGCATGTTAAAGTTAAAAAGGGGCCAAGGGGGGTTGACACTATTTTGGTGTCTACATTTTCCCCTTTTTGTCTTGTTGGCTGTTATAATGAACTACAAAACAAAAATAGGAGTAAGTTGCCCCAAGAATGATGATGAGGTATTCCCCCTCAAATAAGGAATTGAGAGAAGGGAACCCAAAATTGGGTGTTGATTTGATAGATAGTGGATGGGTATGGTGAAGTTGGAGTGTGAACACTGCAATACTTGAGATTGTGCACATACCACTTCACATGATAGGTAGGTCAAATTATCACATTTGAGGTCAAGGAGTGCTAAAATTGAAGTAACTAGTCCCCAACATTTAGTCATAGCTAATTGGGTTAATCGATCAAAGCTGTAGCTCCAATTGGTCGTCATGTTCCAAGTATCCCGAGCTCAAGAAGTGCTCCTGGAAAATATGAAAAATGTCACAAATATTGGGGATCAACTTGAGCGCAATCTATCAATAGGTGTGAGGGTCGTAGTGTGGGTTGCATACAATTTGCTAACTATTCGCGAGGTAGCATATATGCAATCAAAACAACCAAGGCAAAGTTGTCTCAAAAGTGGTCGTGGTCTGAGGAAATTGTCGTGATCTCCAAAGTCATTGGTTGAGTCAGGCTGAGATATAAGTCATTTCAAGTGGTGTGTGTTGTGGTTAGGGAGATGTATGTGATCTATGATGTGCCCCATGAGAAGTTTAGGTAACTCATTTAGTGTCAGGGCTGATTGTTTGGTCATGATTTTGGGTTGGTATAGATAGTTGGTCCATTAGATGGATGGACAAAGGAATGGCTGAGCTAACCTCAGAAGACCCCATGTCAACTGAGTGCTACCTACATAGCCCCTATTTGAAGGGCCTCAGGCCAATGTAGTTCTCCCAAAAGGGAAGAAGAGAGTCGATTATGGATTGGGTTTGACTAGGTTAAGTCATGGTTAAAGGTGAAATGGTTTGTCCATCAGGTAGATGAACAAACGAATGGCCGACGTCATTAGGGAGATGAACGGGCAAATGGCTGAGCTAACCCCAAAAGACTCTATGTCAACTGAGTGCTACCTACATAGCCCCTATTTCAAGGGCCTCAGGCCAATGTAGTTCTCCCCAAAAGGGAAGAAGATTCAAAGAGGTTGTTGGTTGGTTTGGTTATGTTATAAATGATGAGTGTATGATGATGTTACAGCCTTTTCCATATTGTGTGATGGTGTATTCTGTAACATTGGTTATATGGTGTTTCATCCCTAGCAATGTTCCATATTAGTGATGGTGTATGCCAAAAAGGAAATGAGTAATGATGTTATAGCCTTTTCCATATTGTGTGATGGTGTATTCTATAACATTGGTTATGTGGTTTTTTCATTCCTAACAATTTTCCATATTGGTGATGGATGTATGCTAAAAATGAAATAAGTTTATTTATGCTTCAGCAAGTAATGGTTTATGCTTGACATAATTTTTTTTGGGTTGATAGTTTCTATGTGTATTGTTGTCCATAGAAACTAGTGTGAATGGGATATGTCATGTTAGTGGTCTGAAAATGTTTGGTTTGGTTTGGTTGGTTTTGGTTAGATAATGGCCTGGTTATGTGTGACCAAGATGTATAAGAAGTGAAAGGCACATTGTTCTTTCATTGACAAGGACCATAATGATTGCATAGATAAGGTTTTTGGAAACAAAAGCCCCATTCATGCATTACGTTGTTGACCATTGGTTTATGTTAGAGAAGTATTCGAATCACTTGACATTAAGTGAGCTCAAAATCCCTTGAGTATGTTGAGGTAATAGGTTTGATTATGTGATATGTCAGGATAGCGTAACCCTTTTTAGCAAGGATAGCTTTGCCCCTTTTATAGGTGACCTTGAGAATGACTATAGACAAGTCCATGACTTAATAGTTTGTCAGTCTCTTTTTTTTTTTTGGTAGACTGATCAATGCGGGAAGTCTACTTGGGGATGTTGTGTTGTTTTATGGTCAGGTTGTGCTGTGTATGTAGCAAAATTTAGGCATAGCCATCCTTTGAGGGAGTGGTCTATATTCTGCTTTGTATGTGTTGATGTCATTGAATAGTTGTCCTTCAAGGGAGTAGTCTATTTATTACAATAATGATGCAGCTATCCTTCAAGGGAGTAGTCTACATTTATAGTTTATGACCTTTGGTTAGGCATCCCAGTTTTTTTTTTTGTTTTTGACTGAACTTTTGGTCATGGACTTGACTATAGAGGTTGAGGGGTTTCCCTTTTATTAGGATAAATC
The DNA here is from genome assembly GCA_037957365.1 of Torreya grandis. Taxonomy (NCBI): domain Eukaryota; kingdom Viridiplantae; phylum Streptophyta; class Pinopsida; order Cupressales; family Taxaceae; genus Torreya; species Torreya grandis. Next base: position 2,565,748 of record JARHVA010002300.1, on the reverse strand, counting down.
ATTCATGCTTTACAAAAAGGGTTGACTAATGTAGGGAATAAGGGTTAAAAGAAATAGGCATGATGATGATGGGGGGTTACTTAAGGGATGAGCTCAAGTTAAACATCAAGTGAATGATTACTTGATTAACAATAGAATGGTCATAGATGTAAGGCATTAAAGGGCTCAGGTTCTGGCCGGCCTTCAAAAGAAGACAGACGATAAGTACCCGATCCATGCTTGTGTTATGATGTAAGGTCCGAGTCAATTAGGAGCAAACTTGCCCCATTTGCTTCTTTCCATATTGGTCACATGTTGGTTTTCTGTAAGAATGAGATCTTTGATTTTGAAATTTCACTGTTTCAGATTTTGGTTGTGGGTGTGTGTTGGTCGATGTTGGACGTGAAGTTGGTAAGCATGTTTTTGGCATTTGGTATAATGCCGAACATAGTCATTGCAGTCTTGGTTAAGGGTGGGCCAATAATAGCCGAGGCAGAGGATGTGCTTAGCAAGTGAGTTACCACTAAAATGTCCCCCATAAATCCCATCATGGACTTGTTTGATGACATGAGATGTTTCAGTGGTAGTTAAGCATTGGATAAGGAGGCCGTCGAGACCTCGTTTGTAGAGAAGACCCCCAGCATGGTGTAGCGAGTAGTACTTTTGATAAAAGCTTGCCATTTATTGCCAGAGAGGTTAGGAGGGATGATAAAATATGTCAAGTAGTCCACCAGTCATTTATACCAAATGTCATGTGGACTAGAGAAGTTAGGAGGAATTTTCCTCAGAGATGATACTTGTGATGTGCCCAAAATAGAAATCTTGGGTTTTGGTGGTTGAGAAGGCTTGATAAATGGATATGTCTAAGGTGGAGAAGCCTGGTCTTTTCCTTTATCTTTCATAATTTGGGGCCTGATGGCCACATCAATTGTGTTGATTTTGAATAAAGGTGGTTGAGGGACCATAGTCTTATGTTGGGATCCCGATTTAGGTGAAGATGTTTGTGATGTTGTTGGTGGTTTTTCAAAAAAGTGGTCAGAAGAAGCCTTAATGTGAGGGGTGTCCTTTTTGAAGTGTTGGCGAATGACAACCTTAAGGGCATAATAATGCTCAGTGTCATGTCCAGGTGTGTGATGATACTAGCAGATTTTAGTGTTATCAAACCAAGATGGTTTTGGTCCGAGAGGTTGATATGGTTTAATGGGCAGGAGAGTAATGCTAGAGGACTGCAACAATCGGCATAACATCGAAGCATAAGACCCCCTTAATGGGTCTGCGCTCCTTGTTGCATTAGACATTGACAACTTCTATTTAGGAGTTGTTGAAGGAGTTTGTCATGTCCTCTTTTTAGATGGTGGTGTGGCCACACGTGTAGATGGCACTTGCTTGGTGAGAGGCGCAGAATGTTTTAGAGGAAGTATGTGTTTGATAGGTGAAGAGAGTAATGGAGGCAATTTTCCTCTGTGAGGTGTTGAAATAGGGAGCACTCCTTTTAAAGTAGAAGGATGTGGACCCAAGATAGATGGCAATAGTGAAGGTGGAGGAGTTTTCCAATGTGATTTAGTAGCCTTCTTTAGTTTAGTGTGAGGACTACTATTGTGAGGGGTGAGGTTCAAATCTACCTTCACTAGATCTTCTTCGATCAAAGTGGGTGAGGTGGCAAGTTCCTCTCTTGGCAGAGAAGGGATTAGCGAATGTAGCTCTTCGAGAGGATAGAGTGAAGGGATGATCATGGTTTCGATGTGTGGTCTAGGAGTGGGGGAAGTATGATCCCCCATTGATGATAAGGAGGATGAGGGTGAAGCCACCGGTGTTGGTGCCATCAAAGCATCCTCTAATATGGGAGAGGTCAAAGTAGACTTTCCCACATGTGAAAAGGGGTTGGATGGAGGATTATCCTCCATTGGTGGAGGACAAATAGGAGAAGAAGGCTCTTCTACCTATGGTGGACAAATAGGAGAAGGCCCTTCTACCTGTGGTGAACAAATAAGTTGATTAACCTCTTCAGACTATGGGAGAGGTTGATTAGAAACCATGTCGACCGTGCATATATTACGCTCGTGAAGGTCATCAGCTATGGTCTTGTTATTTTGACTAGGAGGATGGTTGGAAAATGGTTGCCTAAAGACATCCATGTTTTGGTTAGCCGGTGCATTTGGGTTATCCAAAACAAGATCCCCCTTGTCTAGCATGTCTTGGACAATGTTTTTGAAGGTTTTACAATTGTCTGTGTCATGACCTTTGACACGGTGATAGTTATAAAAGTCATTTTCCATATACCATGTAGGGATGGCTTTTGAGGGGTCAAATTGGGGTGGTCAAATTTGAGGGAGATTGAGGACCCCCGACTTGACTAGTTTATCCAACACGGAAGCGTATGACTCTCCTATTGGAGTGTATTGATGGTGTATGTATCGTTGTTGGAATTGTCTTATGATGTATTATGATATGGAAGGCTGAGATTGGTTAGTTGTAGTTGAGGATGATGACCTAAGTACCACAGCATTTTCCAACCCCTTGGACTTGGAGTGGGAAGAAAAAGGTTTGGATGAAGAAGGGTCATTGGATTTTGCATTAGTATTTTTACTACGCAACTTGACTTTGTTTTCTTCGATAGCACGGAGTTCAAGCTTCCTAGCCATGGTGAAAGCTTCATCAAATGTACGGAATGTTTGGACCCACAAAGTAGATGAGATGTGTTTGGCACATGCTTGTGAAAAGAGCTCAATGAGCTCAAGTTGAGGTAAAGAAAAGGAGAGTTGGTTGATTAAACTTCTCTATCGAGCAATAAAATTAGCTATTGATTCATCATCGAATTGTCTAATAGAATAGAGGTCTGTGATGGAGACCTTTTTAGTGATGTTGATTGAAAAGTGGTCAAGAAATAGTTATGCTAGTTGAGTGAAGGTAAAAAGAGAATGACTAGTAATATAACTATACCAATCAAGGGTGGCGCCAGAAAGTGACATGGGGAATGTGCGAAGTAACAACGCATCATCATGTGCTATAAGGTAGCAAGCATGTCTAAACACTCGTAGATGTTGTTGTGGGTCCTCTTTACTCTGAAAATGAGTAAATTTTGGGAGTTCCCACTAGCTAGGATATGGACGAATAAGGACCGAAGGATGGATAGGTTCATTACAGATTTGTTCATATGAAAGGACATTCTTTGATCTTGAAATAGATGTCTCAAGGTTGGACATCTTATCCATTAGCATCTTGATTAGATCGGCTGATGGATTGGTAGGAGGGGTACCCCCTAGATTGTACGGTGCCTGAAAGACGTTGGGAGGGGTATATGACATGCTAGGTTGTGTTTGTATAGGCGCAACATATTGGTAATTCATCATAGGGATCGATATTGAGGTCAAGGGGACTTGTGCCATGGAGTTGGGGGGCATAAATTGACTAGGTGCCACCAAATTACGTTGGATGGTGGAAACACTAGTTAGAGGATAGGTAGTTACTCTTGTATTTATGGGTGCAAGAGTGGGTGGGATAGAAACTAGCAAGTTTTGAAAAGGTGTTGAACTTGTTTGAATTGTTTGTGGTTGAGGGGGTATGGACACCCCAATGGAGGTAGGTCCAGAAATGGAAGGGGAGGCCAACTCTTGAACATTGGTGATGGTTGGGTCATTAGTTGAGGCAATGGCCTGAGTAACCATGGGTTGAGTAACAGAGGCTGTTGATATATTTTCCATTTCAACTAAGGAAGTTGGCATCCCAAGAATAAGGTTACCTGAATGATCTCGTATTTGGCTTCTTGTGAGATAGTGTTAGAGAGCCTTGATGTTAAGGTCAAGGAATCTCTCAAAGTCTTGATCCCCTACGGGAATAATAGGTGGGTGATTTGAGGTAGGAGTATGCTCAATATCTGAAGGATACTCCATTGGGGGACTTGTTCTGAAAGGTGAAGGTGGAAGTGGTTATTGCCTCGCGTGGTCGACAAGAGTCTTAGCTTGACTACGTGTCAAAACTATTCAAGGAAAATTTTCTTTAGGTTCTAAAAACTGTATATTCTAGTCTCAAAATTCTAGAATGTGTGTTTGACAGCCAAAAAGTTGGGTTTTAAGCTTGCTATTTTGAAATAAATATTTTTGACAGTGATCGACGTCGGTTAAGTAACCAATGTCGGTTATGAAGAGTTTCCGAAGTCGGTGGTATAACCAATGTCGGTGAGATGAGTTACTGACGTCGGTGGAAAAACTGATGTCGGTGTCTGTGTATTTCTAGAAACATAGAAAACTGATATTTTTGAAAAAAAGATAAATTTTGAGTTGTTTTTGGATCTCAGAATGCGACCTCACTAGCTCAAAAAATCAGATACAATCAAAAAAAAAGATGATGGCAAGCAACCTCTAAACATTAAATTCCTAAGAATAAATTTTAGAGTTGTGGTGGCTTATGCCTTAGAAGAATATGCTTGGGAATTGGGATTTTAGAACGGGTCTTAAAAAGGTAGTCTATGGATGGTTTCGGGTTATGTTTTGGTGCTCAAAGATATGTATTAGGTTCCGTATGTGGCCTAGTGCTAGGAGCTTTCTCCCCTCACTTCATGAGCCCAGAGTTAAGCTGGGTCACTTAGCCAATATATACTTCGCCTATATTTTATACTCTGCCAGAGAACAGAGTGGGTCCTCCCCTTGGTAGTGAAGTCCAAATGGGATCGCCAGGAAGGGTAAGGTATCTGCTAGGTGATGAAATCCTAGTCAGGCCTTGTCTCAGGTATGTTTAGATGTTTAATTTGATGTGCTTGTGATCTAGTTGTGTAACATATGTGCACTATAATTTTTTCATAATGCATTTTAATTACTGGATGAGCTAAATATGCATTCAAGCAGGAATGAAATGCAATTATTTTTTAACCCAAATTGAAATGTTTTGTTTAGATGCAAACAATGGTGAAGAGGTTTAAGAGCATGAATTTTCACTACTCTAAGATACAAGCAAGAAATGACAAGAATAAAAAAGAAAAAGTTCTTTTTAACTTGTGGTAATGGTTTCTTTTCGAAATAAAGAGATAGAAGAAGGAGGTGCAAGAATAAAATCTTTTCCTAATGCATCTATATGAAAGTTTGCTTTTTAAAATAAATTAATCCAAGGAAAACTCCAGGGTCCCACCAGGTGTGCCAGAATGTTTCTAATCATTTTTGCTTGTTTACATTCAGATAAAGAAGAAACTAAAGATAATGGTCAGGGGTTTGTACATACCCGAATGAAGTTGCACACTGTATCCAGATGTTGTAGGAGCTCCTCTTTAGCTGTGGGGGAAGACACCTATAAGAAGAAAGAGACTCAAACATAGAAAAATATTAGATTAAGATAAAGTGGACTGCCAAGCACGCTCGGTCCCGGAAGCGTACAGCTCCATGAGGGATGATAGTCCACTATTTATAAGTAAAAGTGTCATACATAAAGAAATGACAAATGACTAACAAAGAGGAAAATAGATAGTGCGTACCTATTTCTTTGCAGTCTGTATGTCACAGTTGCTAATGTCGGTAGTCTTGCCAGCGTTAGTTGGTAAAATTGCCGACGTCGGATATATTACCGATGTCGGTAGGGGCAATGGGCCTTAGATGGGTTTTTGGTTGATGTCTTTGGTCGACAGAGGAGTCTGGGAGGTCTTAGGGAGTTTAATAGTTTGTGCAAGATTGCAGGATAGTGAATATGGTCTGGGGAAGGACAAAGGTAGGGGACAGGTTGTCAAAATAGGTCAGGATAAAAGAAAGGCTTTTCAGCCTCTCCAGGAAGAAAGTCGAATTTGGTCTCAACAATACTTAGAAATAGCCAATGGACTAATTACCAATGCACTCTAAAAATACTGAAATATAAACTAGAAGAATACTTAGCTCTTAGTGGAGAACTAGAAGTGTAGAAGACTTGTTCCCGTTACGGCTAATGTAGGAGACTTTGTACAACCTTCTAATCCAATGTCTGGAGTGAATTTTGTAGAGTTTATTAGCTTGGAGAGTGATGATAGAATGTTGATGCCTCATCCCAAATCTTGCCTTTGATATGCAAAGAGTCGAGGAGCAAGAGAATTTGGATCTGAGGAGCAAGAGAATTCACATTCAGGCCATCCAACCGAGGTTAGAATTTAGTTTTAAGCAACCGACATCAGCGATTCTACCAGCGTCGATCGACTGTTGATCAATGTCGATGGCTAGAGAATGGGTAAAAAGGCTATTTTTAGCCTTTTGCCCGTTCCTCCATAAACCAAGTTTAGTTGTCATTGGTGAACAGTCCAAAGGCGGATTTATTAGGCACGGGGGTTAGTGGGAGAGTTGAAATAGGTCTTAGGTAATTATGATTAGTCATAGGGTGATAAATGGTCTAAGGGTGAGGAATCCAAGGTGAGGTGTCTAAAGGGGATGATTAATTTAAAATAAGTATTTCAAATTAATAAAGTATAGGTTAGGCATGTTAAAGTTAGAAAGGGACCAAGGGGGGGTTGACACTATTTTGGTGTCTACACAAGTATAAATTTTTGATGTTAGTGGGGTAGGTTGGACATCCTCAACACCCCATTATGATGATAATTGCCACATATCAATACTCTGAGGAGGGATCAAGCCCAATGTAGTTATCCCCACCTAAGTGTTGGTTCAAGTGTAAGTGAAGCTAGTATGAATGTTAGTTTGAGTGTTTTGAGTGATGATAGAGACTGGAAATCTATGTATTCTAAGCTTGGGATGGATGTAGATGAATATATGCATAAGTAGGCTAGAATAAGGATTGATGAGCTTGATTATGCACAACTTATTATGAGCTAGTTTGTGTCATTTGCATATGATTTCCATCTAGTGAATAATGGGCTAAAATTAATGTTTATATATATATATATATATATATATATATATATATATATATATATAGTGCTTGCGTGGGTCTTAAAACAAGTGTAGGATGATCCTAGGTGGTTTTTGATTTAAAAATATATATGTTTGTGGCCAAAGGTGAAAAGGGACAATAGCACCCAAACTAGGACTCTAGTGCCATTGTCACTAATATCCAATTATGACACTAGTGTCTAGGTGGTAAAACCTAAGACTAGGGGCCAAAATGCTAAGATGATGGTTCTAGATTACTTTAGGGATGTTTAGTGTTGCATGTGGCCCACACAAAGGTTGGATAAGTGTCTAAAGTGTCCCTCAGATAGGTCTAGGGCTAAGTTATGGATAGGTGGTCTCAAATAACACTCTTAACACTCAAGTGACCTTTTTTAGGTGACTACATTTGCTCCCCATTTATTCTATAAAATAGGAAAGCAAAAATATCAAGATAATGGAAACTAAACATACATAGACTTACCTTTGAGGTGAAGCTTGTGAATCTAGATCTGAGTGTGTGAAGCATGATCCATTATATATCCTATAAATAAAATGTGCATATACTAGTCCTTACTTAATATATATCAAAATGAAATTAAAAAATTGAATAAAGAGATAAGAGAGAGAGGAATTTAATGAATACACCTCATTGGGTACGTGAACCAATGTATAAACTTAGTGAAAACCTATGCGTGTATCTAGTAATTAATCAGTGAATAAATTAGACTGATCTAAATGGCTTGCTCAATCCCCATGTATGGGTGGCTCAAGAACTGAATCCAATTTTAACTCGATCATTTCCCACCCTTGTTTAGTAGATCATAACATATGAATAACTTGGATTAGACTATTGGTGTGTCCAACCCTCTCATGTAAGTGGCTCAAGAACTCAAGCTGGCCTTGACTCCATTATTACCTACCCATGTGTAGTAGATGCATATAAACTAAAACTATGTGATGTAACTAAAAATTTTATAATATGGTTCTAGGCCACTCAAAAATGTAAAATATCTATAGGCCACTAGGGAATATTAGGCATCTCTAGACCACTTAAGAATCTCAACCACTATAGATGAAAAAATTCATCAATCTAGTGTGTAACTTGGAATAATGGTGTTTGGTGTGTACAATGTAGATAATGATATGGAGTTTTTCATTCCATCTAATTAACTAGTGTATAAGTGAGCATACAAAAACAATGTACCATGCACATGCACCCAAATCTAATATTTGAGTATATGGATTCTAGATTGAGTTGTAATAATATGTATTTAAGTATCTAAAATTGAAATGGGAATGGTCATGTTATGGATGATTCCCTTAATCTAAGTAAACTATTATGAATTTGTGTTAAACTAACCAAAAACTATTAATCTATAATTGAACCTTTACAAATCTAGACTCACATGTACTTTTATAGCCAATCTAAAATTTCTTGAAATTGAGGCTACTAGATAGTAGTGCCATATCTTAGATAGTAGCACTAGTGGTGATATTATCCCACTTTGGGTGCTAATGTCCAACTATACTAATTTTTGTGCAATTGAAACTGGTCTATGTAACTATTTCCCCATATGTTTTCCTAAAACTAATTTTTATATTATGTGCCTATGGCTGAATACTATACATCGAGTGAATTTAAATAGCCTGATCTCTATGAAAAAATTATGTGAATGCCCCCTCTTTTGAGGGAAGTTGTTGATCTTGTGTAAGAGCTATCCTCAAAATAAAAATCTCCATAGAATGTGTGTTAACTAGATCATATGTGATATCTACATAATAAACCAATATAATGTGCATATATGCCATCTAAATGTAAGATAATCTGATCATAAGTTTATAGTGTATGATATATGTTAGATATAGCATTCATAAGGCTATCAAGATAGATATAGCAATGTAATCATGTGTATGAAAAAAAAAATCTAAGTAATAAACTAAGTAACTACCTAGGAGGATGGGACATGATGTCCATCAAGGCACCTAAGGAGGAAGGGGAGATGCATGAGGTCCCTCATGGAATTTAAAATTGGAGTGTGCAAAAATCAAGAGACAAGTTTCATGGCCATGATGCATACATGAAAACATACATATAAAACACATGAGGCACACAAAGTAGGCCAAGGGGAGACAATAAAAGGGACATGGACACATGTCACTAAATATATAAAAGTAAGACATACAAGGACATGTTCAAATGTCCATATACATAAACAACAAATAATTTGGATTAGAAACATATGTAAGGACATGTTTAATTATTCACATACATAATTAGGAAGGTACACACAAGAACATGGTCACATATTGAAAGCATACATATAATGAAAATAAGTGGCATAGAGCCACATAGCAATGGCATATTCAAATTACCTTGAATAGAAGAATCATACAAACACAATCAAGTCTAAACTAGGAAAACTAGAAATGAAAGTATGCATGAACATGTGGTACAAATATGTATAAGTGTGAAGATGTACATAAATTGAGTCTAGAGTAGTAGTAGTTGGTAAAAACTCTGAGTAGTGTATGATGATCAATATCAAGATATAATAGTGCTAAATCTATGATGTAGAGTTTATAAAGAGGTAACCTAGTAATCATAACTATGTATAGGATGCCCCAAATGTGTGAATGTATCAAATGAAGAACCTATGTATCTATGTATATGCCCCTAGTGGGTATATATTAGCAAATATTGATCTATGTAGTGGAATTTAGTCTTATGATTATCTGCAAACACTCGACAAAAACAAGTGAACCATGTATGTATGATAAAAACTAACTATACTAAGATAGCTATCATATGTAGTGCTTGAAAAATATAATAAATGTAAACATGAAGATGCATATAATGTATAATTTGTATTTTTTGAGTAAATATTTGAATTTTTTTTTTTGACATTATATATTTTTTTGTATTTTTTAGATATAAACTATGTACAAGCAACATGAAAATTAAACTGTATACAAAAATCAAGAAATAAGGAAACTATTATAAGTGGGGAGGAACATACTAATTGATGAGTCTCATAATAGACTCACTATCAAGGTGTCATGTATAAAACAAATGAATAATGATCATGTGTGTTATGTGAAAATGTATTTATGGTCCAGGTACTGACTATATTGGGTGATCAATAACTAATGTTGCCAATGGAGTAGGGGTAGAAATCTAAGAAGCTGACTGAACTTGCCTATGAATTGTGATATGAATTTATGAAGTTGGTTGAACTAACCTATGGACTATGGTAGGCAATATTTAAATATTGATGGAAGAGTAAACAAGTGACCATATTGCTCATGTTGTCTAGGTGTAGGAATATCCTTTGTAATTGATACTTCTCATGGTGTACTACTAGTAAATAGATTTGTAGACTCTGTAGAAAATATATTAATCAGTTATCATGTTGAAACTATGTTCTTTTGTGTATCATGTCTTGTAAATATCTTAATTGGTTATAATACTAAAACTATGCTCTGATCTTTGTGATATCTACTAAATATCTAAATCAATTTTTATACTAATAATGTGCTTTAATCTCTGTGATTGTTTCCAAATGTCTTAATTAGTGGGTGAACTGAGACTATGCTCTGTTCTCTATTATCATTGCCAAATATCTTAATTGGTGTCAAATTTAAGACTGTGCTCTTTTCTATGTGATTATTTCTAAATATCTTAATTAATTTTCAAATTTAAACTATGTTTTTATCTTTGTGAACTAGCTACCATCTCTATTTATTCTATGGTGCATGCATATCACATAAGTAGGTGTCTTAGAAACCACATGGATCATATGATGAGTAACCCATGGTTCCTTAAAAGGAACATCCTAGGATAACTCACTCATAACAAATTGTGATCTATAAAAGTGTGGAGAAGGAGATATTGATGCCCCCTATGTAAATGATATAATGCCTTTATCAACATATTAGTCAATATGATCTCAAAGTGCATAATAGTTATTCTCTAAATGTCCATTTATTTGATAAAAATTATAATATGTTTTATTATGTATCTTGTATAGTCAGTGTGTTGGATGGTGATTAATAGAAGTATGGGTGATCATCCCCCTATTTATTAATGTGAATAATATGTCATGAGGCCTATCTTTGTTTGAAAGCTGTATGACCCCACTTATGGCATCCTGTGATCTATCCACTATAGGAGATGCTATGTAAAGTGTCTCTTTGCCTTCATTGAGTATTTTGATTGGTTATTATTGTTTTATTTTTTCCTTAATCATATATGGATTATTTTATTTTACCATATTGGATTACTATGACTATGAGATATCTAAATCCAAATATATCTTTGAATGTGTGTCAACTAGTCCCAAATTTTTATCCAATCCTAGAGCTATGTAGCATAGATGTTTGAATGATTTGTATGTCTCATATATAAATTTATCCTTAAGATAAATAATGAGGCCTCTAACAAAAATTTATTATACTTCTTAATTTATTGACTGGTAGATCGATTGATTCATACATGTTTTGAATCTTAGAATGTATTCATTTACTATTTGACTAACCCTGGTGTAGTGAAGGAAACCTCTCATATGTGAATTGAGGTCCCTTGTTCCTAATATAATGCATGATAAATACCTATTCTAACTCATCATATGTGTATAATGAACCACTAGGGAGTGAATGATGAAACCACTCTAATTCTTGACCCTCTAGAGTCTTGGGAATTAATTGTATGAGAACCAAACTACTAGTGACATGTGCCATAGACTTCGTATAAAATTTGAGATGTAAGTATGGATCTCCATGTCCATAAAAATTTGGTAATGCTAGTATTTTTAACTATGATGGAAATTTTCCATTGAATATTCTACAAGGGATGGGATTATTATGGATGGCATTGGAATCCTCCCACAAGTGATATGCTTTACTTTCCAGTGTGAGATGGTGTACTTATTTTTGTAAAGCAACCATAGTATGCATCAATAATATTAACTCTTGAGAAGGTATATTAACATCATCAAGATTTTTTTTTAATTATTGAATATTATTATTAATTTTATCCATTTTTATACTATATCGGGGACCTTTGGTTTTGCTCATCGTAACCTTTGGAGGGATGATATCTTGAACCTAATGTGAGGGAAATGGGATATCACCCTTGTATTGGTTAGGATGAGAAATGGGTTCTACTATAGTAAGGTGGGTTGATTGATATTCATTGGTACCTCTTATTTTAATTTATTTTATTTTCAAAGAATTATCACATGCTAATGGACTAGAGGATACATTATTATCATGCGAATATAAATTGTGTAAATTGTGAATATAAGCATAAGTTTATTTGTGTTTATCCATAGGCATATTATCATTTGAACTAGAATTTGATAATAAATAAATTTTAACATGAGATATGGGTGAATTAGGGATAGAACTATAAGGACTATACTTAATTGCTTCTTCACAAAAAACATAGTAATCATCATTATTCCAAGGTTCATTAAAATCAGAGTTTAATTCTCTTGTAGAGATAAGAGTAGAAGAATTTGTATTCACATGCTCACTAAGAGAAAGAGTATTAGAAGATTTTAAATTTTTACTACGATGAAATATATCATCATGTGTAGGTGCAATGCAATGCATGTCTTCACTAGTTATGAGTGGAATGCATGTATGATCATTATTTTCAATCTTGGAGTCAAGGGTATAATATGTAGAAATCATGTTTTATTTAACACATTATGACATGTAAGAGAAGAGTTAAATATATTTGAAATATCTAAATTTTGAATAAAATCATTGTGTTGAGCTTGAAATTTGAAATAAGGTGATAAAATAATATCATACACTTTAATTTGTGCATCGATAAAAGGTGAAATATCATTTGTACATGATTTTTCAAGTTAAATTGAGAAGGGTTAAGAATGTGCATTTTGATTTTTTATGCTAGGAACATCATGTATAATTTTACTCAAACCATGCAAAGGTAAATTGATTTTATTATTCTTGTGTTAATTTAATTTGAATAATTATGTATCAAAATTGGTTGAAAAGTTAGGATCACATTGAAGTAAAGCACTACCAACAAGGGATTCTTTTGGCCTTATATTGTTAGTTTGATTTTGATAAGTAGGAGAAGAGAGAGGAAACATAGAAGAAGATTCATTTAATCTATCCTCATCAATAATTTCATTATCATACTAATATTAATCATCATATCCATTCTTACAAAATATCATCATCATCATCATCATTATAAATTAAATCATGCTCATTATCATGTGCTAGTGTGCAGCCTTGAAAAGTTGTCCATTCATTTGTATAATTATGTGAAAATTTTAGAAATTAATCAACTGGGTGAGGGGAAAGTAGATTCTTGGATGTCATTTTAAACTTGCCAACTAATATAATGTAAAAAATGAATAACAATTAAAGCAATAGTATTTCCATAGTCCATGAATTAGAAAAACTTAAACACGGTTTAATCCAAAAAACTCTCTACTATAATTAATAACAAGCACATAATAGGTATAATATAATCTAACATAGGTATATGTTCAAATATGAGAAATATTTAACCTAATGTATAAAAAGAATTTATAATTTTATTTGAAACCCTAAAGGCTAGTGTTTGGATGTATAGGGACCTAATATGTAGATCTAGGGTTTTGGAGGGTTTATTGGAAAAATTTAAATTGGATTAAATTAAAAAAACCCTAATATAGGACTAATTTGGATTAATTAGGTTGTAAAAAAATTGGGAAAATTTAGAATTTTATAAACCCTAATTTATTACACAAAAATGAAAAGGGTAAACCCTAGGATGAAACTAGGGGTTTTACACAATATTTAAAGTAAGTCAAATTCACCAAGTGATTTAATTTTTAGGGTTATGTATTTTAATCCTTAGGTTGTTAAATGGGTTGAGCATAGTATATTAGGGTAGAAATATGCAATAAACATAGTTGTAACATAATTGACCTACTTTTACCTTTCTAAAAATAATAATAAATGATATAAACAAGAACTTAATTAGAAACTAACTAAGATAGAAGATTTAACAATTACAAATTGGGAAAGGAGCTGATCTAAATGTCATAGATAGGATCCAGATGTCAAAACCTTTCTTATATAGTAACTCCATACCTAAATAGTAGTATTAATGGCACTAGTGTCCTTCTTTTGGTGCTAGTGTCCTCTATGCAAAACTATTTTGAGCTTCTGAGTGCACATATATTTGAGTCTACCAAGCCTATTCTTATGTGCATAAGTTTTGACTCCCTATCGGTAACTTATTTTGACTGATTTTGTATGAAAACCCTAAACCTTCATGTTGTTAAGGCATTCTATTTACATAAGTACCAAAGTTTTATGCTAGTGGAGTAAGTTGGACATCCTCAACACCCCTCTATGATGAGATTTTCCTACATACCAATACTCAAGCCTGATGTAGTTGCCTATATGTGTAAGTGAAGTTAGTATGAATGATTCTTTGAGTGCTTTGAGTGATGCTATATATTATAAATATATTTAATCTAAGCTTGGTATGATTTTAGATGAATATATGCATAAGTAGGGGAAAATAGGGATTGATAACCTTAATTGTGCATAATTTATTCTGAGGTAGTTTATGTTATTTGCATGTGATTTACATCTAGTGAATAATGGGATAAAATTCATGTATATATACTATTATATGTTATGATCCCATATTTCCATTACATCTTTTGTTGTTATGACAATAACATTATGATTATTAGACTGGTTATTAGTTGTTGTTTAGTTGGATTATCTATGGTTCTAGTTGTAATAGTGTTGGTTACATACTTAATTCTATGATTAATTATTTTATGGACTTATTACTAATTGATTATCGATTAATGACATAATGTGATTGATGCCATTTTTGGTGGTTGTAATTTGTGTCTATGAGCTAGGTAGATGATGGAGTTTGTACTCCCCCAACCAAGTGAATTCTAAGCATGTTATCATGTCTAATAGGTATACTTGTTGTTTTGTTTATCCTTCAAATACTTTGATTTGGTCATTATGTTTGTCAGTTGTAATCCTCTTACTTGTGATTATTGTTGTACTTATTGATGTTGTTATGAGTCATTATTTATTGTTATTTTTCATTATATTATATTATATGTTTTGATGGTGTATATTTTATTCTTGTATACACAACTCCATTCCATTCCTCCATCATACAGTCTTTGAATCTTTCTTTATTCCACCATGGATCCTAATTACCTATGCAGTTATATGCCTAGACCTACATGGATCTAACACATACCCCCCTTGGGAACCTTTATCACCCTTCATTCTTATCCTAACCCTTCAACCTAGCATTATTTAATAAAGTGGTGGCATATTATTTTAATGACTAAATAGTCATGGCATGACCTTGTCAAAGACTTGGTTTAATTCATTATTATTTTATTGACTTAGGTCGATAACTTATGAGGGAATGCATTAACCCAATTTAATGAGGTAGGATATATTTTGATGAAGGTTTTAATGTTAATTAATTAGTTTATATTTAATCCTTTTTATTAAGCGTTAATCTCCTTTTCCATTGGTGGTAGGTTGCTTAATCACGGAGCCTTCTAGACTCACCATTAATGGTGAGGTTAGTGGGGATTGCCTTGGGATCCAAAGGTGTTTATCTCTCCTCCAAAAATTGAATGCAAAGTGATTGGGGTATGGGGGAATTTGGATAGAAATAATGGGAATGTGGATAGTAGGTAGAAGTGTTAGGAAGATGGAAAAGTTGGGAAGAAAATACTAAAAATATCAACTAGTTTTAATGGTGAGCTTGATGGTTTGAAAATTACACAGCAGTGCTTGGTAAGTTTTATAGTTTATCATCCTTTTGAAATTTTGGAGTCATCTGCATTTTTGCAAGTAAGTCATTTGGTTTTTTTGGGTTATTTTTTATAACTGTGTTAGAATGCTAATAAATATTCAAATGATATGCAATGCAAATAGAAGTCTTCAGACTTCTGGGTGTACACATAGACCCCTTATGATGATATATCAATACATTTTATTACATATAAATTTGAAATAAATTTATACATAATGTGTGTGTGTGTGTGTGTGTGTGTGTGTGTGTGTGTGTGTGTGTGTGTGTGTGTGTGTGTGTGTATTAGTAAATCAATAGGAAGTTTTTACATAGTTTTTATAGATATATACACATATTATACTATTGGAATGACATTTTATTATACATGACTATGACTTTGTGGCAATTACAATAAGAGATGTGTGTGTGTGTGTGTGTGTGTGTGTGTGTGTGTGTGTGTGTGTGTGTGTGTGTGTGTGTGTGTGTGTGTGTGTGTGTGTGTGTGTGTGTGTGTGTGTTATCTTGGTTGAATCTTTATATGTATATAGTCATTATGTTGTTTTTAGAATGGGTCATGGATTGTGTTTTCATGCATATGAGTTTGAAAACATTTTGTGTGTTGACTATGTTTATAAAAGGTAGTTGTCTATTTTTATTTATAAATGTATGTGTTTGTGTTATTAAAGAACAAAGGTGTTTTTATACTTATGAGTTGGAACATGGTTTTAATAATGACTATATTTTATAGAATCTGGGTACTGTGGCTTATATGTATATTTTAATTATGTTATTTTTAAACAGTTATGAGTATACAACTATTGATTTTGGTACCATGGTTATTGACTATGTTCCTTTTAGAAAAATATGTTGGTCATGTTTTTTTCTTGAGTGTTTTATGGTTGATATTCCAGTCTGAGTAATTTCATTTTGTGACTCAAGGATTGAACAAGTTTTAATTGAACTGTGTTATTGGTTTTTTTTGTGGTCTTACATTCTGACAACCTTGTTATTTTGTTCGAGTGGAAACTTATGGATATATCTTGTCTAGGCATTATTATTTTGGGTTTTGATTATATTATTACTTGGTTTTATTATGTTATGTTTATACTGAACCCATGTTGTGTTTATATTTGTGCACTGGAACCTTGGTCATTATGGTTATATTATGTGTTGTATCAACTTGATAATCTCAACATTTGAACTCGATGTATCATTTGATTAAAACTTGATCAATGCCCTTTTATAAGCCTTGTTATTAGAAATGGGTTGTGGTATTCTCATGCAACTTTGTGGGTAAGTCATGACTTTGATTTTGGATTATGGGTTATATAGTTATGAACTATTATAACAATGGTGTTTCATTTCAATCCATTCAAGCCTTGTCTCTTTCATACAATCGTAGATCATTCAAAATTGATTATCGTATTCTCATTAATAATTGGTTGTGTTATGGTTGATTGTGTTATGGTTTTATTTATCAACTATATATATATAATTATATTTACATAGATATGTATGTATGTATGTATGTATGTATGTATATATATATATATATATATATATATATATATATATATATATATATATATATATATATATATAAGTATATACATATATATAAGTATATACATATATATAAGTATATATTCAATGTATTTATTTAGGATTTATATAATTGTGTTTCTTTTTTATGATTGGGTTGTTCACTTACACTTTATTTATTTAACTGTAATCTTACATCTTGACCCTAGTATTTGGTTTGATCAGGTATTGACTTTTATTAGGTTTTGATTGTTTCAATTATGCTTATTATTGGCTCGATTAAAATGTGTTCATTTTATAATCATGATTATATCATTCCATGGACTGTGTTGAGCTTACCACAAGCTTCAAGATTTCACTATGTGGTATGATTACATAATGATGCCTGCAAGTTACAATAATAATATGATTAAATTATTAGTGTATTTTGATTAATACTTTGACTAGTCAATTTAAGTTTTTTGGATCATATTTAGACCTATGACATATAGAGGCACAACTATTTGCTTTTTTTTGTGTCAAGTTAATAATTATGATTGAACTATATTATATTTATGTCATTACTTAATTAGATTTTACTCTTTTAATGTTTAGGTTCTTGTGGAATGTGTGGATGTTATTCCTGGACGAAGCCTGAATATTTAAAAGGTATATATTATGGGTTCAGATGGTTAAGGTTGGTCGTGATATTAGATGGGGTTCAAAGTAGGATAATTTCAAAAAATATATAACATATTAGATTTAATCTATTCTATATCATTTGGAATCCTAGGTCAACCATCCTCACTCTTGATCTATACTTAGACAGATTAACTATTCCTATATTGCCTTAGAATGATATGACTATATTCTTTTATTTTATATCTTTTATTTAGAAATTGATTTGTTCAAAATTAATTTTATATTCCTGATTACCTCAACTACCAATCTACTAATGGTTGGGGTGGTGAGGGCCACTGATGGTTGGGCTCATAGGGCTAGTTGGGTGTGTTCATCCTGATTAGCTTTTCAATGTTTGACTACATGCTTCGACAACTTCGTGATCGATTATGAAAGATGGTAAAAAAATTAATTGTTGATTTGATTAATTTTTAATATGTATAGATGCATAGATAGTATTTATTATAGTTGTTAAATTTGGCATTAATTGATACACACACACACACACACACACACACACACACACATTGATCTTGATGGCTACTAACTGATGTTATGAATGAATTGGAAATGAGAATGGAATATGGAATAAGGTTAATTGATTGATGGCCAAAGATACTATAGGTACATTGTATTATTAAATTGATCTTATATTAATTTAATATTAGTTATGATCATAACAAGCTAGAATTGATTGGGCATACCACTAGTTTATATATAGATTGATTTAATAATCCATAAGTTGGATTTAGCTAGGTATGCAATTAATTCCTATATACATGTTCATTTCCATATTAATCCTTGAATGATTTAACATTATTTTATGAGATTTATTACATCCTAGTTTGATACATATGTACATCTTTAAGAATATTCACTACCTTATTAATTCTTGATGTTAATTAAATTATTCCATGAATATTCAATTGGGATTTACTTAGACATTTTCACATTAGATCTAAATTCTGTAAATCTATTTTAATAGAAGAAATAAATTAGATATGAGTTACATTATCAAAGAAGATAATTTTTGTTTTAGCTTGTCACTTTATGGAAACACACACACACACACACACACACACACACACACACACATGTTTTACATTAGTTCATTTATTCTGCAATTTATTTAATTCAGAATGAATAGTTTATATGGGAATATAAATAGAAGTTATGTAGTATCTTGCATTAGTTGAATTAGTGTTTGGTTAGCTTTTTACTCTTGGACATAAGTACATATATGCATATGGGCCTCTTATCCCTTTAAGCAATGCATAGACTCCAATAGCTGGTCCATGAGAAAATGAACCAAATGCTCCCTTCTATCATGCATTTCAGACATACTTGGTTACATGCAAAATATGTATTTTATTACTTCTTAAGTCATGTATGTTGCATTTTGAAATCTGAGATTAATAAGTAAATGTTTATATTGTTCAAATAAGTAATTAATATTTAATTAATTCTTATGATTTAAGAATGAACATGTAAAATGTTTTACTTGGATTATTTACTTGGTTAGATAAATAAATTTAAAGAAAACCATAATGAAATAAAGGATGATAAATAATTTATTATATAAATTTAATCCATTCGATTAGACTTAATTTGTACACTAATTATTTCCTTTCTTATCTAGTTGTATGCATTTCCATCTTTCATGATAGCTAAACTTGCTTATCTTGATACTATTGACCAAATTTGACTTTTAAGTCAAATTGGGGCACCCCTAGGTAAAAATATAACTTATTAATGTTTTATGAGGGTCTAATTTATTTTCAAGGAGTGTATTACATGTTATTTTATGTTATCTAATGCACTTCTAGCCTTATTCATAGTTTCATTAGCTTATTTGTCAATTTGGGTCAATTTATGTGCTTTTAAGGGTCATTAATGCAAGTGGCATGGTTTCCAAGGTGCCTAGGTGTCCTATTTTCATTTAAAACACCCAAAAGGTCATTATAACTATCAAGTATGTTAGTTACATCAAAATATTATAGTTTTTCTATGTAAAATTATAGAAACCAATTGAAAAAGGGAGAAAATGGCACTTGTACGACCCATGGGGAAGTGTGTCACATGGGATAAGATCATGGAGGGACCATTCACATTCATAAAACTCATCCCTATGTAAATGAATTTTAATTCCAAAACCATTTTTTACCTTTCTTCATTTCTTAGACATATAGAAGTGACTTTCATGTTTTTGCTTAGTACAGATAGTTGAAGATGTTTCAAGTTAAACACTTTAGAGATATTTTATTAAAATCAGATACCTTCATTTCCATATAAATATTTTTAATAATTTTGTCCTTTTATTAATGAACCATTCTCATGAATTTGATTATACTTTTTATGGTAGCTATTTCATGCACCTTATAGGTTTTGCTCTGTTTTGGTCAAATCCACATGAATCATTTGATGTTGTTGGCTATAGAGGATGTTGAGTTCCATATCAGATGGTATCCATTCTTATTTTAATCTTTCATAAATTTTTATATCAATTTAATTCATGATTCAATAAGGTGTCACCATGTGAAATTTTAGCTAAAGTGCTTCTTGTTTGCTAAGTGTTTTTCTCTTGTGAGGGTCTCATATAGCTAGGAAATGGTGTTCCAAAATATCTAAGTCATTTTACCACATCCATATATGTTTTGGTTCCACCATCTCATGTTTTTGGTAGCTTACAAACTTGTCATTCCCCATTATTAACTCTATGCCTAACTTCAATTACAATCACATGAATGGGTTTGTCTATCTTGTTCCTAGAGTTATATTCATGGTGTATAAATCATCCAAGCCATAAATAATTGAAAAGAGATCATTGAAATATTTGGAGAAAGTGCAAGTGTGGTCTCAATCATATTCACCATGCTAAAATAGTCATGATATGCCTATGCCTGCTTTATCCCAGATGTGTGCAAGTGGTTTCACATTGGAAAAGAGGTGTTAAAACTTGTTTCAAGGTGTTCTTGATGGAAAGTCTTGTACTTGAAAATTTAGAGATGTATTTTTTTTTAATCCATTCACCACTATGTTTTGCTACATTTCATACCCTCACCATCTATACACAACCAAAACATCCACATATAAGGTCTTGATGACATCATACTGATGTGTGGAGAGGTGGATATGTGTTCCAACTTCTTAGAACTACCAAAGTTGTATTATGGTGTTGGATAAAATAATATAAAGTTCATATACATTGGGAGTTCCTTATTTTCCACATATATCTCACTGTGGTGTATCAAAACATCCACCTATAGGTGGTCGAGCAGGGTACCAAAAACTTATATGAAGAAATGGAGGTAACTTGACACTTCTTGAAAACATTGGTATGATGAAGAAGCTTTGACAATCCATATAAAGTGTCAATATGAAAAGTTTAGGTATGAAACCAAATTGAAAATACAAAGGACTTTGTTTTAGGAAATCATCCCCAAAAGGCCAAAATAGAGGTCTAAGGGGTTTTTATAACCATTTTTCAACATGTTTCAAAGATGTTCCAAAGCATCTAGATGATTGGTTTGATTGAATCTAATATATAATAGGTCCATGCCAAGAATTAATGTTAGATATTGAGGTAAGGTATGCTGTTTGAGACCTCAAACATGCCCTAAAACATACTAAAATTCTTTAGTAATATCTACAAGCCTGTAGGAGTAAATGGCCTTTTGTCACTTTAAGGGAGAAAGTTTGAGCAAATGGTTTATGATGAATGGTTTTAAACTAATTAAATGAGGTAAAATGACTTGAAGTATAACAATAAGGGCTTAATATAAGGTTTTTTAGACCCCTATATCTACCTATAAGCATGGAAATTGCTACCTATAGGAGTTAGTAAAGGTAAGGTGAATAAATAGTGGCATAGGCATGTATTTAATGATGTTTATCCATATAAGGTTATCTCAAGCTAATAAATTAAATTTTTTTTACCTTAAGGGTAACTCAATAAGGTTTTTTTCATCATATTTGCCTCAGCCAACCCTTGTGTGCACCAATAATAAGGTCCTAAGGGGCAGGGGTGTCTCAGTCTAATGAGGACATAGTTTGGGCCTCCATGAAACATATAAGTGAACATAAGATAATTATTAGTACTATTAAATCTTATAGGGAGTTAAAATAGGTATATAATCATTGTGATCATCTCATTTGAATCCCAATAAAGCCTATAGGCAAAGGTGTATCAGTCTAATAGGGTATGAGATAATGACCCTAGGTTAGATACCCCAATGGTATTTCAAAGGTTTTAAAGGTTAAAACGCATGATGTGACTTAAAATTGGATTAAATTAACCTTTCACATCATAAAATAATCTCTAGGTGATTCAAATTACACCTAGATCAGTCAAACTAAGAGTGTCTCAGTCAAGAGTTCACCAAGTTGAAAGCAAGGTCTAGTTGAAGTGTTTGGCACAGTTGAGGTATTTGGTAGAATTTTAAAGTATTTAAATATGTTTTTAATGATGTAATTAATTCCCTAAAACATCATTAATATGGTTCAAGTGAGGAAATAGGCACCTATAAGGGTAAAAGGATAGGGTTCTAAGTCAGAATACAGTAGTACCCAGTTTTGACTAAAATGCATAAGAAGGGCTAATTCAAGCATGGAATGTTGGATTAAGATTATGGATAATTTATAAATATCCATAAAAATCCTCATAAGATCATATAGGTTTTAATATTATATAAAAACCTATAAAGGGTCTCTTAAGCCCCTGTGTTCACCTAGAGCCACTATGTTGCAGTCTTAAAACATGAAGGTGAGATAAAGGACCAGATTTGTCTAGGGAATAGAGGAGGGTTAAAATAAATTTATAATGGATCATGATAGGAATTAAAATGTTTAAAAATTCCCAAAATTATACCAAGGTGATAATCTTCTTTCCCTACTTGGCCAAGGGCAACAGTCCATACAATGAGCTAGGAAACCTCTTTGCTCAATAAGCAAGTATGATGAATCCAAGGAAAAGAAATGTTTTGGGGTGATTTAAAAGATTAATTAAAATTAATTAGATATGATAATAATTTTTAATAAGACTTTAATTATTTTTTTATCATGGAAGGGTTACTCTTTGGTGTGTTTGAAGAAAATGCAGGAAAACAGTCTTTGTAGAGGCCTTTTTTGGGCATTTGGAGTTGGTTAGACACCTAAACCATGGAATAAATTAAAAAATATAGTAAAAATAATAATAATGGATTAGTATAAATATAAAAATATTCAATTTTCCATGGTAATTAGGGATATACCTCACTATTTTGTCTCAAATGTCATCCTATCCAAGAAAATCAAGCTTTGGCAAAGTGAGCTAGTGAATGCAAAATGGATAAATGCATTAATATAAAGATTTGGGAACTTTAAGAAACATGTTTTGAGGTTTATTTAAGGTATATATATGAGATTTATTAAATAGATCAATATTATAACCCTCAAGGTGACTAAATTCCCATTACATATAGTCTAACTAGGCAAGTTTCCACTAGGCCTAGTTGGTAGATGAGAGAAAAGAAAGAAGTGGACTGTTTGGGGGGTTATGTGATGGTTTAAAAAGTTTTAATGAATAATTAATGATAATTAAATACCATTCCAATAATTAAATATCAGTTTAAGTAGCTCAAACTTGCAAGGTACATGTTAAACCCTTTAGGCCTTTAAGGGACCTAGAACCAATTGGGGGTCCATCTTAATTTATAGCTCTTGGTGGAATATATATATGATTGAGGCATGATATATAGATGGATATAGACATGTTTAAACTCATATTATGCAGAGGAACCTACAAGAAAGCAAATTCTAGCTCAAAGAGAGTATAAGCATGCAAGAAAGGAAATAACAAGCTCGATGAAGTGTTTTCAAATGCTCATATATTTTATAAGGATTTGCATGGGGAAAAAAGGAATTGGGAGGGATTAATAGGTTCCATTGGCATCAAGTTTTTTTAATTTATTTTTAGGTTCAACATCAAAGCTTTATGAACAAATCTTAAGACCAAAAACTACTTAAAACCCTACTAAACCCTCAGCTAGGACCCGATGGAGAAAATAAGCTTGGAGAGTTATCAATATGACATATTTTGGCCATGTAATATATTGGAACTTGTATATTACTCCCTTAGGATATATTCCACCAAGATGAGTTGTACAAAATTATATAGACAACATGTAAAAGGGTATTTTTTACCATTTTTTTGTGTTTTTTAGGTTTTATAAGGTTTTAGAAGGTGAAATAAAGTTTGAAGGAAGGTTTTAGACTTGATATAACCCATAATTGTCATTTAATTCCAATTAAAATCCTTTAAGTTTTCAAATAATTGCCTTCATCTCAGCTAGTCAAAACTGACATAGTGGACACAAGGGTGAGAAGGGTGAAAACTCCAAGTGTGAACCTTTTTAAGGTGTAATTGAGTAGTATAAGGACATGGATAGTATTTAAAAGTGTCATTAACTCCTTCCTGTATATTTTCATATGAAATTGAAGGAATTTTTGAGGCCAAGTGTGAGGGGTGACTGAAAAAGGAGGTTTTTTAGACTACAAACAATTATGACTTCCTTCTATGAGTTTCTAGATGAGTAGGAATGAAAAAAATGCATGGATATTCATTCCTAAATGCCTTAAATATTATCTCAATCATCATACCTATCCCTATTTAGTTTTGGGACATTTGAATAGGTTCAAATTATGAAGGCAATTTTTTGAGCCAAGATTGGGAGTTTTATGCCATTTTTCATAAGTTTCATGACTTGTATGGACACTTGGTCCTCATAAAATTGTATGTTTCATCCCTTATCTATTTATCATGAAATTTTAACCTATTTAATCCAATTTACAAGTGCCTAAATGACCTTTGGACTTCCTATATCTTTCTCTTATCTTAAAGGCTATAAATATTGACTCTTTTGGCTCTTTTTAGTAGCCTCCATTGGTTGATGGTGAAACCCTACCAAAATTTGTACTTGAATGACTCTTTAATAATAAAAAATTTATTTTTCCTACTTACATGTTGTACAATTGAGTGTTATTACAATCTTTCTAGTCTTGTCTAGTAGAAGATGATCTTTTCTAGCATGTTATCCTTGATTGTTCACCAAGAGTGTAGAAGAGTAATTGTTACATGTCTTTGTTAGTGTTATTTTATAAGTGTATTAGAAGTGGTTCATGACTTTATTCCAAAAATTAATCATTCATTACCCTCTTAAGTATCAAAATACCTTTTTGAACCTAGCTTATGAAACACTGATGTGACAATGCAACTTGAATTATGAGTTTTGTGTGAAAGAAGCCTTGTTTAGCTATAAGTAGTATAAGTTAAATCAATAGGAGGAAATATAACATTTGTGCATCACATTTTTATCTATATTAGTTGTTTTCTTAACCCTTTTCATCCAAAGTTGATAGGTAAGAAAGTACTTCAAAGAGTGCATCAAGGGAACTAGCCCTTCTAGAAATTAATATCATCAATTATTACCCATAGCAAGAGATATGTTTCCATTGTGCCACTTGGATGATAATATCTATGAATCTCCTCAAGGGGTGAAAATATAAGTGACAATAGTTTTTGTCACACCCAGTGGGACTCTAAGTCCTAGAAAATTGTCTAAGATTGATGTTGGTCTTGGCATAGTTACAACTATAAGGACATCTAAATTCAATACCTGGTGACTCCAATAAAGTTTTAAACTCTTTGGTTGCTAATCAGTCCCTAATTTCCATGCCAAAGGTGATCACTAGGTCTACTACCAAAGGTATACCCTTTGATTTTGTGCAATTTTCTTTGTATTCTATCAAAAGGTTTAAGTTTGTGAATACTCATCCTTATTCAAGAGAGTTTGTGTTTAATAAGTCTAAGTTATTACTAATTTCAACCTCTAACACTCATATTATACATTCCAAGATGGATAGGAGACAACCTTTTTTACCTTTCACCAGATCATCTCCTTTGAGTCTTGTCCAATATGACCAAATTCTAGGAGTATCCCTCAAAAGTGTTCCATATTTTAGTGGAGAAGGTCCTATTACTTCCGTTAAACACATTAGAAACATAAAAAACTTATGAAATATATATAATATCACTCAAGATAATGTGGCTATTAGGCTATTGGCATTATTTTTCAAAGGGAAAGATTTAGATTGGTATGGAACTCTACCTAAAAATTCTATTGATTCATGGGATGAATTAAGAGATTTATTGACTAAGAGATTTAGAGAGAACAGTGATCATCTATCACTAGTTGAGCAATTGAACACTATCAATAGAGCACCACAAGAGTTTATGTAAGATTTTAATACTAGATTCCAAAAGACATGGGATAGGATTCTAACCCTTGTGAGACTTACTCCAAATTATGTCTTCTTGTATTATCTAAAAACATTGAATAGTGATGTAGCCATGATAATCCAATCCATGGGTGGGAATACACTGCCTGCTACCTATGAGATAGCCATCAATTCTGTGAATTGTCTTGTTCAAGTAGGTAAGATTGATCTTCGGCCACCAATGCCATTGTTCCCTAATTTTCAGCATCCTAATCAAGTTGCATTACCTACCTTGGCTCCTTTGCCTAGTCGAGAAAGGTATACCATTACCCCCAAAAATGAGATTCATGAAGTCAAGAGTCTCCTCCAAAGTGTTAATAATGAATTGGTTACCCTCAAAAGGCAAAAATATCAAATTTATAGACCTTATCATCCCTATAATCATTTTGGATAAGCAAATAGGCCTCCTTTTCAAGGTAATAATCAAGGATAAGGTCAAATCATTAAAGCTAGACCTTACCAAACTTATAATCCTAATTCCCCATCATCTTCAAAAGCTCTTTTCCCCACTAAAAACAAAAAATTTCAAGAATAACCATGTTACCCCTCCTATGACCAAAACCAAGACCAAGTTGCTTATGCCAATGAGATGCATAATCAAGCCATGACTATGCAAGGTAATCAAACATCTCAAATTTAAAATTTTGAGGTGAAAATGTAAAATGGAATGCCAATTATAATGGAGAGTGGGCAAACAAAATCTAATTTTACTCTCATAAATCATTTGGAGGGAGACTTTTGTGATATCAATCATTTAGGGAATGCAAGCAATGTGAATGCTAGTGTGGCCTCTAACACTAGGTATAAGAAGAGGGTTATTGAAGAGACACAAGGGGATAATCAAGGACCTATTTTGACTCCTACATCATCTCCAATAGTGGGGGGATATAATTTATCTCCTAAGGTGTAGGAAATCAAAATTTTTAAAATGTAAGGCCTGTTCCAACACATCCACCTCCACAAGGTACTAGTGCTTCCAAATAACCTTCCAAGGTGAGCAATCCTTCTATAATGAATTACATATATATTTACATAGAATGATTTTATATTTCATATAATAATAAAATATGAGATATTACATAGTGATAATTGAAAACAAAATAGAATATTGGATAATATAGTAAAACCACTTCGAGGGGGCAACCTCCACAACAATGCACTAATAGCAAAATACTTCATATATGATTAAAGACTAACCACTACCTCTTATATATAGTCTACTTATCTAAGGTTATTCCATAGGCTGACCTATCTAAGAACATATAGAAATGTAACAAGTAAATAAAAGAGGTATGTAAGCCACAAGTTGGCCACACATATCCCTAGACACATCAATGGTGAAGGGCATAACAAGCCCTTCCTATTCAAAACAACATTGTCCTCAACATTGTGGCAACTCTGGATGCTGCTATAAAAATTATTCATCCTCCCAAGTGGCATCTTCACATGGAAAATTCTTCCATTTGATCAGGTATTCTGTAATTGCTCTAAAACATAGTTACTTAGTACATCATTGAAGGATCGCCTCAAGATCAAGAATAACTCTACCTTCCTCATCCAATTCTGGTAATTCTATTTGAATGGTAACTCTTTTTCCAATGACTTTATTTAGGCATGATACATTAAATATTGTATGTATGTGAGTGGATGAAGGAAAATCTAACTTGTAGGCCACACTGCTAATTTTCTACACGATCTGATAAGGCCCATAATACTTAGGGGATAGCTTGTTATCTTTTTTTTGTTGCTTCAATGACATATATTTATATGGATGTAAGAAAATAAATACCCAATCACCAATGTCTAAATAACTCTCACTTTTATGTTGATCTACTTATTGCTTCATGTGATTCTGGGCCATAGCTAAATTTTCATGCAAACTTACAAGGACCTACTGTTGAAGGTGAATATGTTATTCAACTGCATGAACCTTTGGATGGACCTTCAAGGTTGAAGTGATGGATGGAGGGTGGTATCCATATAGTTCCTAAAAGGGGACATTTTGGAAGAACTATGAATATAAGTATTATACCACCATTCAACAAGTGGCAACCAATGAAGCCATTTATCCTGTTTATCAAAAATAAAACAATGGAGATATCCTTCCAGACATTTTTTGACTAACTCAATTTGTCCATTAGATTGAGGATGATAAGATGAACTATGAGAAAATTGAGTGCATAAACATGTAAATAAATTAGTCCAAAAATTACTAGTAAAAATGGGATCTCTATCACTGGCAATGATCTTAGGGGTCCCATGTAGTTTCTAAACTGTATTGAGAAAAGCAAAAGCTACTGTATTAACAACAAATGGTTGGGATAATGAATAAAAATGAGCATACTTGCTAAGATGATCTAAAAAAACCATGATAACATTTTGACCATCATATCTTGGTAACCATGTAACGAAATCCATAGATACCTCTTCCCAATGTTGGCTAGGGATAGATAAAGGTTGTAAAAGACCTAGAGTTTTGATGGTTTCACATTTATTTAGTTGACAGATATTTTGTTGCTTTTCTCATACATTCAGCCACATATTTTTAGACATCCCCCTTGAAACCTTCCTAAAAAAATTTTTTCTTGATCCTGTGATAGGTTTTCAAAAATCCTTAATGACTTCCAATTGGAGCTGCATGAAGTTCTTGAAGGATTTTTTGTTTAAGAAGAGAATTATTACATAGGTATAATCTATTTTTGTACCATAATGCATTACCTTTCCATGTGATTTTTTCAAATCCATCTAAACCTTCCTGAAGATTTTAACTCAAATCATGAGTAATATTATCATGTTCACATTTTTATCATGCTTCTTATAGCCAATCTACCTACAAAATGGTTATGGCACATAGCAATGCCTCAACTAATTCATCTTTTCTAAATAGTGTATCTGCCACCACATTAACCTTGCCTTTTTTGTAGACTATTTCAAAATCACATCCCAACATCTTAGTTACCTATTTTTATTGTTCTTCAAATGAAAACCTTTGTTTTAAAAAATATTTAAGACTATCATGATCAATTTTTACTTGAAAGTGAAGACCCATCAAATAAGGTCTCTATTGTTTGACTACATGCAAAATGGCCATCATTTCCTTCTGATAGATGGGCTTGTGATGATTTTTACCCTTGAGTTGATGAATTTAAAATTATATTGGTTTGCCTTCTTTCATGAGTACAACACCCATACCATACCCAGATGCATCACATTCAACCACAAAAGTCTTAGAAAAATTAGGAGTGGCCAATACTAGAGTAGTGCACATAGCCAATTTCAATTGTTCAAATGCTCAAGTAGCTACATCAATCCACTGAAAGGATTCTTTCTTTAACAAAGAGGTAAGTGGGGTTGGAATACTACCATAATTTTTGACAAATCTGTGATAGTAACTAGTAAGCCCCAAAAATCCCCAAAGTTACTTGAGTGTCTTGGGAATTGGCAAGTCCACCATTACTTGGATTTTTTTAGGATCCACTTTTACTTCTTCATAAGACACCAAATGACCCAAATATTCAACCTCACCAACCCCAAAAGTATATTTGAAGGTTTGGCATATAATTGATTTTAATCCTAAATGGAGAGTAGTTATTTCACATGTTGCAAATGGTCTACCCAATTTTTACTATAAATGAGGATATCATCAAAGAATACCAAAACAAATTTCCTCAAAAATGGCTTAAAAATAGTATTCATCAAACTATGGAAAGTAGATGGTGCATTTGTTAGGCTAAAAGGCATAACCAAAAACTCATAATGACCCTCATGAATTCTAAAAGTGGTTTTGGATATGTCTTCATCATGGATCTTGATTTGATGATACCGAGAACATATATCTAACTTGGTAAAATAAAGAGCACAATTAAATTCATCTAGAAAATCATCAATGATAAGAATTGGAAACTCATCTTTGATAGTGTACTTGTTGAGTTCTCTATAGTCAGGGCACATCTTTCAAGTGTCATCTTTCTTTCTCACCATGACAGTTGGTGGAGTATTCACTTTGGCTATGGTGAATGATTCTTGCATCCAACATCTCTTATACCATATTTTTAATTTCACTTTATTGGGCATAGGGATACCTATATGGCCTGATGTTGGGTGGTGTACTGCTAGGAGTAAGTGTGATAGCATGCTCATGCATGTGGCTAGGTGGAAGTCATTTTGTCATGTCTCCAAAAACAACATAATGAGCATCAATTATTTGTTGTAGATCAAGAGGTAGAGATGGTTGATTTGGTTGTACTTCCATAGAAAACAAGTGAGCTACAAATCCCTCAGCACCCTTATAGAGAATATTTGTCATTTGATGGGAGATAACAAATTGGGGATATTTATCCTTTAATCCTCTTATCTCAAATTTATTTTCTTTAGAATGAAAATGCATGAATAATTTTTGAAAATTCATCTCAATAGTGCCCAAAGTGGTGAGCCACTAGACTCCCAGAACAATATCAACTCCACCCATCAGAATATCAAACATAAGAGAATCCAATAAGTAGTCTCCCATGGCCAAATTAATACTATGACATTTTTTTGAATAAATAGTAGTACCACCATCTACAATCATAACCTAGAATTCTAGAGCTGGATAAATGAAATAGTTCAAATGAGCAGCTAACTTACTATGGAGGAAGTTGTGCGTGCTCCCAAAATCAGTCAAGATAGTGAACTTATATTTCTTAAGGAAACCCATCACCTTAAGAGTTTGGGGAGTACTAATACCTGATAGGGCATGGAATGAAATAGTAAGCTGAGAGTCTTTAGATTCCTTCTTAGAAACTTCTACCTCTGCATCATGTACTTTTGCATCATATTTATCATCATTGGCACCTTTAATGTAAAATAGCTTCTTTTTAGCACAATGATGGTCTTTGATCCATTTTCTGTCACAACCATAACACAACCCTTTGGCTCATTTCTCCTTAATTTTTCATTGTGTTAATCTAGTGGGCTATGGAAATGATGGTACTAAAAAGTTGTGATCATGACTAGTAGTGAAATTTTTCCTTTTGACCATCTATTTTTCTTTTATCATGTGTGCCTTAGGGATAGCTTATGATATATATGTTTGGCTAAACATTAAAACCTCGTATTGGATGCTATCTTTTAGGCCACCCAAAAATAGATCCATCAAATTTTTCTCAGTGATATTTTCCACCCGTAAAGAAAGATTCTAAAAATGATGAATATAATCCTTCACATGTCCTATTTGCCATAGCTTGGCTAATTAGCTGAAATAGTTATTAGAGACATTATTTTGATAATGAGTTATCAACTCCTCATTAAAACTAGTCCATGTAACAGGAGCACCATTCTTTGTCTTTTGAATACATAACCAGTGATACCAAATGAATTGCTCAAGTTTCATATAAAGGGATGCCACCATCACCCTCTGAGAACAAGGGGTTTGATTTAGCTCAGATAAATTCTCAATTTGGTTTATCTAATTGAGAGGATCCTTACCATCAAACTTACACATGTCCACTTTTGGAAAAATTGGTTTCATACCTACCAAGGTGTTGTTGAGAGAAGGATTTGAATGCTGAAGTGGAGGGTTATTAGGCTAAAATTGAGATGTGAGGGTAGCAAATTATGTAGTGATATACTACAATTCACTGTAAACTCTATTAATCTCTTCGTGCATCCATGAAACATCAACAGTAATCATGCCTCACCAAGTTTTTTATGTCCTCTTGAAGTTGAGAAATCACTAGATCTAAAGTTCCAGATTCCATGTCATCAGTAGGAGTCTTAGGAGTTTTTGGTGCCCCTTTTCTTCCTTGAGTTGAAGGACCTATCATAAACAAACCCTAGGAGGGTTTTGACCCCCAAAAAAAGTGTACCAAGAAATGGTACCATTGTGATCACCTTGCCAAGATGAATCTAATGATTACCTTTGTACACTAGATTAAAAATTTTGGTACCAAAAAAGTGTACCAATAGAATATACCAATGCAATCATCTCACCGAGATAAATCCAATGACTGCAAGTGTGTAAGGGGAAAAAAATTCTAGACTTTTTTTTTCATATATATATTTTTTAAATCATTTCTATCAATACTGCACTGATAGAAAAAATTAATTATTCTCAGATTACAAGTTATGTTTTTTTCACTTTCACTACTCTTAAAAGCCATGCCTCACTAGATCTAAAAAAAAAAACCATAGAAAACTTGCCCAAATCAAAGCTATGATACCACTTTTAATGAAATTACTTAGATATTCACATATAATGATTTTATATTTCACAAAATAAGAAAATATGAGAGATTACATAGCAATAATTGATAGTAAAATAGAATATTGGATAACATAGCAAAGCCACTTTAAGGGGGAAACCTTCACAATAATGCACTAATAGTAGAATACTTCATATATGATTAAATACTAACCACTACCTCCTATATATAGTCTACTTAGGCAAGGTTATTCCATAGGCCGACCTATCCAAAAACATAGATAGGTGTAACAAGTAAATAAAAGAGGTATGTAAGCCACAAGTCGGCCACACATATCCCTAAACACACTAATGGTTAAGGGAATAACACTTTCTATCAATGTTTTGGACCAGATTAAGAATTTGAATATGAATATTTCACTATGGGATTCATTAACAATACCTAGATAAAAGGACATGCTTTAAAAAGAATTGCAAGGACTTGGTAAGCAAGTTGGATCAGCCAGGAATGAAAATGTTGTCTTAGTGAATGGGACTTAGCCCATTGATGGATAAATAAATAAGACTAATAAGACTCCTCCTTTTTACCTATCATTAATCATTGGTGATTACTTATTTCACAATTGCATCATAGATAGGGAGGCTAGTACTTCAGTTATGCCCAAGTGTATAGTGGATAAACTAGGCCTCAAGTATGATCTAATGGGTAAATGAGTTTTACAATTAGATGGATCA
This sequence comes from Torreya grandis, assembly GCA_037957365.1. Taxonomy (NCBI): domain Eukaryota; kingdom Viridiplantae; phylum Streptophyta; class Pinopsida; order Cupressales; family Taxaceae; genus Torreya; species Torreya grandis. Next base: position 2,532,687 of record JARHVA010002300.1, on the reverse strand, counting down.
CCAAAAAATATGTTGGGAGTAGTAAATAATTTAAAATTTATTTTAAATACTTTTCCTAATTTTTCCATTCCTCATTATGTGGTTGTGATAGATTTACCTCCATACTTTTCTCTTTGTTTGTCAAGAGAATTTACAGCTAAGATAGGTGGATACTTGGTAGCTAATTGGTCCTATATGGTTTTTAGGACAAAGTATGGTACTAAGGTGAAGATTGAATCAGATACTATCCATCACAACCACTTATAACCTTACATGCCTAAAGTGGAAAATGCCAATTATGCCATTATTGATGAGGAAGAACTTCACATAGATCAATCTCCAACATCTTCTCTTGAAGGAGTTTCTAATTTGTACTTAGATGAATGGGGAGATCAAAATCATGAGCATGATCCTTAAAAATTCATAGAAGAAGCTGGTATTAGAGAGTATTTCATGCATGAGGAGGACTCTTTTATGCCAACTTTGATAAATCCAAGTGAAGACATAGATGGTTTATGGCAGCTATTCTTTGATGGATCAAGAAGCAAGATTGGGGTAGGTGGTAGAGCAATGTTGGTTTCTCCTTATAAATAAAGGTACTATTCAAATTTTATATTTCAATTATCTTGTACTTGTAAAGTGTTAGAATATGAGGCCCTTATTCATGGCCTTGAGTGGGATAGGAAAAGAGGTGTGAAAGAGTTACAAGTGTATGGTGATAGTGAGTTGATTGTGAATCAAGTAAGAGGCTAAAATGTGACTAATAACTCTTTTCTTAAGTCCTATAAACATAGAGTGTGGGATATTATGAAGGATTTATAAGCCTTCAACATCACATCTATCCCAAGAGAAGACAACAAACATGATGATAGGTTGGCAGAAATTGGAGCTCAATTTGATGTTCTGAAAGGGACAAAAGAGGATAAGAACCAACCACATATCAAAGTGATTGTAAGGCCCTCCATACCATATAATATCAATAATTGTAAAGTTTTTGATAGAGACCAAAAAATAAGACTTTTTATATAAGAGGAAGTTGAGTTTTCTTCCAAGAATCAGTCTAAACTACAATAGCAATATGGAGGGTAGATTGTATAATTGAAGCTAAATAAGCTCCATAAAGGCCTAGTCACACTTGAAAGTATATTTAATCATGATGACCAGTTGAATAAAGAAAAGGTAAGCATGTATATTAAGCAAGAAAACTATGAGAAAGTATAAATCTTCAAGGATAAGTTGCTTCTACTTTGTAAGGTATGTACTAGTGAAAAGAAACATGTTTTCACTAAGTTATGCAAAGAGTTTTCTAATGTCTTTACATGGGAATATAGTGATTTTAAGAGATTTGATCCAAACTTATCTCAAAATACCATAGAGATAGATGATAATGATAAGCCTATCAAGCAAAGACAAAGGTAAATCAATCCTAAGATTGATCCTCACATGAAGAAAGAGCTCACTAAGTTGATTGAGTCCAAAATCATCTTTCTTATTTATCATTCATCTTGGTTGGAAAACTTAGTCCCTATTAGGAAGAAGAATGGAGAAATAAAGTTGTGTGTTGATTTCAAGGACTTGAACAGAGTTTACTTGAAGGAAAATTATCCTCTTCCTTCCATGGAATAAATTTTGCAAGTTGTGGTAGGTAGTGAAAGGTTTTTTTTCCTTGAGGGATATTCTAGGTATAATCAAATTTTGGTGAAGAAAAGCAACCAATATAAAACAACCTTTAATACTAAATTGGGTATATATTATCATATGAAAATACCTTTTGGATTGTCTAATTATATATCTATATTTCAACATGTAATGGATATGGCTTTTCAAGGACTAATAAATGACATTATGTTGGCATATCTTAATGATATCATAGTTTTTTCTAAGGATATAAAGGATCACTTGAATCACCTTAGGTATATTTTTGAGATATGTAGAGAGTTTTTAATCTCTCTTAACCCAAAGAAGTATGTGTTTGTTTTCCATGAAGGCAAACTTGTCAGACACATTGTCTCCAAGAAGGTCTCATCCATAGATCCTAAAAGGGTGAGTGCAATCTTGGCATTGGCTTTGCCCAAACACAAGAAAGGTTTTCAAATTTTCTTTGGGAAATTTAATTTCATAAGGTGGATCATCCCTAATTTTTATAATTTATTCAATCCTCTAACCTTTATGCTAAGGATTAAGTGTTCACTTGGACTAGAAGGAAGGAAAGTTTTGAAGAGATTAAACAAGCCATTGCCCAAGCTCCAACTCTTGCAAGTCCTAATTTATTAAAGGATTTCAACTTGTATAAATTTTTAAATGAGGATGTAATATATTGCATGCTTACTCAATCAAATGAAGAAAACTTGGAGCAGTCTATTGCCTTCTTTAGTCAAGGTTTGGAAGGCTATGAGGTAAGATACACCTATGTTGAGAAGCAAGTAATTTTAGTTGTTATAAGTCTAAATATGTTTAGGCATATGTTATATAACAAAAAAATTCACATATTGGTACCTCATCATAGTGTCAAATACTTATTTTTGACCAGATAGTTTAATGAAAAAAGGGATGGTCGCATCACAAAAGTGGAGTATGATGTAGAAATCAAGGCAACCAAGCTAGTGAAATGAAAGGGGTTATGTGAGCATCTTGATTCAGATTTGAAATAACAAAAAGAGGTTGTTTTATCACTCAATTATTACCCTATGATATTTTTACCTTCATTAATGAGAAATTGGACACAAGATATGATCCACTTTCTTCAAATCGGTGAGTGTCCACAAGGTTTAGATAGAGCTAAAAGAAGGTATTTTATATTGAAATCTATTCCTTATGTGTTTTTTAATGGAGTGTTTTTTAGGAATGAATTCTTAGGTGTGTTTTTAAGGTGTGTTGAATCAGATCAAATTGAGAAAATACTACTTGATTTTCATGATGGACTAGCTAGTAGTCACTTTGCTCCAAAAACCACAACTACTAAGATTATGAGAGATGGATACTTTTGGCATAGTTTGTTAAAAGACACCCATGCTTAAGTAAGGAAGTGTCAAAAATGTAATCTCTTTGATGGTAAACAAAATCTTTTTGCATTTCATTTTCATCCAATTTAGGTTGATCAACCCTTTATGCAATGGGGTTTGGATTTCATAGGCCTAATCAAACCACCTTCTACTATTAGTCATTAATGGGTGTTGACTACTAAAGATTACTTTACAAGGTGGGTTAAGGATATTTATTTCAAGGAAGAAAATGAAGGTTTAGTTCTAGACTTCTACGAAGGCATAGTGACAAGGTTTAGAGCTCCTTCAACAATAATTTCAGATAATACATTAGCTTTCTTTGGGATGAAGACAAGTGAATGGGTTCTAAAAATGGTGTATATCTTAGTACTTCCTTCAAATATTATCCACAATGCAATGGACTAGATGAGTCCACCAACAATATTCTAATCAAGATCATAAATAAGACAATGGAGGAGAACCAAAGAACTTAGCATTCCAAGTTGAAGATATCTCTTTAGGTTGATAGGATTATCCCTAAGAGAGCAATTAAAAACTCACCATATACACTTTTTATGGGAAAGAAGTTAGACTACCTATTTCACTTGAGCTACCAACCTTGGATCTCACTTATCAGCTAGAGTTGATTTAGAATGAAAGCATGCAAGTCATGTTGTGTGAGTTGATGGAGCTTGAAGAGATAAGAGATCAATATATGCAAACTATGATAGATTATCAAGATAAAAAAAAAAGAGATACTTTGATAATAAGGCCATTTTAAGAAGCTTCCAAAAAGGAGACATTGTTCTAAAGTGGGATGAAGATAGGACTAAACCTAGAAGACACACAAAGTTTGATGCTTTATAGAGTGGCCCTTATGTTATCACCCAATGCAAGCAACACAATGCTTTCCAAATATCAAAGTTGGATGGAGAGAAGATTCATATCCCAGTCAATGGGATATATCTGAAACATTGCTACTAAGGTCCTCCTCTCTCTTTGTACATAGTTTGTTGTTTCCCTTGTTTTCCCTAAGTGGTTATGCACATGTGTGAGTCTTGTGTGTCTTATGTGTCTTGTGTTTCCTTGGTGTTTTTTGGTGATTTGTGTGAGTTTTATGAAATTATTTTCTAGTTTTCTTAAATAAATCATTGACTCCCTTGGCCCATGATAGGATAAGGCTACTAGCCTAGTTAGTATAGCAGGCATGCTACCCCTATGAGTCTCTAATTTGTTGACCAAATTTGACTTTTAGGTCAAATTGGGGAACCCCTAGGTAAAAACTTAACTTATATATGTTTTAGGTGGGTATAATTTATTTTCACTAGGTGTATTACATGTTATTTGATATTATATAATGCACTTCTATCCTTAGTCATAGTTTCATTAGCTTATTTATCAATTTGGGTCATTTTATGTGCTTTTAAGGGTCATTAATACAAGTGGTATGGTTCCCAAGGTGTCTATGTGTCATATTTTCATTTAAAACATTAAATAGGTTAATATAACTATCAAGGATGTCAGTTAAATCAGAATATTGTAGGTTGTTGAATTGAAATTATAGAAACCAACTGAAAAAGGGAAAAAATGGCACTTGTACGACCCATGGGGAAGTGTTCCACATGGGAAAATATCATGGAGGTCCCCTTAAACTTCATAAAACTCATAAAAACATTTGGTTCACTTTTTAAATGCCATTTTAATTCTAAAACCATTCTGCACCTTTTTCAATTTCTTAGACACATAGAAGTGACTTTCAATTTTTTCTCAATATGGATAGCTAAATATGTTTCAAGTCAAATAATTTTTGGAGGTTATATTAAACTTATATAAATTAATTTCCATATAAATATTTTTAATAATTGTGGCCTATGATTCATGAACCATCCTCGTGAAGTTGATTGTACTTTTATGGTAACTATTTAATGTACCCTATAGGTTTTGCTCTATTTTGGTCAAATCCATATGAACCAGTTAGAAATGTTGGTTCCAAAGTATGTTTAATTAATTATAATATGGTATAAATTATTATTTTCATCTTTCATAATGTTTTTTTGAGTAAGTTAGTCCATGATGTAAGAAGGTGTCACCATGTGTAGTTTCAGCTGAAATGTTTCTTATTTGTTGAGTGTTTTTCTCTTATAAGGGTCTTATATATCTATTAAATGGTGTTTCACAAGTATTTAATTCATGTGACCACCTAATTACATGTTTTTGTTCCCCATATCATGTCTTGGGTAGCTTACAAACTTGACATTCCCCATTATTAACTCCATGCCTAACTTTAATTACAGTCATATGAATGGGTTTGTCTATCTTGTTCCCAGATTTATATTCATGGTGTATCAACTTTCCAACACATAAATAATTTAAGAGAGCTCATTTAAATTTTTATATAAATTTTAAGTGTGGTTCCAAGCCTATTCACCATGCTAAAATAGTCATGAGATGCCTATGCCTGCTTTATCCCAGATGTGTGCAAGTGGTTTCACATTGGAAAAGAGGTGTTAGAACCTATTTCAAGGTGTTATTGATGTAAATTCTTGTACTTTAAAATTTGGAGATGAATTTGAGTTGTTTTGAATCCATTCACCACCATGTTTTTCTAAATTTCATACCCTCACCATCTACACATGGCCAAAACATCCACCTATAAGGTCTTGCTGACATCATGTTGATGTGTGGAGAGGTGGATATGTGTTCCAAATTCTTAGAAATATTAATGGTGTATTATGGTGTTGGATAAAATAATATAAGGTTCATATACATGGGGATTTTCCTATTGTCCACATCTAGCTCAGTATGGTGTATTAAAACATCCACTTATAAGTTGCTGAGTAGGGTATCAAAAGCTTATATGAAGAAATGGAGTTAACTTGACACTTCTTGAAAATGTTGGTATGACGAATAAGTTTTGAAAATTCACATAAAGTGTCAATATGGAAAGTTGAGGTGTGAAACCAACTTGAAGAGACAAAGGATTGTGTTTTGGGAAATTGTCCCCAAAAGGCCAAAACAAAGGTCTAAAGGGTTTTTATAACCTTTTTTCAACATGTTTCAAAGATGTTCCAAAGCATTTGGATGATTGGGTTTGATTGCCTCTAGTATATAATAGGTCCATGCCAAGAATTAAGGTCAAATAGTGAGGTAAGGTATGGATTTTGAGACCTTAAACATGCCCTAAAATACACTGAAATGCTTCAGTAATATCTACAAGCCTATAGGAGTAAATGGCCTTTTGTCACTTTAAGGGAGCAACATTGAACAAATGGTTTATGACTAATGGTTTTAAAATAATGAAATGAGTTAAAATGACTTGAATTATAATAATAATTGGTTAAAATAAGGTTTTATAGACCCTTATATCTACCTACAAGTACCCTTCAAGCATGAAAATTACCACATATAGGAGCTAGTAAAGGTAAGGTGAATAAACAGTGACATATGCATGTATTTGATTATGTTTCTCCATATAAGGTGAGTTAAAGGTAATAAATAATATTTTTTGACCTCAATGGTAACTCAATAAGGTTTTTTCCATTATAATCACCTTAGCCAACCCCTGTGTACACCTACAGCAGGGTCCTCAGGGGTAGGGGTGTCCCAGTCTAATGAGGACACAATTTGGGCCTCCATGGAACATATAGTTGAACCTAAGATAATTATGATTACTATGAAATATCAAAGGGATTTCAAATATGTCTATAATCACTATGATAATCTCATTTTAATCCCAATAAATCTTATAGGCAAGCGTGTATCAATCTAATAGGGTATGAGACCGTGACCCTAGGTTAGATACCCCAATGGTGTTTTGAAGATTTCTAAGGAATAATATTGTTTCAAAAACATGGTGTGAATTCAAATTATATTCAAGGAACCTTTCAAATCATAACCTAAGATCTATGTGATGCACATTACACCTATAGTAGTCAAACTAAGAGTGTCTCAGTCAAGAGTTCACCAAGTTGAAAGCAAGGTATAGTTGAAGTGTTTGGCAAAGTTGAGGTGTTTAGTAGAATTTTAAATTATTTAAATATGGTTTTAATAATTTCATTCATTCCCTCACACATCATTAATATGTTTAAAGTGATAAAATAGGCACCTACAGGGGTAAAATGATAGGGGTGTAAGTAAGAATATAGTAGTACCCAATTTTGATTAAAAATGCATGAGAAGGGATAATTCAAGAATGGGATGATGGATTAATCCTATGGATCCTTTATAAATATCCATAACAATCCTAATGAGATCTTATAGTTTGAAATATTCTATAAAAATCTACAAAGGGTCTCTTAAGCCCCTGTGTTTACCTACAACCACTATGTTGCAGTCTTGAAACATGAAGGTGAGATAAAGGAACAGACTTGTCTAGGTAATAGAGGAGAGTTAAAATAAATTTATAATGGATCATGATAGGTATTATAGTTTTTACACAATCCCAAAATTATACCAAGGTGATCATCTTCTTTCCTTACTTGGCCAAGGGCAACAATCTGTACAATGAGTTAGGAAACCTCTTTGCCAATAGGCAAGTATGAGGAATCCAAGGAAAAGAAATGTTTTTGGGTGATTTAAAAGCTTCATTAGAATGAATTTTATATTAAAATATTGTTTAATAATATTTAAATCATTGGTTTAGCATGTAAAGGTTACTCTTAGGTGGGTTTGAGGAAAATGCATGAAAATAGGCTTTTTAGAGGCCTTTTTTGGACATTTGGAGTTGGTTAGACACCTAAACCATATAATAACAAAAAATAATAATAAATAATTGTAAAAACTCAAAAATATTAAATTTTCCATGGGGATTAGGGATATGCCTCACTATTTTGTCTCAGAGGTTAGCTAGTCCAATAAAATCAGGGTTTGGCAAAGTGAGCAAGTGAATGCAAAATGGATAAAGGGCTTGATATAAAGCTTTGGGAAATTTAGAAAAAATGTTTTGAGGTTTATTTAAGGGATATATATACTTTATAATCATTTTATCTATCTCAAGGACCTCAAGGTGACTAAATTCCCCTTGCATACAGTCCAACTGGGCAAGCTTCCACTAGGCCTAGTTGGTGGATGAGAGGAAAGGAAGAAGTGGAGTGTTTGGGAGGTTATGTGATGGTTTCACCAGATTTAATGAATCATTAATGAGCATTAAATACCATAACAAGAATGAAATATCAGTTTAATTAGCTTAAACTTATAGTGTACATGTTAAACCGTTTAGGCCTTTAAGGGACTTAGAACCAATTAGGGGTCCATCTTCATTTATATCTCTTAGTGGAATATAAATATGATTGATGCATGTTAGAGAGATGTATATAGACATTTTTTAACTTATATTATGTATATTAACCTATAAGAAAGCCAATTCTAGCTTAGAGAGAGTACAAGCATGCAAGAAAGGCAAAAACAAGCTCAATGAAGTGTTTTCAAATGCTCATATATTTTATAAGGATTTTCATGGGGAAAAAATGAATTGGTAGGGGTTAAAATGGTCCCTTGGAATTAATTTTGTGTCATTTAGTGGTAGGTTCAATGTCAAATCCTTATGAACAAGGTTGAAGACCAAAACTGCTTAAAACCCTACTAAACCCTCAATGAGGACTTGATGGAGAAAATAATATTGGAGAGATATCTATATGACATATTTTACCCATGGATACTATTGGAAATTGTTGAGGACTCCCTTAGGCTATCTCCCACCAAGATGAGTTGTATGGAATTGTACAAATAACATGGAAAATATGGTATTTTTTACCATTTTTTGTGTTTTGTAGGTTTTAAAATGTTTTAAAAGGTGAAATAAAGTTTTGAGGAATATTTAGAATTTTTATAACCCCTAATGGTAATTTAATTCCTATAAAAATCCTCTAAGTGTTCAAAAAATTACCTTCATCTCAGCCAATCAAAACTGGCATAGTGGGCATAAGGGTGAGAAGGGTGAAAACTCTATGTGTGAGCCTTTTTAAGGTGTACCTGAGTAGTATAAGGCCATGTATAGTATTTAAAAGTTCCATTAACTCTCTCCCATGTATTTTCATATAAAATTAAAGGCATTTTTGAGGCCAAGTGTGAGGGGTGGCTAAAAAAGGAATTTTTTATACTACAGATAGTGATGACTTCCTTTCAGGAGTTTCTAGATGAGTAAGAAAGTAACCAATACATGTATATGCATGAATAAATTCCTTACATATTATCCCAATCATTATACTTGTCACTATTTAGTTTTGGGATGTTCAAATAGGTTCAAATCAAGAAGGTAATTTTCTGAGCCAAGATTGGGAGTTTTATGCCATTTTTTATAAGTTTCATGACTTATATGGACACTTGGTCCTCCTAAAATTGCATGGTTCATCCCATATCTCTTTATAATGAAAATTTAACCTCTTTTATTAGATTTAAAAGTGTCCAAGTGACCTTTTGACTTCTTTTGTCTTGCTCTTCTCTCAAAGGCTATAAATATTGACTCTTTTAGCTCTTTTTAGTAGCCTCCATTGGTTGATGGTAAAACCCTATAGAATTTTGTACTTTAATAAATCTTGTATAAATAAAAAGGTGATTTTTTATACTTACATGCTATACAATTGAGTTTTATTTTAATCTTATTGGTCTTGTCTAGTAGAAGATGATCTTTTTTAGCATGTTATTCTTGATTTTTCACCAAGTATGCAGAAGAGCAATTGTTACAGGTCTTTGTTAGTGTTATTTTATAAGTGTATAAGTGTCTTAGAATTATTTCATGAATTTATTCCATAAATTAATCATTCATTACCCTCTTAATTATAAAAATACCTTCTTGAACCTAGCTTATGAAACACTGATGTGACAATGCAACTTGAATTGTGAGTTTTATGTGACATAAGCCTTATTTATCTCTAAGTAGTATAGGTTTAGTCAATAGGAGGAAATATAATATTGGTGCATCATATTTTTTAGATTTATTATTTGTTTTATTAACCCTTTTCATCCAAATTTCATAGGCAAGAAAGTACTTCAAATAGTGCATCAAGGGAATAAGCCCTTTTAGAGATTCATCTCATCAAATTGTTACCCATAGAAAGAGAGATGTTTTCATTATGCCACTTATATTAAGAGAGATATGAATATCCTCAATGGGTGAAAATCCAAGTGACAATATCTACCTCATTTGACTAACAAAAAACTTTGTAAGAGTTCCTTAAGTGGAACCTTTTATTTGGGTTCCACTCATCTTGAAACTTGGATGAACTTAGTTACTTAATGATGTTGAATTCCTTGCTTGAATGATTGTCATTTTATTATTGTCTTGTTGTATTTAAAATGAAATCTTAACATAATGATATCCTAAAGCATTCATTTATGGAATGTTTTATGAAATAAAGAGGATTCTTTCTCAAGTAGATACCTGATTGAACTTCACTATTAATGTTTTCATAAGTTATTTATTTTAAATAGATAGTTTAGTTTTATTTTATTAAATTCCTTAGAATATTTTATTATCACATTATCTATGCCAATGTAAATATTTGTATAGATTTTAAAATTGCAATGTTGAGTTATAACTACATCATAAATTATTATGAACATCCATGTTTGGTATAAATGGTGTAGGAATAGTGTGATGACCTTAAAGGCTGAAAGGTATTATAAACCAAATGGTATCACTAAATAATCTTGTACTTAATCTAATCTCTCTTATGCTTTACTATAATTACTATATGAATTAATAAAAATCTACAAGTAATGAATTTATATATTTCTTTATTGTATTTCTTGTTTATTTTTTATAGGATGTATTTTGATATAAGCCTATGATTAATTTGAATGATAACTTAGGGTAACAAAGTTATCCTTCCCATTTAAACCAATCCTTTAACTTAACCATCCTTGGGTGGGACTAAAACCCACTGAGGAGAGTGAGATATTTACCTAGGGTTAAGGACCTAGAAATGGTCCTATGTGGAAGTATAAGTGCCACTTATGACACTTGAGAATTATCAGTGTATGCATACATTGATATGCCCCAAATCCCATAGTATTTATAATACAATATCAAGCTTTCCATAGAACCTTTTGTATGTGTTTACCTCTAGATAATTACCTTAGTTCCCCTCCTTCAGTTCCAATTATGTAGGTTTAAAATGAGTTTAATATTTTCATTATGTTAGCAAGACTTGTAAGAGAGATTAACATGTGTTCAAAACATAATCTGATATATAATTCCAAATTTTTTTGGGGGGGTTATAACATCTAGTATCAGAGAAATTTTTTTCTCTAAGGAACTCTATGAATGAATATTTTCCTTTAAACAATTATAATCTTATAAGTTATCACTTGTCATTTCTTAGGATGGTTAGAATGTGATCAAGTGGAGGTAACATCCATAGAAACCCTTTGAATGTCAACCCAGGTAGGGGTAGAGGTCAAGGATGTGGGAGGGGTCATTAAGGTTGTATTCCCATTCAAAACATATAAGAATTACTTGTGAATAATGTGGATAGCAAAACCAAGGTACCTAATGCTAAAGCAATCAGAGGAATTCCAACCAATAAGCATAAGTAAATCCTTAGTGGAGTCTTGATATCCCTAATCACCTTGTAAGGAAATATTGATAACCAAGAACAATATTGAACAATCTTAAGGGGGTATCCTAAGAAGAAGTACCTAGGTTGGAAATGGGACAAGTGGAAGGACCTATAATTTAAGAACTACCTTTGACTATAGTTGACCCAATCATCAAAGAGCTAAAGAAGCTTCCACCACCTACCTTTTTGGGTGAAGAATCAGGTGATGCAACTGATGCTTGGTTGGTACACTTGAAAAATAACTTCAATTTTCATAATATGCCTTCCAATATGAAATCCAAAGTAGCAGCCTATCAGTTAGAAGGACTCACAATATTATGGTGGAAACACCTTTGTGCTATTAAAGGATATCAACCTTTCAACCTATCTTGGTCTATTTTTGAGGCTCGGTTTCATAAGAGGTACCTAGATACAAATTATGAGTATAAAATCATTGATTTTTATCTTTTCAAGTAAGATAACATGTCTATTATTGAATATGAGAACAAGTTCCTGAACTTGCGGCATCATGTGAACTATATGTATGATGAATAAAACTAAGATTATTAAGTTCAAGATTGGGCTAAAGGAGATTATAATGCATGATGTTAACATGAAAAATCCAAAAAAAATGGTTGCAGTCATAGAAACAACCTACAGGGTTGAGGAAAAAGAAAAGTCTTGCTAAAAGGTAAGACAAAAATTAGAGTAAAAAAGGCAGCAGTCTAAAGCAAAGAACCTTTCTCTCATGAACAAGAACTTCAAAAAATATGATCCTAACCATGAATTTTTAGGAGGTAATAAGAATTTTTGAAATTTTTCCCATCAAAACAAGAATTTCAAGTCCCATGGATCTTCCAAATTTGATTCTTACAAGAAGGAACAACATCAAAATAACCCACATGGACCTACCACAAGTGCTAACATTATCCCAATAGCATTTTCTAGACCAATTATGTGATAGGAATGTGGTGACAACCACTATAAAAAAGAATATCCTAAACTAAAATCAGGCCAAACAATGAACCATAGAGTATATGTTGTTGTTTATAATCACAATGTTGACTTGCAGGCCACTCTAATTGAGATCCAAAGTACAATTAATGGTTTTACATTGACTATCTTGATTGATTCTAGTGTAATAGATTATTTTATTTCCCCTTCTGCTATTAAATAATGTAAAAATAAATCTATCTTGATAAGAGAAGTTGGGAAGTTGAATTTGGTACTAGCAAGAAAGTGCCTATTCTTGAGTGCTTGGAATAAGCTGAATTAGATATTAGTGTTTTTAAGACCAAGGTAAATCTTTTTCTGACACCTTTAGGCTCTTATTATCTCATTCTTGGGATGGACTAGCTGCATGAACATCAATCCGCACTTGATTGTGTGGGTAAAATAGTGTAGTGCACTAATGACCTTGGCCAAATTGTAGAATTGCAAGGCATGCAAGGGTCCATGAGATGAAAAACATTTTTAGCCTTATAGCTAAAAATAGTTGTTAAGAAGTGCTGCAAGCTATATGTAGTCAAACTATAGGAAACATCCAATGGAAAAAAGATAGAATATGCATATTTTCCTATTCTAAGGGAGTTTATAGATGTCTTTCTTGAAAATCTACTCAGTTTACCATCCAAGTGAGAATTTGACTTCTCTATTGACATCTTACCCAGATCTTCCCCTGTATTTAAAGCACCTTACCACATGAACATGACTTATTTACAAGATTTGAAAGTTCATTTGAAAGAACTTTTAGACAATGGAGGCATATGACCAATTGTGTCTCCTTGGGGTATTCTTCTAGTCTTTGTGAAGAAGAAGGATGGTACATTAAGGCTTTACATTGATTATTGCATGTTGAATAAGGTAAAAATCAAAAACCACTATCCTTTGCCTCAAATTGATGACTTATTTGACCAAATGAAAGGTGCTACAATCTTTTCTAAGATTAACTTGATGTCTGGTTACCATCAACTACATATCAAGGAAGAGGACATACATAAAACTGCCTTTGAAACTTGTTATGGACATTATGAGTTCACATTTTTACCTTTTAGCATGACCAAGGCACCTGCAACTTTCATGAATCTTATGAAAAACATATTTAGGGACTTTTTGGATAAGTTTGTGTTAGTTTTTCATGACAATTTTCTAATTTATTCTAAAGATGAAGCTGAACATGATCAACACCTCCATCTAGTCTTGCAAAGACTAAGACAACATAAGCTTTATGGAAAATTATCTAAATGTGCATTCTATGAATTTGAAATTCATTACTTAAGACACATTATTTCCAAAGAAGGCATTGTTTTTAACCCCACCAAGATCAAAGCTATCCAAGATTGGCCTGCTCCTTCTAATGTGCGTGAAGTCTGAAACTTCATGGGTTTGGCTAGTTATTATTGCCACTTTGTTGAATTTTTTTCTAGTATGGCCTATCCCATCACTTCCTTATAACATAAAGGAAATAAATTTGTATGGACCCCTCAATATGAGGAAACATTTATTAAGTTCAAAGGGTTGCCTACAATAACTCTTATTTTGATCATACCAGACCCAAATGGTAACTTTGAAGTTTAATTTGATGCTTCTAAAGAAGGATATGGAGGTATAATGACTCAAGATGGTAAAGTTGTGGCTTATGAGTCATGAAAGTTGAAATAATGTGAAAATAACTATCTTATGCATGATATAGATCCTACTACCGTTGTTCATGCACTTAAAAAATGAAAACATTTCCTATTGGGAAGGCCTTTCCAAGTGAAATATAATCATTGAAGTCTTGAGTATTTATTCTCTCAAGAAGATTTAAATGTGTGCCAGCATAGGTGGCTAGAATTTTGGAGCAATTTTGACATGAATATATCGTATGTCAAAGGCAAAGAGAATCATGTTGTTGATTTACTCAGTAAATGCACGTACCTTGCTACCTTGTCGATGTTACAAGGAAATTTTAGAAGCGTTGTTTTGTAATAGCATCTTCTTGATGTATTTTTCCATGATGTAATAGCAGGTTTGGCTGATGAGCCTATAGTAAAAATATTTTCTAAATTTTCTATTGAAATTGATAACATGATAAGGCATAAAGGTAGAATTTATGTCCCCAAGATGGGTGACTTAATAAATTATATACTTAATGAAGTGCATACGACACTTTATTATGCTCATTTAGGGGTTAAAAAAATGATGCATGAGCTAAAAAAGCTTTATTTTTTGCTTGGAATGAAGCATGATGTCATTGAATTTGTGGCAAACTACTTAAAATACTAGTAGGTCAAAGTTGAGCATTGATATCGAGGAGGGATGTTATACCCTCATGATATACAATGAGATAAGGGGGCTATAGTCTCACTTGATTTTATTACAAGGCTACAAAAATCATGCAGTAAGCATGATACAATCATGGTGGTGATTGATAAAGCAACTAAAATTGGCCACTTTATTACTAGAAATTTAATAGATGATGCATCTATATTTGCAGAATGATTTGTAAAGGAGGTGGTAAGAGTCCATGGTATAACTAAAGTGATCATATTGTAGGGGGGAAATCCAAGAACAAACACACCTATTCTGATTCCTCTTGTTAGGATCTTGCTCCTCAGAAAGAGCATAGTATGATTACCAAATATAAGCAATTAAATATGCGGAAATAACCAGAAACACAAGTAACTAGAATTCACCAATAGCATAGAATATGAGAGACAATACACTATCTTGTATTAACACTTTACAGAAAAGAATACTACAAAGAGCCACCACACTCTTCCACCTTATAGAGGTTTCCCACACCTCAAGTGTATAGTAATTCTTCTTCACAACACTCTCCTACACAAAAAACAGTCCCAACAACCAACTCACACACGGAATTGGTGTTCACCTCTCCAACCAGTCAGTAATAACCCTGCCGGTACACCAAGCACTCTATAGCACTTCAATTTGATCTCCCATGAACCTGCAACCTGCAATTCAAAAGACCAAACTTACATGTAGATCCCCTATGAGCTTGCAACAACCTGAAACTCAATGATCTTACAATAGAAGGAACTCTTCCTTTCTATCTCATACTTATACAATACATGCCAATGGGTCTATAAATAGATCCCTAACTTAAACAATAACTTAGACTCTTAATTTAGACAATTATCCTCACAGCTCAAGACTCTAACTAGTCTTAACATGCAAACTCTTCGTTCACTTAACTAACTATCCATGCAACGAACAGTTCTGGAACACACAGGCGACCGACGCCGGTCCCTGCTTGCCTAGTTCTGTCGACGTCGGCCGACTCCCTACCGTCGCCGGTGGCCTTCTACATTGGTCACGATTGACGTCGGTCTTGATGCCGATGCTGGTGCTCCTGGATCTCAGCAACCTTTTGTTCCCATTGTTTGCAAAGAGTTAAAGCTTTTAGCTCCATAACCTAACAATCTCCCACTTGGAGATAAATAGCTGCAACCTGTACCTGTACTCTGTCTAGTTTGTTCCCTTGGCTTTGTATCCCTCCTCAAGATCACTCTTGAAGACCAACCACCACAAATCCTGTAGTGCAAAACCTGTCATCCAAATTACCTGCCACATCCACATCTACAGCCATGTAGATAAGAACTTGACCATGCATAGCATGTGCACCTGTTGGTGGTCCCACTGAACTGCCCTTCAGTATTACTTTTCCTGGATTGACTCCAAACTTGTGACAACTCCCACTGCTTGGGAAAACTCAAGTTTAATACATACCATGCACTTAACCTCATTATGTGAATCAAGACACCTGTTCTACGAACTATCCAACCATCGGCGTGCTAACTAGCCTCACACAATCATCCTGAAATAAAGTCAACAAGACCTCCATGTCTCTAGAACACACTCATGCCAAAGAATCTTGTTGCTCCCAGATTCTCCATGACACACCCCTGAACTAGCTTTACCTTTAGTTTAGCAATACATGTATATGTAACCCTGCAACAAGCACATCATACAGAAATATGATAATGTAGCTAATATTATCCAACCTGGTAAAGAGAAACATAATGATCAAACCTCCATTGTCCTACAGCTAATACAAGATCATATACCCTGATCTTCCATCTCACATATCCATTTCTGCTCTTCTTCATCCTAAACATCCATTCGTCTCTCAGTGCTTTCTTCCAGCTGGCAACTCTACCCAGAACACCTATTTGGTTCTCCTCTAAGGAATCACATCCTCATCCATGCCAAGCTCCCACTATTTCCTGGATCTACCTATTCTGCTTCTTTAATAACTTCCTGGTTTTATACCATAAGTGAGCAACAAGTAGTGTAAAGAAGGGAAATGATGAATTTAAGAACTTACTTATGCCTTCAATCCTCCATATGGGTGCTTGAGACTCCATGACAGTTAGATGTCCACCCAAAATTCATCTCAGTGACCGATGCCAGTCACATCTCAGTCTGCAGCCGACCGATGTCGATTCCCTGTGACTGCCACCTTGCCGACATTAGTTTCCCCTGGCTGACGTTGGTCGTTATCAGCCCTGAGTCACCGATGTCGAGCTTCACATAGCCGACGTCGGTCCTTGTCTGGACACCGACGCCGATTTTCATGCCGACTTCAGTCTCTGTGTTTTTCTAGTGAGACCTGACTTTTTCCCATGAGCTCCTTTTAGATCAAACCCTTGTCCAAATCACCCTTGCTCTGCTCAGAATTCCTCTGCATCTTGTTCTGAACTCTGTTCGTCACCTTCTCCTTGAAAACCAAGGCTTTCATGTTCTTGTCACTAACATCGGATTCCTCAAGAAACGTCACCTTCTTCCTCTGCATACAGAAACCACGATCCATGCCTTCCAAATCTGAAAGCATACTCTTTGACTCAAGAACAAGCATCTCCTTCTTATCTATGTGACCAAGCCTATTAAGCCACATCTCCGAATCTACAGCTGAAGTAGATAATCCAAAAAGAGAATCAGTAATACAAGTAGATAGATAAAGTGTACCTACTTTCTTACCTCTAGCTACAACAAGTGTACCCTTGGTAACCTTCCAAGAGTCCACTGTGAGAGTTACTGTGCAACCCTCATCACCCAAACTTCTAACAAAAATCAAATTCTGCTCCAGAACTGGGACATGCATGACCTCCTTTAACACCCATGTGTCACTTGTCTATAATTTCAGCTTCACTTTTCCTTTGCCAATAATCTGACAAGGCTTACCATCCCCTACACAAATTTCTCCAAAGTCTCCCTGGACATACTCATGAAAAAATTCCCTATGTGGGGATGCATGAAAAGAGGCACCAGAATCTAAAACCCAAGATTCTACTTTATCCAAAGAACATACCAGAGCATCCTGTGCAATGTAATCCACAACATCTACTTCTTCTCCATGTCCTTCATTCTGATCTTCACCCGATCTGAAATCTCTCTTTAAGTGCCCTTGCTTTCCACATTTCCAGTAGGTTATTCTGCCATACCTGGACTTGGATCTTCTGCCTATCTTCGACCTTGATCTCCCACGCTCTATCTTCTCTCTTGGCCTTCCTCTGCCTTCAACACTCAAAGCATCTCCTGATGATTCACCTGTGTTTTTCTTGCGTATCTCTTCATTCAAGATCACATTCACAACATCATCCACTTTTAAGACTTTTGAAGGAGACACAGTATTAGAAACTGCCATTACCAAACCTTCCCAACTTTCAGGTAATGAACACAAGATTAAGAGAGCTCTAATTTCATCATCAAATACAATATTGATTGAACTTAACTGGTTTACCAAACCATGGAAATCACTAAGATGGCTATGAACAGATCCACCTTCCAACATTTGCAAATTAAATAAACGCTTCATAAGAAATACCTTATTAGAAGCTGAGGGTTTTTCATACAAATTTGCCAAAGATTCCATCAACTCCACCGTTGTCTTACACTGTGATAAGCTGGAAATCACAGATGATGCAAGACTCAATCTAATAGATCCCAGAGCCTTCCGATCAAGAACCTCCCATTCTTCATCCTTCATACTCGAGGGTTTGCAATCAACCCCACCCAACGGTAAGTACAAATCTTTCTGATACAGATAGTCCTCAATTTTCATCCTCCATAATTGGTAGTTCTTGCCATTAAACTTTTCCATTCGTAGCTTATTGTCTTCTACCATTGCTCAACTCCCACTCAAATAGAAACCCTGTGAGTAACCTATAATCAAAACACACTACCCAGATCTAAACCAATCTGTTAGTAGCCCAACCAAAAGCTCTGATACCAGTTGTAGGGGGGAAATCCAAGAACAAACACACCTGTTCTGATTCCTCTTGTTAGGATCTTGTTCTTCAGAAAGAGCATAGTATGATTACCAAATATAAGTAATTAAATATGTGGAAATAACCAGAAACACAAGTAACTAGAATTCACCAATAGCACAAAATATGAGAGACAATACACTATCTTGTATTAACACTTTACAGAAAAGAATACTACAAAGAGCTGCCACACTCTTCCACCTTACAGAGGTTTCCCACACCTCAAGTGTACAGTAATTCTTCTTCACAACACTCTCCTACATAAAAAAATGGTCCCAACAACAAACTCACACATGGAATTGGTGTTCACCTCTCCAACCAGTCAGTAATAACCCTGCCGGTACACCAAGCACTCTATAGCACTTCAAGTTGATCTCCCATGAACCTGCAACCTGTAATTCAACAGACCAAACTTACATGTAGATCCCCTATGAGCTTGCAACAACCTACAACTCAATGATCTTACAATAGAAGTAACTCTTCCTTTCTATCTCATACTTATACAATACATGCCAATGGGTCTATAAATAGATCCCTAACTTAAACAATAACTTAGACTCTTAATTTAGACAATTATCCTCACAGCTCAAGACTCTAACTGGTCTTAACATGCAAACTCTTCATTCACTTAACTAACTGTCCATGCAATGAACAGTTCTGGAACACATAGGCGACCGACGCCGGTCCCTGCTTGCCTGGTTCTGTCGACGTCGACCGACTCCCTACCGTCGCTGGTGGCCTTCTGCACTGGTCACGATCGACGTCGGTCTTGATGCCGATGCCGGTGCTCTTGGATCTCAGCAACCTTCTGTTCCCATTGTTTGCAAAGATTTGAAGCTTTTAGCTCCACTACCTAACACATATCAGATCGGGACAAATTATTTACTTCAAGGTTTTGGTGTACTTTAACTACAACCTTTGGAACAAAGTTGAATTTTAGCTCTTCTTATCATTCAAAAATATATGAGCAAATGGGATGGATCAACTAAGTGGTTGAATATATCTTACACATGTATGTAATAGATTGGCAAAAAAAATTGGAGGATTATCTTCATCTAGTTAAATTTGCATATAATAATTCCTATTATTTAGCTATTAAGATGGCTCCATTTGAAGCCTTGTATGGACGTAAGTGCAGAACACCTATTGGTTGTGACAACTTAGAAAATAAGGTTGTTAATGGACCTAATTTACTATTGGAATATGATAGGTAGATGGAAATAATAAGGCATAATTTAAAAACATATTCTAATAGGCAAAAGAGCTATGTAAATCTTAAGAGAACTCTACATGAATTCAGCATGGGGGATAAAGTTTTTTTGTGCATTAGAGCACATAAAAGTTCTATTAAATTTGGCAAGGATTCCAAGTTAGCACCAAATTTTATTGGGATTTTTGACATAATATAAAATATTAGCCTTGTTTATTAATGGCTATCACTTCCTCCTTCTCTTTCAAGGATTCATAATGTTTTTCATGTTGCATTATTGAGAAAATGTATACCTAATCCATCTTATGTTTTGGATTAAACTCATTTAAAATTCATAGAAGAGGAAAACATCTAGTTGAAACTAGTATTAATATTGGACCATCATAGTGTTAAGCTACATAACAAGGATATAAAAGCAATGGGACCTTATCAATGAAAGGAGTGCTACTTGAGAAGACGCTCATATTTTTAGACAACATTCTATATGGCTTTTTGATTAAGTCACCAGGATGGATTACTTCCAAAAGGGGGAAGATTTTATGATCCCATATTTTTATTACATATTCTATTATTATAAAAATAACATTATGATTATTAGACTAGTTATTAGCTATTGTTTAGCTAGATTATCTGTGGAACTAGTTGCAATAGTGTTGACTACATACTTAATTATGTGATTAATTATTTTATGGATCTTGTTAATATTAATGATGATTTTATAAATCTGTATTAATTATTGATTAATTTGATATTGCAATTGATGCCATTTTTGGTGGTTGTAGGTTGTGTCTATGAGCTACGTAGATGATGGAAGCTATAATCTTAGAACTGAGTGAATTCTTAGCATGTCGACATGTCTAACAAGTATACTTGTTATTTTGTTTATCCTTTAAACACTTTGATGTGGTCATTATGTTTATTATCTATGGTCTTTGTGATTTTGATTGCTACTATACTTGTTGATGTCATCATGAGTCATTATTTATTGTTATTTTTTTATATTCTATTATATGTTTTGATGGTCCAACCTTTACTCTTGTACACACAACTCCATTCCGTTCTTCTATCGTGCAGTCTTCAAATCTTTCTTTATTCCACCATGGATCTTAATTACCTACGTACTCATATACCTAAACCTACATGGATCTAGCACATACCCCCTTGGTAACCCTTCTCACCCTTTGTTCTTATCCTAAACCCTTCAACTTAACACTATTTACTAAGGTGGTGGCATATTGTTTCAATGACTAAATAGTTGTGGCATGACCTTGGCAAAGACTTGGTTTAATTCATTGTTATTTTATCAAATTAGGTCGATAGATTATAAGGGAATGAATCAACCCCATTTAGTGAGGTAGGTGATGTTTTGGTGAAGGTTTCAATGTTAATTAATTGGTTTCTGTTTAATCATTTTTGTTAAGCATTAATCTCCAATTCCATTGGTGGTAGGTTGCTTAATCATCGAGCCTTCTAGACTCACCATTAATGGTGAGGTTGGAAGGGATTACCTTGGGATATGGAGTTATTTATCTCTCCTCCTAAAATTGAGTGTGAAGTGATTCGATTATGGGAGAATGTGGATGGTGGGTAGAAGTGTTAAGAAGATGGAAAAGTTGGGGAGAAAATAGTAAAAAGATCGACTAGTTTTTAATGGCAAGCTTGACGGTTTGAAAATTACACAACCGTGCTTGGAAAGTTTTAGAGTTTCTCATCCTTTTGAAATTTGGGAGTCATCTACATTTTTTAAAGAAAGTCATTTTGTTTTTTTGGGTTGTTTTTGATAACTATGTTGGAATGATAATAAAGATTTAGAGGATGTGCATGTATTCAAAAGTCTTTGAACTTTTGAGAGCATACATAGACCCTTTATGAAAATATATCGATACATTTTATTACATATAAACTTGAAATGTGTGTGTGTGTGTGTGTGTGTGTGTGTGTGTGTGTGTGTGTGTGTGTGTGTGTGTGTGTGTATTATCTTAGTCGAATCTTTATCTATATATAGTCATTATGTTGTTTCTAGAATGTCTTGGACTGTGTTTTTATGCATATGAGTTTGAAAACATTTTGTGTGTTGATTATGTTTATAAAAAGAAGCTATATGTTTTTATTTATAAATATATGTGTTTATGTTCTTAAGTAAAAAGGGTATTTTCATACTAATGAATTGGAACATGGTTTTGATAATGAATGTATTTTATGGAATCAAGGTACTATGGCTTATATGTATATTTTGACTATGTTATTTTTAAACAACTATGTTTCTTTAAATAAGTCTATAGCTATTGATTTTGGTACCGTGGTTATTGATTGTGTTCCTTTTATAAGATTAAATTGTTCATATCATTTTCTTGAGTGTGTTATGGTTGATATTTAGTCTGAGTAATTCCATTTTGTGACTTAAGGTTTGGATGAGTTTTAATTGAACTGTATTATTGGTTTTCCTTGTGGTCTTACATTCTGATAACCTTTCTATTTTGTTAGAGTGGAAACTTATAGATATATCTGGGTTTAGCATTATTATCTTGGGTTTTGATTATATTGTTACTTGGTTTTATTATGTTGTGCTTATACCAAACTCATGTTGTGTTTACATCTGTGCATTGCAACCTTGGTCATTATGGTTATATTTTATGTTGTATCAACCTAATAATATCAACATTTGAACTTGATGTGTCATTTTATTAAAACTTGATCACTATCCTTTTATAAACCTTGTTATTAGAAATAGGTTATGATATTTTCATTCAACTATATGGGTAAGTCATGACTTTGATTTTGGATTATGGATTATATAGTTATGAACTAGTGTAACGATGGTGTTTCATTTGAATCCATTAGAGCCTTGTCTCTTTCATATAATTATAGATCATTCAGAATCAATTGTTCTATTCTCTTTAATTAGTGGTTGTGTTGTGTTCAACTATATATATATATATATATATATATATATATATATATATATATATATATATATATATATATATATATATGGCTTTAGGATTTATGTAACTATGTTTCCTTGTTGTGAATGGGTTGTTTTCTTGGACTTTATTTTTTTAACCATAATCTTACATCTCGACCCTGGTATTTAGTTTGATCAAGTCTTGACTTTTATTGGTTTTTGATTGTTTTGGTTATGCTTATTATTATCTCATTTAAATGGTGTTCATTTTATAATCATGTATATGTCATTCCATTGAATGTGTTGATTTTATTTCAAGCTTTAGTATTTCACTATGCGGTATGCTTACATAATGATACCTGTGAGTTATAATAATAATATGATTAAATTATTAGTGTATTTTGATTAATACTTTGACTAGTCATTTTAAGTTTTCTAGGTCATATTTAGACTTGTGACATATAGAGGCATGATTATTTTCTTTTTGTTATGTTAGGTTAATATTATGATTAAACTATATTATGTTTATGTCATTACTTAGTTAGATTTTAGTCTTTTAATGTTTGGGTTCTTGTGGAATGTGTGGATGTCATTTCTGGACTAGACCTAGATATTTAAGAAGTATATATTATGGGTTCAGATGGTTAAGGTTGGTTATGATGTTGGACAGGGTTCCAAGTAGGATAATTTTGAAAGATATATAATGGATTAGAGTTGATCCATTCTATATCATTTGGTAGCCTAAGTTAACCATCCCCACTCTTGATCTATACTTAGATGGATTAACTATTCCCATCTCACCTTAGAATGCTATGAATGTATTATTTTATTTTATATCTTTTATTTGGATATTGATTTACTTAGAACTCATTTCATATTCCTAGTTACTGCAACCACCATTCTATTGATGGTTGGGGTGGTGAGGGCCATCGATAGTTGGGCTCATAGGGTTGGTTGGGTAGGTTCATCTTGATTAGCTTATCCATGTTTGACTCCATACTTTGATGACTTTATGATTACATATGGAATATGGTAATAATTTTAATTATTGATTTGATTAATTATTAATATATATAGATAGTGTCGATTATAGTTGTCAACTTTATCATTAATTGATATATATTGATCTTGATGGCTTCTAACTAATGTTATGAATGGATTGATAATGGAAATAGAATATTGAATAAGGTTAATTTATTGATGGTTGAAGATACT
This sequence comes from Torreya grandis, assembly GCA_037957365.1. Taxonomy (NCBI): domain Eukaryota; kingdom Viridiplantae; phylum Streptophyta; class Pinopsida; order Cupressales; family Taxaceae; genus Torreya; species Torreya grandis. The sequence continues at coordinate 2,508,589 of JARHVA010002300.1, read as the reverse complement.
ATAGGTACATTGTATTATTCAATTGATCCTATATTAATTTAATATTCCTTATGATCATAACAAGTTAGAATTGATTGGGCACACCACTAGTTTATATATACATTGATTCAATAATCCTTAAGTTGGATTTAACTGGGTATGCAATTAATTACTATATACATGTTCATTTCCATATTAATCCTTCAATGATCTAATTTTATTTTATGAGATTGATTACATCCTAGTCTGATTAGTTTGATAGATATGTACATCTTTAAGAATATTCATTGCCTTATTAATTCTTGATGTCAATTGAATTAATCCATGAATATTTACTTGGGATTTACTTAGAGATTTTGACATTAGATCTAAATTCTGGGAATATGTTTTAATAAAATAAATAAAATAGATATGAGTTACATTATCAAAGACGTTAATTTTTGTTTTATCTTGTCACTTTATGGAAACACACACACACATGTTTTACATTAGTTCATTTATTCTACAATTTGTTTAATTCAAAATGAATAGTTTATATGGGAATACAAATATAATTTATGTAGTATCTTGCATTAAATTAGTGTTTGGCTAGCTTGTTACTCTTGGACATAAGTACATAGATGCATATGGGCCTGTTATCCCTTTTAACAATGCATAGACTTCAATAACTGGTCCATGAGAAAATAAACCAAATCTTCTATCATGCATTTTAGACATACCTAGTTATTTACAAGGTATCTATTCTATTACTAATTAATTCATGTATGTCGCATTATGAAATCTGAGATTAATAAGTAAATGCTTATATTGTTCAAATAAGGAATTAATATTTAATTAATTATTATGATTTAAGAATGAACATGTAAAATTATTTACTTGGTTAGATAAATGAATTTAAAGGAAACCATAATGAAATAAAGGATGATAAATAATTTATTATATCACTTTAATCCATTAAATGAGACTTAAGTTGTGTGCTTGGTATTTCCTTTCTTATCTAGTTGTATGCATCTCCATCTTTCATGATAGTTGAACTTGTTTATCTTGCTATCTTGATTGACCAAAAGAGAACTTTGTACGAGTTCTTTAAGTGAAACATTTTATTTGGGTTCCACTCATCTTGAAACTTGGATGAACTTTGTTACTTAATGATGTTGATTTCCATGCTTGAATATTATTACCATTTGAATGCTTGTTGTTTTCATATTGTTTAGTTGGATTACAAATGAATTCTTAACACAATGATATCCTTAAGCATTCATTTATGGAATGTTGTATGAAATAAAGAGGATTCTTTCTCAAGTGGAAACTTGATTGAACTTCACTATTAATGGTTACATAAGTTATTTATTTTAAATAGATAGTTTAATTTTATTTTCTTAAATGCCTTAGACTCTTTTATTATCGTATTGGTTATACCAATCTAAATAGTTGTATAGACTATAGAATTGTAATGTTGAGTTATATCTACATCATAAACTATTATGAACATCCATGTTTGGTATAAATGGTGTAGGAATAGTGTGATGACCTCAAATGCTAAAAGGTGTTATAAATCAATTGATAGAACTAAATACTTAATATGTTCTCTCTTATGATTTAATATAATTATTGTATGAATGAATTAAAATATGTAAGTATTGAATTGATCTATTTGCTAAGTTTATTATTTATTTATTTTATATAGCATGTATTTTGATATAATCCTATGATCAACCCAAATGATAACTTAGGGAAACAAAGTTATCCTTCTTGGTTAAATCAATCCTTTTACTTAACCATCCTCGAGTGGGACTGAAACCCACTGAGGGGAGTGAGGCATTTACCTAGGTTTAAGGACCTAGAAATGGTCCTATGTGGAAGAATGGGTGTCACTTATGGTGCTCATGACTTATTAGTGTATGCATACACTAATACACGTTGAACCCCAAAAATACTTATAATACAATAACAAGCTTCTCCATAGAACCTTTTGTATGTGTTTATCTTTAGCTAATTGCCTTAGTTCACCTCTTTTTTCTGGTTATGTAGGTGTAAGGTGAGATTAATGTTTTCATTATGTTATCAATACTTGTAATAGGGCCTAACATGTGTCTGAAACATACTCTGATATACAATTCCAAATTTTTTTGTGGGGTTGTAATATTCTAGTGCTTATGTAAGTCTTAAAATAGGTCTAGGCTGACCTTATGTGGTTTTTTATTTGAAAATATATCTATTGGTGGATAAGGGCATGGAGGGATAATAGTATCCAAACTAGGACACTAGTGCCATTGGTGCTATTGTCCAGTTATGGTACTAGTTTCTAGGTGGTAAAACTTGAGACTAAGGGCCAAGATGCTAAGATGAGGATCTAGGACTACTTTAGGGATGTGTGTGGCCCACATAAAGGCTAGATAAATGTCTAAAGATGCCCTTAGATAGGTCTATGTCTAAGATATGGATGGGTGATTTCAAGTAACACTCTTAGCACTCAAGTGACCTTTTTAAGGTGACTACAGATTTATATAATGCATTTTTACTGTATCTTCTTATTCATTAATCCTACTATTATGTGTTTCATTTATACATATATCTTATAGATGACACTTAAATTCCCTAAATCACATATGTTACATACATGACTTGATTGAAATATACATACCATGATGACCTACTCTTCACATGGTCACATGATCATACATGTTTTTATATTTATACTTTACATGATACAATTAAATATTATTTTGAGATGATTAAATTATAATATAAATCCCTTGGCTAAAAGGTGAAGCATTACAATGGGATTTCCAAAGAGACATTATTTTCCATGAATAGAAAATTAGATTAGAGTATAGCTTTTAGAAATACATAAAGGTTTAGATATCAGATGGCTCAATTACATGACATATATTTCCACATTGATATATATTATAGAGGATTATGTCATTAATATGAAATCAATTTAAAAATACTGATCTCAAATTAATACACACTTAGGTGCATATGAATTGTAATATGTACATAATTTATAGGAATAAAAACTATAGTTTTTCACATACACATGCATTTTATGATACATGTTCTCAAATTCAACGTATATATGAATAAAATTATATATCAATTGGTATAGATTCAAGGGTTATGATATGGGTTCATTCACATATACACACTTTCAAATTCATGAGGTGTGATATTTTTCATTGCCACATACACAACACAATTTACACTTGAACAAAAAATGGTCATCATATGATTTTACATTTATCAAATTTATAGTCATGATGAGGGAATGAAAAATTTTAATTCTATTTCAATCATGAAATTTTTCATTCTACATTGATTGAACTTGAGTGACACCATACAATCAAACTTTAATTCATTATGGAGGCATGAACATTATTCATTCCATTTTGATTATGCATTTTTTAACATGTTCAGAGCTAACATGATTGAAACTATATAAGTGAATGTATAAAATAAATTTAGAGGTTGATTCATTTTATTTGAGTAAACTCATCATGTGGTTCCCTATTCAATTGTGTTTTTATTTGGTTTATTACATTGTGTACTTCTCCCCACATTCATGTGGGTTGGAAATGGTATCCTACCAACCCAATGACCTACATAGTTACACAAATTTGGGGCATAGTCACCCAAAATTTCCATGTGATTTAAAAAATAATCAAAACCCTCTCTATTAATTCAAAAAATAAGCATAATTTCAAATAAGTTGCAATGGAAACATGGTTTTAACCAACACACAAGTGTACTTCTATATTTGCTCTTTAATTTTTTAAAAATAAAATAAAATTTTATTTTAAAATTGTTAAGCATGTGCTAACATGTGGAGAATATGTCATAATAGTATGATCATATAGTAAAAATATATATGAAACATGTATCCTAAGGAATACAAGTTTCATGTCAAGACATATCAAGATAGATATAGAAATAAAGAATGTAATGATAAACATTGCTAACATAAGCACATAAAAATAATCTATGTAGGAAGGCTAAATATTTATATCATGGCATTAAAAATAGGAAAATTCATGATATGAATCACAATAAAACAATATAAACATAAAATCCTAAATTTATCCATTGATAAACACACATTGTCATGGCCATGATGCACAAAATAAAAGAATGCATAATAACACTCAATGAATATGTAATATCAAAAAAGGAAAGAGATACACAAAATATATAATAAAATGTCACACAAGATAAGAGATGAACACAATGGAAAGTTTAATTTCACACAATGGAACAAACACATACAATCAATAATAAATTATATGTTATGAAAAATCTATGTCATGCAAGAAGACAAGGGTAATACAAATAAAAATTCATACAATGATACACTCAATAAATAAATGGCACATAATAAGTAAATATACATATAATTAAAGATTAATATGATACACTCAATCAATCAATGTCATAAAATAAGGCAAGATCCACACAAAACATAATGAACTATTAGCCTATAAGAAAATTGAATAGAATTAAAGAAGCAAATAACAAGTAAAGTTAGTCTAAACCATCAATCCATGTCAATGTAAAAATAACATATCCATTAAATGTATTAATAAATATAATATAATAAAGAGCAAGGAATGAGTAATAAATCAATGAATCTGAACATGATAAATGGAAATGTCATAGAAATATATAACCTATATAACAAAGTAGCCTATAAAATGGGATTCCCCCAACATTAACATGGCCCCTAGGTGTAGGAATATCATGCATATTTTCATCAATATTAACCTATATGTCCACACACACACACACACACACACACACACACACACACACACACACACACACACACACACACCTATTGAAATGCATTTGTGTATCAAAAAGGATATACAATCTTTCAAACATGTGATAAATAACATAATTGAATAATATAAACCAACAAAAATGTTTGCTTAGGTCATTATTTTGTATTATTTACATTTTTTTATGTTTTAAAAATATTTTGATTTTTTTAATTTTTGAAATATTTTGAAAATGTTTCTACTAACCAATAATCCCATTAAGGGGATGATCATATGGAGGTCTTATATCAAACATGTGAATGGTCACCTACTGTAAGCGATTAGTCACATATGTATTTGTATATTAATTTGAGATGTAATATCTTGATATAACATATCCATAATCATAATTATGACTCATAAGATCATGTGTATGTATAGTAACCTTAGTAAGAATGTCATCTTATGAAATCAACTATATATTAGAAACATGTTCTTGCATTCATTACATAAAATGTGGAGATATATTTAATTATATCTTAGAATGTGATGGAGTGGATAATGGTTTTCATGAGTCTTGAATAAACCTATACATTCATGGGAATTTAAGCATTGGTCATATATGAAATTTAACTCCCTTCCTATGATATATCTAAGTAGACTTACATGATTAGGCTATATAATTGAATATGATGGTGATGGGTGTACTCGGTAAAAGAAAGAATGGATTAGCAACTATAAAATTACCAATCTCAATTGTTAGAATAATAATCCTTAAATTGTTGTCTCTTTACCTCAAATAATTTAATTATAGTGATTGCATCTATTAAATCCTCATGTGTATATCCAAGAATATTGAGTGTCATGGTGTAAAAATTATCACTTATACCATTGTCTACCATAACACTATGTATAGGATGTGAATTAATGTATGATCATAAAAACAATGATGTGTAACTAGAATCATCATCTAAAATCTCACTATCATCTAATGTAATCAAATTTAATTGTACAAATATGATTTTAAGTGTACCAATAATGCCATTGAATGGAATTCCATATGCAGGAGGAGAAAGTTACGTATTACAAGGAATATTAACTTCAATATTATCTTTAGTTTATATTTACACATGGCTTGGAAAAGGATTATAAAATATTTAAAATTATTAATTCTCATTATGTTGTGTTCTTTAATCATTCATAAGTATAATGGTATCATTAAGCTCAATAGTGTTATCTTTAATGAGATCCTAAATCTTATGTTGTAGAAAAAATCATATATTTATAGAATGCCCCACATATATATGAAAATAAAAATATTCATTAGTCTCATATACCTTTGGTAAAGCCCTAATCATATCAACATAATTATAAGGAGGGAGAGATATGTGTTTTCACTCTAGTAACTTCTATAGAATCTTATAATGAGGTTCTTGTAATTGTGAAAAATGCCTCATTAGTGGAAAAGATAGAATAAGTTGATTAGGAGGTTGTGATACTACATTAACTCTTAATTTTGCCTCTCCTTGGTATAATTCATTTTGTCTTTTTTACTTAGTTTTATTTGAATATTTTCACTTGAAATAGTTGGAAAATTAACCACATACTTAAGTTTATTCAAGGCTATAGATTTAAATTCTCGATACTTATTTTTGTGGCATAAGTCAACAAATGATTGAAATGTCTTAAACATCATGGAATCATGTAAAGGGGAAGAAAAAAATTACGTGAATATATATTTGAACTCATTTTAAACCATTTAAGTATTTATCATATTATAAATCATGGTCTTTTGTTGAAGCATAAGGTCACTAATTGGTTCATTGGATCCTTTCTTATTTTTTTTAATTTGGGCATAAGATAATTTCTCATTGATATCGATTGAAAAATGCATTGAAATGATATCATCCAAAGTATTAAATTCATGAACTAACTGGAAATGGACATCATATAACCATTAAAAATTATATTCATTAAGGATACATGGAAACAAATTTCCAATAACTTATCACTGGAGGTATATTCAAAGCATGTTGCTTGGAATTATATTAGATGTTTCTTTAGGTCACCTTTACCATCATATAATATGAGATTATAATATAATAAAAATATATATATAGGGTTATATGAAATACTTGAGGATAATGGTTAATTAATAAATCCATGAAATTTTGTCAAATGAATCGCTCTAAAAGACCCTTTCTCTAACTATAACACCTTGTCATTTATATTTATTACAATTTGCATGATTGATTATGTAGTATGCATATAAAATGTGTGGTAGTATATGGTTTTACATGGTTATCAACCTTATAATGTATGATAACATGTTATGTATGAATATCCATGGTATCTAATGAAATATCTATGTTTCCCTCACACTATGGGTGGGCATCAAATCTATAGCCAAATATCTAGACATATGAATAGTAATATCGGTAGAAGTATGAGCACATATGTTAGAATAAAGAAATACAAAATTTATATTAGTATTAGTGAATGGCACATGATGTTTTTCCTCATATGTGACATCCTTTTATATATATATATATATATATATATATATATATATATATATATATATATATATATATATCTTGTTACATATAATAATGCATAAAGAAAGTATGGATTCATATGAATTTATTAAGTTAATGTTTGTATATCTATCTCATCAAAGCTACCATGCAAAGTATATGTTTCATATTCATGGGATTTTTTATATTTTATATTCATACTAACTCCATCCAAAGAATGAAACCTACTTATTAGGATAGTGAGAGCATGGACCTGCATAAGATGTGAGGGATGGTAGTTATGACAACCCTAAATAGGGTTAAAATAAGTGACATATAAAAACCCCTAGAATTCAACATTTTAAAAATGCAAGGTACTAAGTATAAATATTTTTATGACTAATTTTATCCATGTTATCATAATACAATGATTTGACCCTTTTTATTGCATACTTTTTTAATGTTTTACATATTAGAGGTAAAAAAATGTAATGATTAAAATTATAGGTTGAGTTATAAATACACAAACAAACACACACACACACACACACACACACACACACACACACACACACACACATATATATATACATATATATACATATACATATATATACATATATATATATATATATACATACACACACACACACACACACACACACACACACACACACACACACACACACACACACACACACACACACACATATATATATAAATAGATATGAACGATTTATGTGAAATGAGGGAAAATTGTAAATTGGGTTTTTAAATCAAAAAACTTATAAATAATGAAAATCTATTTTAAAACCTAAGGGTTGACATTATCACTTAAATCATTAATTTCACATATGTTTTTCACTATAAGCCAATGGTATCTACCAAGATGATATATTCAAAAAGGAGGGATGTAGGTTGACTCAAAATTGTATCAACTAGGTTGATATAACTGATAATATAGGGATAGACTTAGAACTTTATCATCTAGGATAATACAATACAAGCAAAGATATGTATGAAATAGACTATATTGGCCTAGCTAATACAATAGGAATATAAGGTGGCTAACAAAACTATATGTAAGGAGATAGATACGAAAGACATAAATACATATAGATAAGGTTACACTAATATTAATTAAGGAATGTAAAAATAGTATGGAAACATATCTCACAAAGTACCATGAGCTAACCCCATCCCTTTCCATGTGCACTCCTTAAAACATGCACTCATTTAGATTGATACATCAACGAGTCTTTAAAGATAAATTTTCAATAAAGTGAAAACTATAGGTGTATATATGCCCCATCTAAAGCTCATCACATGTCACAATAGTGTAACATGGGATCATTTTTTAGGAAATATACATAGAAACACAAAATCATAGCAAAAAATTTTGTAATAAATGAAAGTAAAATAGAAGTAAATAAATAAAAATTATAGCTTCACTTACTTTATTGATTATATAGATAATGCTACATGTGATTTAGGTGATCAAATATTCTAATATGGAAGCTCAATGGGTAGACCCAAAAATGAAAAAAAAAATCTAAATTTTTACAAAAAAAAATCATTAGTAACATAAACTTCCTCAATTTACTTGGATCCAAGGCCTTCTTTTAGTTTGTCAAAGGGACCTAAGGAATCTAGGATGTGACTAAATATGGAATGTAAAGGACAAAAACTTTTTTTTTTGGAAAATTTAAAATTTGGGTCACCGATTATGTAATGTATGATGTATGTTTCATTATTTTATAGAAACTATCAGCATTGTAGATAACCAAATTTGGCACAATTTTTATTTTCAAAAATTTTTTATCTGATTTCACATGTATAGAATCTCCATTTTGAAAAAGGAATGTCTTGGTGTATTATTATTTGTATTTCATCATCTTATTGAATTTATTTGATAATGTAGTTAAATTTTTTACTATTTATAGATCCATTTACTGTCTCACAAGGATCCCTAGTCTTGTTTGAACTGACATTGAGTTTTCTTTGGTTTTCAAGTGAATAAAAAATGTATGGATGCTATCATCATATATAGGCATATATAAATAAATGAAACATCCTAAATAAAATTTTAAATTCCTTTTGGGCACATTTCCTTTTGGACTATTTGTTTTACATGGTTGATTACTCTTGGGTCTAGTTTTTCATGTTGCTAGTTCCCCAAATTTAAATTTTATAACTCTTTATATACATATCCACTTGAAGGAATTTAGGGATAATAATTCATTGTTACAAATTTATATAAAAAGTGCACACTACTCTTATCTCATTTTTAATTGCAAAATATTAATTTTTCTAATGTCAAATCATATTCTTCATGCTTGTATCAAAGGAGGGCCTATGATAAATAACATCTAGAGGTGCATCCACATGACTTAGAAAAATAAAATTAAAGGTATAAAAACATGTGGTTTGATTCATATTCATAATATTTTCAATGAAAGAAATGTTCAATTGGTTTACAGAGATTGGCTAAGGCCATTCCAACCTAAAATACTAACCTTTTTATAGGGTTTTCTTATTAAAATTTCAAGAGCTAGGGTTTGAAGAAAAGAGAAGCAATACAAGTATGTATAGATAGTTTCAAAGGTTATTGAACAAATAAAATAAAATTACACATGTAAGCACACAAGTTTGACTGAAAATAGTTAGACTCTACTTCTTTAGATGAGTTGTTCATATTTTAAATTAAATTTTCATATATAGGTGTATACTAAATTTAATACATGTATTATGTTTATATTGAAGTTTATTCTTGATCTAAACCCACACAGAGATATTACAGAGTGAATTTGACAAAATTTATAGAATATAGATATTATAACTGAGACAGAACAAGATAAATAGTTTGTGTCCCTTATATGATTTATCACTTACATACTTAGAATGTACAATAAACCATATATATTATTCAATATTTTATTAATTTTTATGTACATTTTAAAATCTAAATACTTAAGGTTTCATTCTTCTTTATATAAAATTAATAAAAAGTTATGTAAAACATATAGGTGAACCCATTTTTTCTAGATCCTTGAAAAACCCTAGGTCCCCTTAGAGTCTCATCTTCTTATCATGACTATTTATATTTTATTTATAATTTCCCGTTTACATATGGCCTCAAGCTTAGGGTTTGTATCCATCAAATCTTATTTTTCCATGATTTATCTCTTATTAGGAGTGAGATTTTTGTTTTTGATTCTTTTTATCCAAGTGTTTTTAAATTTAAAAATGAGTGACAAATATAAAACACCTAATATATATCACCCTTTGTTTAGAATAGGAATTTTACTCAAGAGAGGTGTTAGTATCTTGTTAGTGACAAAAAAAAATCAAATTGAAAAACCAACACACTAGCTAACATACACCTCTAGGCCTAGTTACTTGGTTGAGATTAGTTAACAATACTAGAATGGAAACACAACTACAACAAGAAAGAGAAAAAATATTTCACCTCCCTTGAATGCTCCAAATTATCTTGTAGTAGTGACTTTCTTGGCTTGTGATCATGAATACTTCATCAAAGGAGGCTTGGTTATCTCCTCTTCTTCTTTGTACCTTATGGCTTTGGCTTGGCTTGGCTTGGCTCAATATTTGGACATTATAACACTAATTTGAATGAATCTTTAGAATAAATTTATAATTATAAATTTGGCATGTTAGATCTTAAAATTCAATAGGAAAGGCCTCCCATTTATAAATTTTTGGAATGGTTTGAGTATTAACCATGACCGTCCATCTCAAGATTGAGATGTGTGGCCATAAATAAATCCAAATATGAAATTCATTATATAAATATCTACATTAATATTTGGGATAGAGGGGCATTTAATAGTCATGGAGGGTCTTAATGAATCATGGAGGGTCTTAATGAGGCATGGGATACCCATCATCTTGATATTTTATGTATTTATAGCTTATGGATGCCACCCCATATGATGATGTCACCTGATGATGCAGTTAATAGAAATAAATTTCCAATAAATATCTATTCAACAAGTTCCATGGAAAATTAACTTAAGTCCCTAATTTGGTTTAATTAGCCTAAAACATGATTAGTCAACTTTAGTGCAAATTTTGGCTCTCGGTGCATAAATTAATCAAATTGGTCAAAATATCTTGTTATTGATCCAAAATTTGACTAAACTAGAATTAGAATTAAATGTCAAATACATTTAATTTTTTATCCTATTTAGGATGTTTCCAACACAAAAAATACAAAGGCACATGTCTCGTGTAAGAGATTTGATAGAAAAGAACAATCCATGGCACCCAGGTGCGAATTGGCAATTTGACTCGAAATGATCTAGTCAAAGTTAGTTGGCCCATATATTGCATTGCCCCATTTAATGATACTCTAGACAAAATTAGAACTTGAATATATCAATTTAAACTCATTTAATGTGTTTTAGTATTTTTAGGCTAAATTGTACATTTTGGTGGAAATTGGTCAAAAGCCTAGTTGGAGGCTATCAGTGGCCAGATTTAGGTGTCTATAGTTTGCCCCTATTTTGGAAGGTATTTCAAGATATAATCATAGTAACATCTTATTAAATAATGAAAAGGTCTTGTATGCCTAAAAATTTAATGATCATGAACTAACTGCATGATGCCCCCTCGAGGGAATGGTTGGTATAAGGAAAGGTCGACAAGCGGTCCCTCGAAAGAAAGAATGAAGATGAGGGGACCAAAGAAAAGGAAAATGATGGGAGGAGAACACAATTATATTGAAAAAATAGTCAAAATCACTGAGAATACAAGTAGGATGGTATACAATATTTTTTTCCAAGGCGGTTATAAGCATTATACCTTCATAGTGGCAATGTGGTATGATAACACAATGATTTGCCCAAAGGTGGTTATAATAATTGAGAAGATGGAGCTACCTAAGTTAGGAAAAACAAATAAGATAACAACATGCCCTTGTATGGGTATAAAAAGTAAAGTGGGGACAACATAATGATTTGCCCAAAGGTGGTTATAATCATTGAGAAATGTAGATGGAATGGTGTGCAATGATTTTCCCATAGGTGGTTATAATCATTAAACCCCGATTATGGAAAACATGATTAATTAGCTGATTAATGATGGTAACTTAAAAAAAAGGGTAATAATGAATTGGAACAGCCTACTAGTAGGGAGATGCACATTTGAACTAACAAAGGTTGAAATTCTTTTGTGGTTAATTACTCTATTTGGGATATGATTGGGATTGAATCAAGATGTTGGTGCCAAAGAGATGTCAATGCCACCATTTATTGAATAGACTTATTGAAGCTAATTTTTATTGTATCACATGTTGGTAGGCATCATGGTATAACATCATGAGGACTTGGCCAAAATATGCATAAGGACTAACTGCCAAAATCCAATACTCAATAGAAAATAATGCACCAATGATTAAAAAACCATGATGTCAATGTTGATGGATGAATATGGATGGATTCAAGTATAGGTGCACAAAAATAATCACCCAATGAATTCACATAGACTGAATCAAGTCAAGAGTTTTGAAAGAAAACAAATTAAGTAGAAATAAACAAACAAACAATGCAATAGAAACCATATGAATATTACCCCTAGAAAATAAGTGAAAACTTAACAAACAAACAAAATAGGGGAATAGAAGAAAAGGAAGGGGATTTTTGAGCCATCTCCAGATGCACTAGGCAAGTGGACACTACCTACATAGTTCCATGGATGTAATATCAAACAAAAACTTTAGGCCAAATTGTTAGGAGGCCCCTTATCCAACGGAAGCACAATTGATTACTTGTTTATAAGCAATTAAACATGGAAATATACTAGAATGATTAAGAAACTAGAAACATGAGACATCAAAGAATTTGAGAGACAATACACGCTCTTGTATTAGATAATACTAGAAGAAAATACAATAAGGAAGATGCCACTTCTTCCTCCACCTCAAAGGCTTGCCACACCTCAAGACCTTCTTCCCACTCTCTCTTGCTCAACACAAACCCAACTCTACAACCTGAGTTGTTATCCCTCCTTGAATGCTTCAGCTGATCTCCTTGACCTTACACCTATAGATCTCCTTGACCTTGCTTGCTTCAATGCTCTTACTTGATCAATTTGATAATTATAATACATGCCTCATGGGTCTTTAAATAGAATCCCATGGTTACAAAAATAGAAATCTAACTACTAAAATTAGACACACAGCTCGCGACTTAAAATAGCCTCTTAGCATGCAAACACTCGGTTCAACTAACTAACTATTCGTGCAATGAACAGTTCTGGACCGCACAAGCGACCGACGCCAGTCCCTGCTTGTCTGGTGCTACCAACGTTGGCCGACTCCCTGCCGTCACCGGTCTCCTTCTCCACTGCATCTGACCGACGTCAGTCATACTGCCGATGCCAGTGGATCTGGATCTTCAACATCCTCTTCATGTGTGTGCAAACAGTTGAAGCTTTTAGCTCCACACCCTAACAATCTCCCACTTGGAGATAAATAGTTGCAACTTGTACCTGTACCTGTACACCATCTATTTTGTTCCTTTGGCTCTGTATCCCTCTTCAAAATCACCCTTGAAGACCAACCACCACGCAAACCTGTGATGCTATACCTGTCACTTATGCCACAAGAATTTTGCTACTCCCAAACTCTTCATGACATACTTCTGAACCAACTCTACCCTTAGCTCAGAAAACTCCCTATATATGCAACCCTATAGAAACTAACACAATACAGTAACAGGATAATGTAGCTAATATTATCTAACCTGGTAAAGATAAAAAACAATGGTCAAACCTCCATTACCCTGCAGCTAACTCAAGACCATATACCATAGCCTTCTGTCTCAGATGTCCATCCACTCTCTTCTCTAAAATGGGAATCCATCCCTCTATCCAGCTGACAATTCCACCAACAAGTACCTATTTGGTTCTACTCCAAGGACTCACACTCCTCATCCATGTCAAGCTCCCACTGTTTCTAGATTCTACTTGCATTGCTTCCTCCATCTTCCTAGTTCATGACTAACAGTAAGCAATATAAAGAAGGTGAACAATGAATATGAGGTTCACATACCTTTTCTGACCTCTGCATGGGTGTTTGAAACTCCTTGACAACTAATTGTCCACCCATCATCCGTTCTAGTGACCGATCTCGGCCATCTCCCAGTCTACTCCCGACCGATGTCGGTTCCCTGCACTGACCTTGACTGCCGACGTCGTTACCCCTGACCGACGCCGGTGCCCACCCTGCCGATGTCGATCTGATGACCGACGTCAGACTTCTCCTGCCCAAACTACCGACCCTGCTGGTCTGCACAAGACCGAAGTCGGTGTCTGACTGACCGACGTCGGTTCCAAGTAATTGACATCAGTGCCTGTGTGTTCCCGTGAGTGATGAATTCTTCATCCACGAGCTCTTCTTGGATCATATCTCTATCCATGCTGCCCTGCTCAGATTTATTTAGTGCCTGTAACTGTTCTCTGGCCTTCATCTCCTCCAAAAACACCAAGACATCCCTGTTCTTGTCAAAAGCCTCAAATTTCCTTTTCCTGCAATGAATTCTATCTATGCCTTCTGAATTTGAACACATACCTTTTGAACCAAGAACTTCCATTCCCTTCTTATTCATGTGACCCTGCCTATTAGACCACATCTTCGAATCTATACCAGAAGTAGAATCAGTAATACAAGTAGATAGATAAAGAGTACCTACTTTCTTACCTCTTGCCAAAACAAGTGCTCCCTTAGTAACCTTCCAAGAATTTGTTGTGAGGGTTATTGTGCATCCCTCATCACCCAACCTTCCTACAGAAATCAAACTCTACTTCAGAATTGGAACATGCATGACCTCCTTCAACACCCATGTGTTGTCAATCTGCAATCTCAGCTGCACTTTCCCTTTGCCAACTATCTGACAAGGTGTACCATCCCCTAAATAGAGCACTCCAAAGTCTCCTTGTTCATACTCATGAAACAAATCTCTGTTTGGGGATGCATGAAAAGATGAACCAAAATCTAATATCCATGATCCTACCTGACTATCCAAAGAAAGTATGAGAGCATCCTGTACCACAATATTTTCATCCTTTGCTTCTTCAATACCTGCATGTTGATTCTCTTTATCTCACAACCAACACTCCTTCTTTGTATGTCCTTTCTTTCCACAAAACCAGCAGGTAATACCTTTAGACTCGGATCTCCTTCCCGACCTTGATTTCCCTTGCTCAATCTTCTCCTTTTGCCTTCCTCTGCTTTCCACACTTAGAGCGTTCCCTGATGATTCACCTGTGCTTCTCCTGCATATTTCTTCATTCAAGATCACACTCACAACATCATCAACTTTTAAGATTTTAAAAGCAGATGCAGAATTACTTACTGCCATAACCATACCGTCCCAACTTTCAGGCAAAGAACATAAAATCAAGAGAGCCTTTACCTCATCATCAAAAATAATGTTGACTGAAGCTAATTGGTTTACCAAACCATGGAAATCACTGAGATGAGTATGTACCGAACCACCTTCCTGCATTTGCAAAGTAAATAGCTGCTTCATAAGGTATACCTTATTAGAAGCCGAGGGCTTTTCGTATAAATTTGCCAAGGACTTTATCAACTCTTTCATTGTCTTGCACTGTGATAAGCTGGAAATCACAGACGATGCAAGGCTCAATCTTATGGAACCGAGAGCCTTCCAATCAAGAACGTTCCATTCTTCATCCTTCATATCTGTGGGCTTGCATGCAACCCCACCCAATGGTAAGTACAGATCCTTCTGATACAGATAGTCCTCAATCTACATCCTCCAGTGTTGATAATTCTTGCCGTTAAACTTCTCCATTCGTAGCTTACTTTCTTCTGCCATTGCTTAACTCCCACTCAATCAAAAAACCCTATGAATGACCTGTAATCAAAAACAATAACCTGATTCCTACAAACTGTAGCTCTGATACCAACTGTTAGGAGGCCCCTTATCTAATGAAAGCACAATTGATTACTTGTTTATAAGCAATTAAACACAGAAATATACCAGAATGATTAAGAAACTAGAAACATGAGACAGAAAAGAATTTGAGAGACAATACATGCTCTTGTATTAGATAATACTAGAAGAAAATACAATAAGGAAGATGCCACTTCTTCCTCCACCTCAAAGGCTTGCCACACCTCAAGACCTTCTTCCCACTCTCTCTTGCTCAACACAAACCCAACTCTACAACCTAAGTTGCTATCCCTCCTTGAATGCTTCAGCTGATCTCCTTGACCTTACACCTATAGATCTCCTTGACCTTGCTTGCTTCAATGCTCTTACTTGATCAATTTGATAATTACAATACATGCCTCATGGGTCTTTAAATAGAATCCCATGGTTACAAAAATAGAAATCTAACTACTAAAATTAGACACATAGCTCGCGACTTAAAATAGCCTCTTAGCATGCAAACACTCGGTTCAACTAACTAACTGTTCATGCAATGAACAGTTCTAGACCGCACAGGTGACCGACGCCGGTCCCTGCTTGTCTGGTGCTGCCGACATCGGCCGACTCCCTGCCGTCGCCAGTCTCCTTCTCCACTGCATCTGACCAACATCGGTCATATTGCCGATGCCGGTGGCTCTAGATCTTTAGCATCCTCTTCATGTGTGTGCAAACAGTTGAAGCTTTTAGCTCCACACCCTAACACAAATGTAGTTCTATCAAGAAATGGCAAGAAAATGAGAACTAATGAAAATAAACAAAATGGATGTGAAAAAAGAAAAGGAATGGTCTTAAAAAATGGAAAGTACATGGAAAAAATTTCCAAAAAGGATGGGGAAACTAAGTGACAAGTGTTTTTCTTGTAACTTAGTAAGGGTTCCCAGAATCTTTAAGGCAAAAAAGTGGTCAATGTTTTTGGTTTTTTCTAACAGTTTTAAAAATGTTTTTTTTTTTGAAAATTTTAAAGTATCTCAACTCAATCAAGAATGAAAAGATACTAAATGGTGTAAGCTCACAAAATAGTAATATATTTACTTATATTTCTCATAAAAGGATGAGAGTGTGGCTTAGGTTGCTTCCAAAATGGTGAGAGCGTCGCTTAGGTTGCTCACAAAATGGTGAGAGTGTGGCTTAGGTTTCTCACAAAATGGTGACAATGTGGTGGAAAGGGTGACTGAACTAACCTCAACAAGTATCAAGAACTACCTATATAGTCCCAAATTAGGACCTCAAGTCACTGTAGTTCTACCCTATAGTGGAGGAATTTGACTAGTGTAGTAGTCAATTCAAACAAAATAGGCATAGTTGGTAAAAAGGCATAGTATGACATAGGAAATGGTAAGTTGGTATGTCAAGGCTCCATAAAAAAATGTTTCCCCTAGTTTTCCCATAGGTAGTTATAACTAGGACACAACAACCTAGATCAATGTTACTAATCTACCCATAGTCAGTTATAATTAGTAGTAAGACTAATGGTAAGAAAATAATAACAAATGAAGGATGAAACTACCAAAACTTCTATCATACTACTCCAAAATATTGTCTCTATCTATAATTCTTGAAACAACTATTGAAACTAATCAGACTCATTGGTTCTAAAAAGGTACAACCAATGACAAAACCAAAAGGTCAAATGGGCTAGGTAGATAGGATTCAAAATATGGTTGGTCAATAAAATAGAATGGTAAAATGGATAAGTAATAGGCATAAGAGGAATTATAAGAATGACATTTTTACAAAGAAGAATAGTGATAAAATGGCACAACTAAAATGGTCCTTATAGACAATACACCACAGCGCTCAAGCATAGTACCTCTTTAGGTGAATAATATTCATTAACTCAAGAAGTTCATCTCCATCTAGTGTGGCAAGCCTATATGCTCCTAATCTATAATTTGTAGTAATGATGAGAGGTCCTATCCAATTTGGTTTGAATTTACCTTTATGCTTCTTCTCAGATGTGGTATTCTTTTAGTTTTATTTAAAAACAAGATCACCAAGTTCAAATGTTTTATGCTTGAATGGTGATTTTAGTGGCTTTTAAGTTAGTTCTAATATGCCTAAAGAGTTTTGAGCATAATTTTTTATTTTTCATCAAGTATGTCTAGCTCTTATAGGTGAGCTACTCGATAGTCGTGATCATCTAGGACATGCTTGAAATATATGCATCGTGAAGGCAACTCAACCTAAATGGGAAGGATGGATTCTATACCTTAAATAAGTGAATATAGAGTGGCTCTTATGGGGGTATATTGATTGGTATGGTATGCCCAAAGGGCATAGAATATTTGAAGGTGCCAATTATGACCGACATCATTGACAATCTTTTTGAGAATATTGACAATGGTTTTGTTTGATGCTTCGGCCTAGCCATTACCTTGAGGGTAATATGTTGTAGAAAAATGTTATGTGATGTTATATTTATCACATATCTTGTGACATCCTTGTTCTTGAATGATCCTTCATTATTAAATATAATTTCAGAGGGGATACTATAGCAGTAAATGAGATGGTTGAAGATGAACTTGGAAATTTGTTTTTTAGTCATGTAAGTGAGGGGTATAGCTTCAACCCACTTAGTGAAATATTTAGTGGTGGTAAAGATATGTTTATGGCTATAAGATGAAGTGGGATTGATCTTCCCAATGAGTTCAAGGCCCTATGTAGCAAATGGCCATGGTATCAACATTAGTTTTAGAGTCTTAGCTGGGGTATGAATCATATTGGCATGCCATTAACATTTATCACACTTATTTACATATGAAACTATATTTCTATCCATTGTGGGCCAATAATAACTAGTACGTAAGATATTTTTGGATAAAATGGCCGTGTTATAGTGGGCTCCACATATCCCTTCATGAACTTCCAATAATGCTAGTGTAGATTCTATCAAAGTTAAATAATGAAGAAAAGTTCCATTAAAACTATGGTGGTAAAGGGTTGATCCAAGTAGAGTATAATGAGTGGAGTGATGGATAAAGGCTTTAGTTTGTTTTTGGGATAGATTAGGTGGTATAACTTGGTCATGAAGATAGTTATAAGGGTCTGATTACCAGATAGAATTAAGACCAACCATATCACAAATCATTGCCACAATTAAAGGTTCATGAGCTGACACAACTAAATTCTCAATGAGGAATTAATACTCTCTAGCTTTGTATATTTGTCAAATCAAAGATCCAATAATAGCCATGACATCTACAGTTCTATTACTAGCCCTTGGTATATACTCAAATTGAATGTTGGCAATTTGTTGCTTGAGAGTGTTGACTATGGCTTTATATGGAACCAAATTATCATATTTGGTCTAAAAATGGTATATAATATGATTGATGATTAACTAAGAATAATCATAAACATTTAGATGAGATATATTCCATTATACTACTTGGTGAAGCCCTGCAACAAGTGTTTCATATTCAACCATGTTTTTGGTACAAGGAAAGATGATCTTGAATAACTTAGGGATTATATCCCCTTATGGTGTAATAAATAAAAGGCATATCCCTGATCCATGTGCTGTGAATGATCCATCAAAATATAGCTTCTATTACTACTCCTCAAGAGGTGTGTCAATGATGGTCATTATAGATTCATCAAGAATTTATAATGTGAGTGGTTCTATGTCTACAAGGGACATGCTACCAACTAACCAAACCTTGTTTTTGAGTGGGAATTTGCAAACCAAGACCCTATCTCTAAACTTGTGGCACATTTTGAACCAATTGTTGCCTAGTAGGTACTTGAGAAACATGGAATCCTCCTTATTGCATGAATCCTTTTTGGGAAGTGAATGAATGTTGAATATTTGGCACCTATTGTTGACCAATATTTACATATTATTGGCTAGTCATCATTTGGTTTTAGATTGGTACACTAGTCTACAACTGAAGAGGTATGTTTTCCACTACCTAAAAATTGGAACATTATTTTCACCTTGTTGAAGTGGCAATATATTTTGCCTTTATTGCATTGGTACACTAGATTTTACCTACTATTATGGAATAATACTCATTGTTTATTAAGGAGGAGTAGGTTTGGTCACATTTTATTATTGAGTCATAACATTGGTTGTTAGTTGACTACCTAATCCTATTGGTTCCATGCTTGATGAAGTAGTTGGTTGAGGTTAGGATGTAGAAACTCATACTCCCTGATTTAGAGAGCCACTTGTAGTATCAACTAAAGTCACATTTTATTCGATAGCTACTAGCATATGAACACTAATTTGGTGTAGATTAGACATTACTTATGTAGTATCCACTATATTTTGGCCATTATGCTATGTAGAAGCAGAAGAGACTTCTTTGATTGTTAAGGTATGAAATAAGTTGTCAACCAAAGTGTTATACATGAATGAGTCTGAACTTTGATTGTTTGGACCAGTTAACTCTATCAAAACTCTTGTTGAAGGAACTAAGTCAATAATAGGTTTACTCACCATGGTCATTTGATTCAAATTGCATGCTAAATTTAGGTAGGTTTGATATTCCATTTGCATTTAGTTAAAGTGGTCTTCCATGAGTTTTTTTTATCTATTAGGCACATTAGGGTCATGATATATTATTTGGACTAGAGCCAAAGGATTTTTAGAAGAAGCATGTTGATCGTAAATTATGTTGTGAGGCATTCTTACTAGACTTGGTAAATTCTCATGGGGGAAGTCTATCAAAAACTTGGCCCCAACCTCTATGGATCAAACCAAAATCTCATCTTTTTTCTCCAACTAATGATGCTCAAATAAAAATAGATCATATGTGGAAGGCGTATTATTATAGCATGACTATTGAGGAACTGGTTCATTAGCTGTGGGTATTGTAGCTAGGTATTGTGTGGTTTGTTCTTGGTCTTGTTCTGAATAAGGTGGCATATTAACCAAATATTTATTCAATGGATATTGGATTTATGCCCCTAATTTAATATTATAAGAGGGATAAGGAACCATCCCATAATCAATAGTATCTGCGTAGGGGTCTTACACCATTTCTTCTTATGTAACCACATTACTAATCCCTAGATTGTACATGAGTGCACTACAAGTGTAGGAGTACATGTTGGGATACATATTCAATGCTTTACAACAAAGGGAGGCTTTCAAACTCTAAAAAAGACACTATCTAAAAATATGATGTTCAAACTTGGCCTAGATTCATCAAAAAGATAAAAAGGTTTATGCAAAGATTTATGATAACACAAGATAAATTTAAGTGTCTAAAATTACACATTTTACACAATAATATTAAGTAAATGAACCAAAAATAGAAATGACAAATGCTAAGGTTGAAGTGTTTCAAATCAGTCTAATCTAAGAAATTAAAAGTTGCTAGGTTTTTTAGCTAAAACATGGCGTCAAAAGCTAGACTTTGAATTAGATGTAATTGTTAATCTAACAAATTTGAAACGCTTTTAACAAACACTAGGCATTTGATTCTTGGACATGGACTTGATGAAATAGGTATAAAGTATGAAATAAAAGGCAAATTTGAAATAGTTTGTTTTCTCACAAATAATGGTATAAAACTTGGTTTTTTGATAAAAAAGTTAGACAAAAGTGAATGGCATAACAGTGATAGACAAAGGTTTACAAAGGTACACTCATATTGGTTTGAAAATGTGGGAACAAATTTGAACTCTATGCAGGAGGGCCTATGAAATAATATCTGAAATGTTTTGGGTAGTTTAACAACACTAGACTACTCAAAAGATGTGACAAAAATGCTTGTTTAAATAAATCTCTAAGGCAAAGATAATTTATCACAAATTTGACAGCATAACACTACCTTTCTTGACTCAAAATGTTGTGGTTCATAGATTCAAAGTGCAAGTGTCTAGCACAAAATGACTTGAGTCTATCAAGTGGTGATAATGATCCTAAGTCTTAAAAAACCTTCAACCCAAATTAGAAATTAAACCTAAGTTCCCTTCAATTCAGTGAAAATGGTGAATCCACTTAACACATCCACCTTATGAACTTATGAAGGTGCAATTTTGAATTTAGATTATAAATTAAGGACTTAAACAAAGATTGTCAAAGGTCTAGACTCAATTGGGTAGCATAATTGTGCCAAAGTGGATGATATGACTCCAAGTTTTGATGAACTTTGAACAAGGCAAATTGATGATTCATGTGAGCAACTTAATTCCTCTTTGTTCAAAATAAAATGAGGACTATGTGTTTTGGTTTGTATCATTTGTTCACATACAGTTTTGAATCCAAACAAAAATTTAATCTAGGATAAAACTAACTAATTAATCGCTCTTAGATCCTAAACTGACAAAGTTTCTTGGTATTGTTGAAATCCATCAATATACATCATTTGAGAGGATTTTTAAGTGTTCATCCAAAAGTAACTATGCATTATATAGTAGGGTTTTTACACCCCCTTCTCTCAAATGATAGTACTATGACATGGACCTTGAGGTGCACCTTTCACCAACAATACTTCCATGGTAAGTGGGTATTTGTCTAAGATCTATAAGTTTTTTAATGTCTATAGGGGAATCAATTGCACAATTAGTTTCATGTCAAATGATGCAAAAGAAAAGCATGAAAATTGGGTGTCTATGGAACTTGGCTTGTTCAAAAAAATTCTAGTCCTTTTTGAAACCACTACATCTTATTGTTCACTCAGTGTAGTGTGATATCCAAAGTGTAGATACGTCACGTGTGTAACTCCATCACTAAAAGGTGGTTTAACCACTCAAACCTTTCAATCCTAGTGAGAGTGGGTGAATTCAATGCTAGGAGATGAAAGCCTAGGTCAAATATTCCCTAAATAACTCATGGGAGGTAATTATGTCCCCCTCACAAGCTAAGATGTAATAAAATTAAAGAAATAAAAAGAAAGATTTTAGGGTCATTTTCAAGGTCACCCAAACTATGATGAGTTTTTGGGGAGTGTTTTAGATGACATTCTTTCTAAGCTTTGGACTAGGATTTTTGCAATAAGGATGGTGATTTTGATTCTAAGGGTTACCTAAAGGGTACAAATGGAAGAGAATAAATACACAAACCTTCTCTTTTCTAAACAAGTTTTAATTAAACAACTATTGAAAGCAAGAATTGATAAGTGTGTTCAATTTTAAAACCCAAATGAAAGATGTGGTGGTGTTATTTTGACCCATTGGTCTTAAGTTGTAAATTTAAAAGCTTAAATTATCAAAACATTCACTTAATCATCTAAATTTTTTATTAATCACCAAAAAAAATATTCCTAATTCATTTTAAAAGCATGACAAAGATGTCTTAATAACATGTTTTAACAAATTCCAAGTCTGCTGGTTACCTGTCTACCCTTAAGGTATCACCCCAAAATAAAATATGTTAGGTTAAACAATGTTTGAAAAAATCTTTAAAAATATTTTAAAAAATAATATTAAATATATGAACACCTACAAACAAAAAATTATAAGGCTAAAAATAAAATATAACACAACACATAAAAGCCTGGACATAAAATATTAAAACCTATAGTTAGTATTTTTAACATAACTTTTAAAATATATTTTTTTTTATAAAAACATTTTATATGTTGTTAATAACTCCATAACACACATATCTGAAATTTTTTAAGTCCAAAAAGTTTATACAAAAAAGTTATCAACTCTGTTCTAACCATTTTTCCTAGAAAAATAAAAAATAGAAAGTGATAGTTACTAAAATAGCTATAACTTCTAAAATATAATGATTTTTTTTTTAATTTTTAGATAATATCAATGATATATTTATATATATTCATAAAAAAATATTAATCAAATAAAAATTTATGGATTCGTTATTGACCATTTTTACTCAAAGTAAAAACAACAAAAAAAGAATTAAAACTATGAAATACAAAAAAATTTATGGGTTGCACTCTCATGAAGATAGTCCCACCAAGAATGAAATTATGTAGACTATGAATTTAATTCAATAGATGTGTTAGTATCTTGTTATGACAAAATGAAATCAAATTGAAAAACCAACACACTAGCTAACATACATCTCTAGGCCTAGTTACTTGGTTGACCTTAGTTAACAATACTAGAAAGGAAACACAACTAAAACATGAAAGAGATTAAATATTCCACCTCCATTGAATGATCCAAATTATTTTTTAGTAGTGTCTTTCTCATATTTTTCTCATGAAGTCTTCATCAAATGAGGCTTGGATATCTCCTTTTCTCCTTGGCACCTTGTGGTTTTGGCTTGACTTTACTTGGCTTGGCTCAATATTTGGAAATTATAACACTAATTTGCATGAATATTTGGAATAAATTTAGCATTATAAATTTTGAATGTGAGATCTTAAAATTCAATAGCCAAGGCCTCCTATTTATAGATTTTTAGAATGGATTGAGGATCAACCATGATCATCCATCTCAAGATTGAGATGTGTGGCCATGAATAAATCCAAATATGAAATTAATTATACAAATATTCCAATTAATATTTGGGACATAGGGGATTTGAATAGGCATGTAGGGTCTTAATGAGGGATGGGAGACCCATAATCTTGATATTTTATGTATTTATGGCTTATGAATGGCACCCCATATGATGATGTCACCTAATGATGTAGTTAATAGAAATAAATTTCCAATAAATATTTATTCAACAAGTTCTATTTAAAATTAACTTAAGGCTCTAATTTTTTTTAATTTACCTAAAACATGATTAGTCAACTTTAGTGCATATTTTTGCTCTTGGTGCACAAATTAATCAAATTGGTCAAAATATTTGGCTATTGGTCCAAAATTTGATTGGATTAGAATTGGAAGTCAATGTCAAATGCATTGGATATTTTATCCCATTTAGGATGTTTCCAACACAAAATAACAAAGGCACATGTCTCGTGCAACATATTTGATAGAAAAGAGCAATCCAGAGCACCCAAGTGTGAAATTGGCAATTTGACTCAAAATAATATGATCAAAGTTAGTTGGTCCATAAATTGCATTACCCCATTTAATGATAATCTATCTAAAATCAGCACTTGAATATATCAATTTCAACTCATTTAATGTGCTTTAGTGTTTTTAGGCCAAATTGTGCATTTTGGTGGAAATTGGTCAAAAGCCTAGTTGGAGGTTATCAGTGGCCAGATTTAGGTATCTACACTTTGTATTTATTTTTTATAATCATTTCATGCCCTATGATTATGATATTGAATGGACTAATAAACAATCTTGTATGATCAATGATGCTACTTATATGGATGGAAACTTTAATGATTATTATTATTATTATAAATAATATCGATATGATAGTGACAAATAAAGTGAATTAAAATAGGAACAAGATGATGTTTAGATTAATTCTCCTAATTTTATACATACTCACACACTATAACATTAATTCTAAAATTATGGATGAATACTAATAAAATATTTCCAAAACAATTATAAGAAGAGGCCTTTTATTGGTTATGTAGTATTCCTAGTCACTCATTATCTTACTTTAAAAATTTATAAGAGTTTTCTATATCCAAATTTAATAATCAAAAGGTTGCTAAATTCACATTGGAACATCTCCAAATTCTAAATCAAGGTCATTATGAGATCATTAGATATTACATTTTAAAATTTAATAGTACATCAAATTATTTAATGTATCATCCCTTATATTTGGAAAATCAATTTATCTTTAGAAAGGATCTTATGATTCCACTTGAGGAAAGGGAACATTATTATTCTTATCCTTACTTTTATAAAATTTATATGGATGTTTCCACCTATGCCTATGATCTCAATTTTGAGTCACATAAGGAAAAAATTACAAGTGATTCAATACCACCTTCACTTAAGTATAAAATTCCCATAAGGAAGTGGAACAAACTTCATCATTTTATAAAGAAAAAAAATCCAATTAATCTTCTTAAACAAAATAAAGAACCAAATGATATTGTTTACAAGGAAATGAGTCCACCTATTAAAAATAAGAATCAACCACTTATGTTTGATAGTTTTAAAAATAAATCAAGTTATATGTTATAAACATTACTTGAAAATAAGTTAATAAACTTACCTCATAACTATTAATAGCCTCCCCATCATCTGAAATGAGTGGGGCAAGACCATTTTTTAATTATCATCATAAGAATGGACATAGAGATATTTTTTAAAATTAATTCATTATGAAAATTTATTGATAAACTTATGAATTGAGGGTTTATAACATTTTATATAATTAAAAATAGGTCAATAAGGTCCCTTTTCCATTTTATCCTACTACTCATTTAAAGAATACCTTGATATCTCATGACATTCCTACCAAGGAGAAAATGGTCCCTCAAGCTTATATGGAAGGTATAACTAATAAAGGATTTTATTACAATTTTTATTAAATTAGTATCGATATTTACAATGAAGTTTCTATCAAGGATATGATAATCATTCAAGTGCTTATTAAAGGTGAATATAGAGAAGGCACTATTATAAATGACAAGAAATAATTAAACACACGTTCAATTGAATTTATTAATAATTTGGGATATAGTGATCAAGATTTAAAGCATACACATACCCATGATATTTGCATGGGGTATAAATATACCAATTTATGTTGTACATAATATAGTAGACACATTATTATATATACATAAGGTTATTTTACAAGGAAATATCACATTGGGACAATCATGGTTACATCAGATGGAAGTAAAAATTGACAATAATATGATAATATCCTATACTTTCATACATGGTTTACTTACATATCATAAATATAGATAAATCATAAGCAAGGATACAATCACATCATTTCTAATAAAAATGTGGGTACTAAATACAAATATGAGAGTTAATGGTCAAGGAAACAAATACCATTACAATATAAGATCATGTAAACAAACCATTCAATATTTTCCAGGGAAAAATATATTAAAAATTTTCAAATATTTCAACTCAAGAAGGACTTTCGGGTGTTCATTAAAATATTTAACCTCTACATGAGAACATAATATGTTAATTATATATGGGTAAGGTTCCTATATAATATCTCTAGGCATTATTTTTGGGAATGAGTGGCAATCTTTTTTAAACAATTGTTAACACCAAAAATAGTGTTAACCCTCTCTAAAAACCCTAACAATGACCCGATGTGAAATATCTTGTTCTAAAGTGATAAAAATGGATTATTATGAGTATTTTAGTGATTTTAGGTTGTATTAAACTCTCTAAGGCATCTCTAGGTATGATTGAGTCTTCATGTGAGTGTATCCTACAAAAAAGGCCTTATTTCTTGGAGATTTTTTATAATAGTTAGAGTTGACCAAGTCAAAGTATTAACATAATTAGATGGATAATTTTTATACTTTTAATTGATGTACATATTGGTTTATAGATAGTTTATATCCCTCGGGTGTGATAAACTAGTCATCTAAGGTAACCTATCACTAACATGCCTAATGGTGCAAAGAGTGAGAAACCTAGGCAAAAGTGAGAAGATGATTAAGGATGTGTTATCATGGAATATGGATGAATAAAAGCTAATAGATATGTTTTTTAATAATTTTAATACATTCTCATGTTGGATATAATTTTTAGAGGTCAGTGAATATGATGAAAATGTTGCTCATAAGTTGACCTGTTTGGTTTAGCTGAGATAGTGAGATACAAGGTTATGAGATTGGCTTGCAAGACCAATATTGATATTTAAAAATATTATATTTATATATAATAATGGTATAATGATCTCATAATATCATAAACATTCATTATAATACTTTTAAAGTGTTTACATATGTGTTGAAGGTCATTATCACCATGATTGTGTTTGAAGGTAAATTGGTAGTTTTAGGTAAGTAAGTTGTAGTGATGAGTTTGAGGCTCTATGCCATATTTGATGCATCTAATAAATATGATGTTTTTTTTGAATTTAAATTACTGATTATTCTTTTTTAAAGGTTTAATAGTTAGTGAAAGTGGGTGAAATGTTGAAGCCAAAAAGGCCTGTCTGATTAAGAGAGGTCTGTGAGAAAGAAGGTCAAAAAATTAGTTGGCATGACCAATAATTGTCATTATATATATTATATATTTGTTTGAGGTTATTATTATTATTAATTTTTAAGATCATTTTCATGCATTAGAAGTCCTTGAGTGTTTTATTTTAGGTGTTAAAATTTTAAGTTTTCAAGACTGTGTTTTGAGGCTAATTGGTAGTTCTAAATGAGCTATTTGTAGAGAAGGGATTGAGTCATTTTGACCTAATTTTTGAAGTAAAAATATAATGGTGATGACCTTGAGGTCATATAACTTCAATTTATGAGATTTTTTTATGTGATTATTTATCAAAAAAAAAAATTATCTTCAGTAGTTCAAGATAGACTTTCTAGGTATGCACAAGCCTAATTGTGAATAGTAATAATGGCATGCTTCAAGTGGTGGTTAAAGATAAAATATGTCATGTGACTAATATTATATTATTATGGGTATATTTTAGTTTCATATGAAATTTTTTTTACATGTATGAAGTTTGAAATTGATCCAAGAAGATCTAAAGGTAACATGTGCTAATCTAGGCCTAATTGAATTAGGTCTCCTTAAGGCCTAAAAGGGGTTTTGGTCATATATGATATTAACAACCTATTATAATGTTTTATTAATTTTTTTATAATGTTAAAAGGCCTATTTTATTTAAAATATAAGTGGAAAAGTGTGTATGTCCAACCAAGAGGTGTATGATCAAGAGCCTAGTATAAGAATAAGGCCTAGAAACAATCATAAGGGTAAATAGAAACAATAATGAAGGTCTAATAGGGGTATTTTATATTAATATCAATTTAAAAGGACCTAATATATCTTGAACAAACCTATTTGAGTGAAGGAGCCTAGAAGGCAGTTTGAGAGGGTTAAGAGTTTGAAGAGTTGAAGAGGTGGTCAACATAATTTGGTTGAGAAACAAGGTATATTTAAGGTGTTCAAATCAATCAAGTGGCTAAGTTGGTGCTAATTAATCTATGGGGTTAGTTCATACTTATAATTTTGTGCTTGTTACATCCTATCTAAGTTGGTGCTTAGCTATTTGGGGTTGGTGCTCCATGCCAAGTGGGTGCTTCACTAAATTTGATGTTTGTATTATAAGATTGTAGTCCATTTACATATATTAATGGATTTTATTCCCCTTGAGGGTTTCCAACTAAAATAAGTGTTTTATGCGTATTTTTCTTGTCTCATTCTCATATAAATGTTTCTTTATGTGTTCTTAGTACACTAAATTGCTTTGATAGTTCATGAATGATAAAGTAAAGTTGCAAAAGTTTTTGAATATTGATTCACCCCCCCTCTCAATCATTGTGATTCCAAAAATTGGTATTAGAGCTTGGTCCTTTAAGATAAATTTAATAGCTTGAATTTTATCCTAAGATGCATAATATGTCTTGTGATCAATAGGAATAATACATGTATGATGAATAATTCTACTATGATAGTGAAGAAGGAGAAGCTAAAGTAGACCTTGAAGTTGAGCTCATAAGTGCCCTTGATGATTTGAAGCATCAAAAGAAGACTATCAAGGATCTCAAGAGTCATTTATAAGGTGTTAACACAAGGTTTAGGTCAAAGGAAGTTGAGTAAGACCAGTTGAAGATAGATCTAGATTCCTTGAAGGTTGAGAATGAGAAACTCATAGACAAAATGAGCAAGTTTGAGAGAGAGCATGAGAAGTTAGAACAAGTCAAGAGTACCAACATGAAAAGACAATCAAGTATCCCAATGCAATAAAGTATAAGTCATCATAGGACCATGGGAAAAGTAATAATTAGTCAAGAGGTAAGTACAAAAATGTTATTTACTACATCTGTCACAATATAGAACACATTGAAATATTATGATCTAATAGAGTTATAAGGCCCTCGAGATTCAACAAGACATATGAAGCTCCTATAATGCATGAGAAGGATAAAACATTGGTATGGAATCCAAAGCAAGTTAGGATAGATCATATTAAACTCAAGAGTTAAGATGGACTATTTTCCAAAGAGAAACATAAGACCAAATAGGATTCTATGCTATCTCAGACTACCTTTCACATTCAATATGAAGGCATGAAATGGTTTATAGATAGTGGTTTCTCAAGTCACATGACAAGAGATATAAATAATTTCATCTCATTAAATAAGAATGCTGAAAGAACTATGAGGTTTAAAGACAACACAACTACTAATATAGTTGGCAAGGGTGTCTTAAGTTTAGACAATGGGAAGACCAAGACATAAAATGTGTCGTATTTATAAGGTTTGAAACATAACCTACTTAGTGTTAGTCAAATATGCAATAAATTACACACACTAACCTTTCATGATAGAGGATGTGAGATAAGGAGAGATAAATTAGGAAGGATAATTGCCAATGATAAGAGGACTGAGAATAATATATATGTCATAAATGGGATCAAGAAGGAGAGATGCATTATGAGAAAGATAGAAGAAAGTTGTCTATGACACAAAAGGATAGGTCACCTAAACTTTGACAATCTAGTCAATATTAGTACTAAGAATTCTATGAATAACATGCCTAAGATAACCAAACCTATAAACATACTTTGCAAGGTATGACAACATGGTAAGCAGACTAGAAGAAGGTTCAAGTCCAAGGAGTACTCTACTACAATACCCTTGGAGTTAATACACATTGATCTCTATGGTCCTAAAAGAATTCAAAGCATGAAAAGAGATAGCTACTGTATGTTACTCATAGATGATTACACAAGAATAACTTGGGTTGCATTCTTGAATGAAAAGTTAGAAGCTCTTAAAAATTTCAAGGCATTCAAGGCTCTTTTTAAGAATGAGAAGAATGAGAACATCAAGTGCTTAAAATCAGATAGAAGAGGAGATTTTTGGTCCAATAAGTTTGATGAATTTTGTGAGGTTTATGGAATAAGGAGATAATTCTTAGTAGCTAGGACACCTCAATAGAATGGGGTAGTGGAAAGGAAGAATAAGATAGTTTAAGAGATGACTAGAAATATAATAAAGGAGTCTATATTATTTGATGGATATTGGAGAGAGGCAGTAAGAATTTCTATCTACATTTAAAATAGAGGAAAAATAAGAAATAATGAAAACAAAACTCCTTATAAACTATGGAAGGGTAGCCCTGCTAATGTGGAACACTCTAGAGTGTTCGAGATCAAATATTTCATCAAAAGAGATTATGAAGACTTTGGAAAGTTTGATTCTAGATCTGATGAAGGCATATTCTTAGAATAAAAATTAATGAGCTCAACCTATATATGTTATAACAAGAGTCTATAAAATATAGTGGAAATCACCAATGTGAAGATTGATAAGATAATGAAATCACACTCATAGTCAAAGGACACTTTAGATAATCTAGAACTCCAGAATGAAGAGGAGACTATAAAGGTTGATGAGTAAGAATAAGAATTTGAAGAGAGAATGGACTCAAAAGGACCCTCAAGATAGATTCAAAGAGATCACCCTGAATATCAAATCATTGGAAATAAGAATGTAGGTATGCAAACAAGGAGAAGACTGGTAAGTAATATAAATCAAGAGAATGTTTCTCTATTAACCAAGATTAAACCTAAGAGTCTTATAGAAGCAAGCAAAGACAAATTTTGGATAAATGATATGAATGAGAAGTTATACCAAATAGAAAAGAATGAGACTTGGGAACTAGTTCTTAGGCCTAAAGACAAGATTGTCATTGACACAAAATGGATGTTTAGAAACAAGTTGAATTAAGATGGAAAAGTCAATAGGAACAAAGCTAGATTGGTATGCAAGGGATATGCACAATTTGAAGGGGTAGACTTAGAGGAGACATTTGTACCAGTAGAAATATTGGAGGCCATCATATTATTTCTATCATATGAAAGTTTCAAATGGTTTAAGGTATACCATATAGATGTCAAATATACCTTTTTTAATGGCAAATTAGAAGAAGTGTACATTGAGCAACCTGAGGGGTTCTCACTATCAGATGACAAAGACTATGTTTAAAATTTGAAAAAGGTTCTCTATAGTCTAAATTAAGTGTTGGCATCAAATTTTTCACCCTAGGATACTCTATTAAGCTCTTACAATTTGATGCAAAATTGAATTATCTCTCAAGTTGTGGGATACTTGTAAGAGAGATGAATCTCTAGTTTATGAGGGCTAGATCCCTAGATTATTTTTTAAATAATTATCACCTGATCTAATTATTATTTATGAAAATATTTATAAGGAAATAAAGTAATTATAACTACTAAGGTGATGTAACAAACTAGTTGATCACTCACACACACATTGACTAGTACACTAAAGACAACAAGACAACATGAACATATAATAATCTCATAAGAGCCTATTACATCAATGTTTTATAGAAGGGTAAAGCATAGTGAGATTAATGAGGAATACTAATTCACTTTATAACTCATCAAATTCTATCAATGACACCAACTACAACCTGAAATAGTGAACAAAACTACATGAGACAAGATAAGAAGGACAACAAGTCAAGGTGATACACATCTACACTTGACTAGATCAACTGATTAAAACTTAGAACTACATGAAGCCATGAAGTGACGTAAAAACCATTAATATTATTTATTAAATTTATTAAAAAGTGGTAGGGATTTTCTTTACTAGGTGGAGAATGCCATATAATAGCCAAAAAGGCTCAATTTATAGAAGATGTGAGAAGAGAGAGAAGGGGAGTCCAAGAGTCATAGAGACACTTGTCACAGCTAGAAATATCAATTACTTGTTCATGTGAGAGAGACATGAGGCCATATATACAATGTCATGAGTTAAAAATTTCATCTCTAATCATCCAAGACCTGTAAAATGGTTAAGAAACTCCTTTCTTTGCATAAAAAACTGCCCCTCATGATTTACCTTTCAAAACTACCTTATTTCTGTAACTGATCAAGTTTGATGATGGATATGAGTAGGAGGGGTTAAAAACAATCCCTCACACTCATTTTTTAAGTCTTAATCCACTCATGATCTTTTTTCCATGCACCATCATCCATGACGGTCCCAAAATAAGCTTTCTCCATGCACCTCTCTGACTTGGCAACTAAAACCTTCCAATTTTACAAATTGGTCTATGTAAAATGGGTTATAAAACTTTTAAAAGGTTTTTATATCATCATTTTTAATAAATCAGCCTTAAAATTCTTTTCAAATTGAAATTCCCCACTTTCTCCTAAGTGTTCACTATCCGCCCACTAGACTGGTTGGAATGAAAGAGTTGGAAGATAGGCTTATGAGATTATACACCTAATAAAATGACCATGAGGACTTATAAAAAGTCCTAAAATCTTTCCCAAAAGTGATTTGGCCTTTTAAAAGTTCTCCATGCCTAAAAAACACATAAAAAAATGAAAAAGATCCCTATTCTGACCTATTCCATATAGTTCCATACACCTCAATCACATGTGGAGAATCCCTAGAGATTATTATTCATCATACAAGTGGTTTCATTTCTTTTTCACCCCCTCTATGTGCTTCATTTTCTTCATCTTCCTGATTGAGTCCTTGAGGAGGGTTTGCAAGGGTTTTGAGGTGATTTTGGGTCTTAACATTTGTTCATAAAGAACAGACATTAGACCTCTAATAAAATACCACTGAGGGCTTCTTTGGGACCCCCTATATCTTTTATAATCACCTTAGGTTCCCATGTAAAGTATCAAGGAATTTTCAAGCACTCCAAGTTACCCTTCGAGCTCCTTTATTCATAAGTTGGTAAGGTTTGAGCACTTCCTAGGACAAAAATGTCTTCTTGGGAAATTTTTATACCAACCAAAGGTTGTATCACTTATTTATATACCTTATAAACCTGATCTAATCCCTATAATATCTCACCAAGATCTTAGAATGAAAATGACCCCTATTTTGAGATAAGGTCTATACCTTGCCAATGAGCCTTCCTATACCTATGAGATAAATGACTACTATTTTCACTTACCATGCCCTCTAATATATTTAAAACATAATTTTCACCCCCATGAAGTTGATCCAAAACGTTTTAGTGTTTTTCAAGGGTTAAAAGTGTAACTGACTCCTCATTTAGAGTTAGGCCTGAATGTTATCCCACTAGGTCTACCTGTAGACCTCCTTTTATAGACCACATTGCATATCCTCCAATCTTATATCATATATTTTTATATTTTATTATATATTATCAAATATTCTTCCAAGATCCATAAGATCCCCTACTCACCAAATCATCCTTTTCTCACAAAACTACCTATGTTTTGCTTAAAGAAAGTACCCCTATTCTGAGATAGAATAGGAAGTATCTACCCTATTTGTTCATAAAATTTGGGTGTTTGAGAGGTATATAAAATTTTAAATATTTATTTGTATGGAAAATTATCCCTCAACTCCAATTTTATCTTCCCAACTAACACCATTTCCAAGGCAGACTTTCCTTAGGTAAGTTGTGTTTTTTGTTTAAAGGATGACTATGTTTGCATCATTATTGGGACCTCTTCCATGTTTAAAATATTATATTATAGGTTTATATATGATTTTATATCCATTTTATATTGTATCCATCTCTTATTAAACACCTTGAAATATTAAAATACCCCTATGCTCTTGCAAACACAAAACTAAGATCTTCAATTGCGTAGACTAAGACAATCATCTTAAGATTCTATTGTAGGTGTTTGTAGGTGGTCATGGGTATTAATTAGGTATTTAATGATTATTTATAACCTTATTTATTCCCTAAAATCCATTTTTCCTTGATTTTTCCACCTCCTTAACCTAAAAGTGCTTCGAACTTCCTCAAAATCCATTGTTTCACTCCATTGCCTGTCTTAGTCTGTACATGCTTGTAGGTCATGATTTGAGGTCAAATAAGGTTTTAATGATTTTTATTATACCTAAATTATTCCCCTAATGTGTCAAAAAAAATTTTAAATACCTATCATATTTAATTCTTCTCACCTTAGTTCTTCAAAAAAGGGACACTCTTCCTTGATTGAGGCAGTCAATTTTGAACCCTACCTGTAGGTTGTTTCCATACCTTTCATGAGTGATAATGATGCCAAATACCCTTAATTAATCCTATAATGTCTCCAATAATTTTTAATCCAAACTAAGGTGGCTAAGTGCCTTGTAACCATGACTATGTTCCAAGATAGTCCACTATTATCCTTTTCTCAGCTGTAGGTGGCTAATTAGAAGCATATGTACGGACTGTGGGGTGGTTATGTAGGGATAATTACATAAAATTAATTTTATCCCATGATATTTTAGATTATGAGAATAATTTTAACCAATTTTAATGTTCTACCTTGATGTCATAGTCTAGGATTGAGTTTATGAAGTGCAAGTTCACTTTTCTACCAATGTCCTATAGGTTTCACTGTTAAAATTCAATGGTTTTGAGGAAACTTTTGGGTATTCAAAAGGCCACCCTCCATTATTAATTATCCTTTAAATATTTTAACATTAATTTTAATATGTTATGAATACAATATGAGCATGGCTAGGTGATTTGGGGCATCATTCAAGAATGTTTGGAAAATTCTATAAAACCCTTTGGTTCTCTATTTTGGCCTTCTAGAGACAAAGACCATGAAACCTTAGGTTTTACTATGTGATGATGTTTCTACCTTATTAGGCCTAAAAGAGTCATAAATATTATTTTCAAGGTATCAAAATTATTTTATATTCCATCATAAGATTCAACTATATCCTTTTGCTTCTGTACCACTCTTTGAAACTCCTACTGATGTCACCTATAGAAAGTTGTTTTGAAAGGCAAGCAATGAATGTAAGGATGGTAGGGAGAATTGTTATGACCTTATCCATGAAAATGAAAGAAATAAAATTCTCAAAAATCACTCTCAATTTATCCAAGAAGTTGAAAACATTATCAAAGTTACTGTTAAAACATGATGTTATCATGGAAACCCCTATAGGTACATCTTTCTTGAATATACAAAAATTAAAAGAAAATAGTGGACAAGGTGGATGGATTAGGCCTTTTATTCCATTCTTTAGTCATCAAGTGAAAACCTATGAATTTAAAACATATAATTCACATTCCATTCCTTCATCTTAACATGGGAAAACTCTATTCAAGGCACCTATAGGTGCACACTTCTAAGCAAAGGCAACATGGATGATCCAAAGCAAGACAACCCTAGAAAAGGCTTTATTAGGCATTTTATAGCTTCCAAATCCAATATAACCATGAAAAAACTATGTATATGGTCATTATAAACATGTAAAAACATCAAACCCATCAAAACAAAACACAAGAAATAGAATCTGGCTCAGAAGGAGACCCCTCATGGTTACACATGCATAAAAATCTATCTGAGGTGTAAGTGATTATTCATGAAGGAGGAGTCACCAATATAGGATTTTTTATTTATTTATTTTAAGTATACTTAGAGAACTATGCACCCCCAAAATTATTCCTCCCAACTCTACTTGTATGGCCCATACCAAGTGCTTGAATTTGACCTTCTTTGCATTACCAAAAGAAAATAGAAGAAAAAAAGTAGTAGATGAAATTTTTGATGAAATCCTTGAAAAAAAAGCATGGAAAATAATTTGGGCAGGTGAAGATTCACTCCACCCACGTTTTTAGCTACAAGTAAACTCAAGAAGTCCATAAAAGTGCCCAAAAGGGCCTATTTTTAAGGATAAACTACCATTTCTTGACTTTTTAACTGCCACCTGATTTATCCTAACATAATTTTACCCCCTTCACATTGAGATTCACTTTTGTGACAAATATTTTAACTCCACCATCCGTAAAAGTCATTAATTAAGCTAGAAAAGTGGCCAAATAACCTTTTTTACACATAAAACCTAGCAAGTGGCCAATTTATGACTTGTAAACACCTTGAAACATGTCAAAGACCCTATTAGGACATTTTGAACATAATTTGGCACTTTGAATAAGTTTTACCATGGTTGACCAACTTTGACTTTGGTTGACTAAGCCAGTACAAGGGAGGTGAGCTTCAACAAGGACCAAGGGAAGTATAAGTGAGGCATATAGGACAATAATAGACCCCATAAGACACATTAAACCTTCTTAAAAAGTTTAAAATTGTAGGGTCTTACCCAATTTGACCCAAAGTTAAATTTTGGTTAAAAATAAGATTATAGAGCTTAGTATGCTAGGTTGGACAAGTATCTATTAGATCAAAGATTCAAAAGGGGAGTTGTTGATAATAATCTATACATCAAAACAAAATATGACCATCAGTTGACAATAATTATCTATTTGATGACATAATATTTGGTGGAAATAATGATAACATGACCAAGGCCATTATAGAGGTGATGAAGAAAGAGTTTGAGATGTCCATGCTAGGATAACTATCATTGTAATTTGGGTTGAAAATCACTCAATCTAAAAAAAGGTATATTCATCTCATAAGCCAAGTACATAAGAGAGATGTTGAATAAGTTTGAGATGGAATATTACAAGGTAGTTAGTACACCTATGATCATAGGGTGTAGTTTAAAGAAGGAAAACAAGTCTTCAAAATTCAATCATACATCATATAGGTCAATGATTGGAAGTTTGTTATATACCATAGCCTTTATACCTGACATCATGTAAGTAGTAGGTCTTGTGGGAAGGTTTTAAGAAGATTCAAAGTAAAATCATCTAAAAGCATACAAAAGGATACTCAGGTATCTCAAAGGGATTATGGAGTATGGATTGTGGTATCCAAGAAATAAGGAGTTCAATTTGATAGCCTACATAGATGCATATTGGGCAAGAAGTATAGATGATGGGAAGATTACTAGTGGAGGAGCCTTCTTCTTAGGTGGGTGCCTAGTTTCATGGATAAGCAAGAAAAAACCATCAATAGAATTATCCACTTGTGAGGCTGAGTATATTACAATAGCTTCATGTTGCACTAAGTTCCTATGAATGAGATAGACCCTAAAATACTACACAATGGAGTATGATGGTCCTAGCCCTATATATTATGACAATACAAGTGCTATAAGCATCTCAAATAAAATTTTCATGCACTCAAGGACCAAGCACATTCCCATCAGGTGTTATTTTCTATGATATAAGGTAAGTGAATAAAGTTTTATACTTGAGTATATTTCTACATAGGATTAGATTGTAGACATCTTGACTAAACCACTTCCAAAGTTAATATTTGAACACCTAAAACAAGAATTGGGTGTAATTATTGCCCCTAGTAATCATTAAAAAATCCAAATTAATTAGGGGATCTAATCAGGTTATTAGCTCTAATAATAGGTGAGTTGTTCTAAGAAGGTATGCATAGAGATAGGGGAGTATATTTTTATTATGTTTCATAAACTCATAGTCTTGTGTGTTGAGTATTTTGGTTGTAAGAAGTGTGATCTAATGAGTTATAGACATCAATTTTTCATTTATGTTAAAGGGGGAGAAAGAATAAAATGGGGATATAATAATGATTATTTTATAGTGTGGTTTTCCATCAATGATAAAGGGGGAATTGTTGATCATTGTTCCTATTTTTTAGGTTTGGTTTTGATGTTGTCACTGATGTCAAAGGTTCTTAATAAAGGTGTTCATGAGGTCATTAAAGAATGTTCTTGTTTTATAGCATTATGTAGAGGTATGATATTTTTTGAGTAGCATGTGAGGTATGTGATCAAGTTATAAGAACATAAAGAAGTGTTTCAAATTCATTTTTCAAGTCTCAAGTTCTTGAGAAGTATATTCATGACACTAGTCATAACATGAAGAGACCTTATGGGAAGGTAAGTGTATGATGGATTGGTAAGATGAGTACACATAGGCATGAATGGATGTATGAGGTTGATTTATCATGTATATGGGGCATTGTATCACTCATGTAAGTATTAGGGTGAGCCTATAAGGGTAGGGCCAATAGACCTAATATGCAACTAGACCACTTCTAGACCTTGCTTAACCTAATGAGGTGTTGTTAAGGCATATGAAGAATGTATGGTAGTATTTTAGAATTATAATAGGTTTATGGCATGTATGTGATGTGGAGAGCACATGGAAAGGTCATGAAGTTCATTTTTAAGGCCTAATGTAGTTTGCAGGTCAAATTATAAGCAAGCAAAGAGAGAGAGATGGTGGTCAAATGAGGTATGAAATTCAGAGTTCAAGATAAGAATGAGCATGTGAGAATTTTAAATGGTGTGATATATTATCCTAAGTGTTTTTACCAATAAAAAAGTCAAAATTTTAAGGTTTAGGCTTGAAAAAGTGTTTTGAGGTCTTTCATGTGCACATAATGAAGGGTTCTTAACCCAAGAAGGACTTTTAGGTGTTCATTGGCACATGTAACCTTTTGCATGGGAACTTGAGTTGTTAGGTAGAGATGGGTAAGGTCCCTAGATAATATCTCTAGGAATTAGTTTTGGAAATGAGGAGCAATCCTTTATGAACAATCGTTACCATGCAAAATAATGTTAACCTTCTAAAAAAACCCTAAAAATGACTCGATGTGAAATATATTAGTCTAAAGTGCTCAAAATGGATTGGTATGGATATTTTAGTGATTGGAGGTTGTATTAAACTCTCCTATTCATATTCAAGTATGATTGAGTGTTTAAATGAGTGAGTGGATCCTACAGGAAAGGCCTTGTTTCTTAGAGATTTATTATAGCAATTAGAGTTGACCAAACCAAAGTATGAAAATCATTGTATGTAAAAGGTTTATATTTGTATTTGATGTAAATGGTGGTTTATAGATATGTTATATCCCTCAATTGTGTTAAATTGTTCATCCAAGACAACCTATCACTAATAGGCCTAATGGTGCAAACAATGAAAAACCTAGGCAGAAGTGAGAAGATGATTAAGGATGTGTTCAAATTGAATAGGGATAAATAAAAGTTTATGGAGTAATATTTCAATAATTTTAATACATGATCATGTTGGATATAATTTTGGAGGTCAGTGAATATGATGAAAATGTTGCTCATAAGTTGAAATGTCTAGTTCAGATGAGATAGTGAGATACAAGGTTGTGAGATTGATCTACAAGACCAATATTGTTATTTGACCATATTATATTTATATATAATAATTATATAATGATATAATAATATCAAAAACATGCATCAAAAGTTTTTGAAAGTGTCTACATAGATTTTGAAGGTCATTATCACCATGACTATGTTTGAAGGTAAATTGTCAGTTCTAGTTAAGCAAGTTGTAGTGATGAGTTTAAGGATCTATGCCATAATTTTATGCATCTAATGCATATTATTTTTATGTTTTTAATTTAAATTATCACTCACTCTTTTTTAAAAGTTTTATAGTTAGTTAAAGTGATTGAAATGTTGAAGCCAAAAAGGCCTATTTGATTAAGTGAGGTCTGTGAGAGAAAAGGTCAACAAATTGATCTAAAAAACCAATAATTATCATTAGATATTATGATATGTTTGTTTTATGTTGTTATAAATATGTTTTTAGATCATTTTCATTCATTTTAATTCCTTGAGTGTGTTATTTTAGGTGTCAAAAGTTAAAGTTTGTATGGTTGTGTTTTGAGGCTAGTTGGCAGTTCTGAGTGGGCTATTTGCAGAGAAGGGCTTGAGTCT
The DNA here is from genome assembly GCA_037957365.1 of Torreya grandis. Lineage (NCBI taxonomy): Eukaryota > Viridiplantae > Streptophyta > Pinopsida > Cupressales > Taxaceae > Torreya > Torreya grandis. The sequence continues at coordinate 2,467,844 of JARHVA010002300.1, read as the reverse complement.
TTTTGCCCTAATTTATGAAGTATAAATCATATTTTTATGAACCTTAGGTCATATAAATTTTTTATATTATATTTTTTTCCATGGTTTTTTTATCAAAATTGTGTTTTATCTTCAGTAGTTCAAGATAGATTTTCTAGGTATGTAGAGGCCTAATTGTGAATAGTACTAATGGCATGCTTCAAGTGGTGATTAGAACTAAAAGGTGTCATGGAAATAATATTAGATTAGTATGGGTCTATTTGAGTCAAATATTAATTTTTCCTTCCATTTTTTAAGTTTTAAATTTCTCCAAGAAGATATAAAGGTAATGTGTGTTAATGTATGCCTAATTGAATTAGGTCTCC
>JARHVA010002300.1:987500-1122500 GCA_037957365.1 Torreya grandis | reverse complement strand
ATTACCTCACAAAAATATTTAATGGTCACCCACACAAATCTCAAAAATCTTAAAACATTATTGGACATACATGCAAGTCATGTAAGACAAATTCTATAGAAGCATTAACTATGTTAGCAAACCATTGTTTAAATGATTATTTAATGCAAATAACAAAAAAATATATTATGCTAGCCACTCATTATGCATCTAACATGTGTTACCTATTTGTGGTGTGTGCAAGGTTCTAGTTGGTTTCTCTATCATCCTTCAACGTCTCCATCTACATCACCCTCTCTGATGATGCTCTCTCTCCATCACGCTCTAAGGGATGAGTTCTCCTGCATCAACTCACAACAAGTAGGTAGTTAGATCATATCAACATGATATACTAACATCATAAAATACACCTGAAATAGTAAGTCAACATGTTTGTAATGTAAACATATACACTATAACTATATCATAAAAATATAATCATGCAACCTAAAAAATATTATACTACCCCATAATAGTAAATATCTCAAAGCTTAGTGAAAAATAGCCAAATCCAATTTTTTTGATTAAAAATATCCACGGACAAACATATAGTTTGCTTGGTGAGGAATTCGGATGTAACACTATTATGTGTGGCCCTTGGCCTTGAATTATGTGAAATCCTTGATGTCCTTTGTTTGTGACATTTTTATATCCTCCATGTGACCATTAGCATTTTTTGTTGCAAAATTTTATGTTTTTGATATGTTTCCCTTAGCTTATGTGTAACACTAACACTTTTTGAACTTGTTGACATTGATGGGTGGCATAATATATATAATGCATTATTACTATGTAGTCTTATTTAGTTACACTTTATTGTGTACTTTCATAATATATCTATCTAGGCTTGAAACTCATCTACCCTACACTACATATGTTACACACATGTCTTGATTGACACATACATTACTATGATGACATATTCTCTACATGATCAAATGATAATATATGATGTTATCTTTACACATGACATGATACAATTAACTCTTATTTTTAAATGAGTGACTTATAAGATGCATCCCTCATTTCAAATGGAAGGAATTATAGTGGGCTTGTTGTAGAGACATAAGCTTCCATGAATAAAAAATCAGAGCAGAGTACAAATTTTAAAAATGGTTCAAAAATTAGATGGTTTAAATATCAGATTGGTTCATATACATGATAATAATTGGTATACTGATGCAAATTATAGGGGCATATTACATGTATATGTATTCACTTTATAGACACCTGAACACATAATCATACATACTTGGGTGTATATGCATGAATATATACACAACAATTTACAAGACCATAAATTTTCACATACACATACATTTGAGATACAAGTTTTAAAATTCAACATATAAATACATGCCATTCTATACCATTTGGTATATATTCAAGGGGCATGATACTGATTCATGCACATATACACACTTTCAAATTTATGGGGCATACTACTAGTTCATGCTACACAAACAATCATATAATTTATAGTTCAATGAAAAATAATTGTCATTCCAATTCACATTAATATACTTTTAGGTCATGTTGGGGGAACAGACATTGTCCATTATCTTTCAATCCTACATTCTATTTTACATTGAGTGAAACTACATAATCAAATATGTGTACAGGGTATGAACATAATTCATTCCATTTTGATCATGAATTTTTATTTTATATGGATCTAACTTGATCAAATTGGAGTGAAACATTATAATTGAATCTATAATCCATTTTTTAGTGATTAACTCACTTTATTTTATCAAACCTTACTTGATGGTTCTCTCGTTTACTCATGTAGTTAATTATTTAAGTGAACCTAGCCTCATGGTTGTCTCTTTTTATTACATAGTTATTTGGGTTAGTATATTATGTAATATTTTCCATGTTCACAAGTTTGGGCATGATCACCCCAATTTTTCATGTGATTCAACAAGGACACACAATTATCTAATGTTTCAACAAGGAAACATTATCTCCAATAAGTTATAGGGTAATAAGGTTATTCACATATAGGTGTAATCCTTCCTTACTCTTAAAACTTTTTTAATTTTTAATTTTCAATATTCAATTTTATATTTCACATAAGGACATTGACTACTTCATTTTCACTACATGTTTGCATGGATAAATTTTTTAAATTAGAGCTATATCCCAAAAAGCAAAGTGTATTGAACACAGTCTTGCATATTTTATCTGTTTACTCTAGAAATTTCATTACTATGATAAAAGGGGAACATTTATTGATACTAAAATTTCGTCTTTGGTACTTGACAATGATAAACTTGACAAAAAATTACTATGCATGACTTGAACACTCAAACAATGTCCTAATCCACCTTCCTCTCATAGTTTTATACTGTTGACACAATGGATTGCACCCTAGATAGGAGGCTGGGCTCCTGCCTTCCACACGTCAAAATAAAAACTCCCCTCTTGCCTGTGGGCAAGGTAAAACTAGGGGGAGAGTCTCTAGATAAGGGCTAGCTACCTTTGATGCATCAGAGTTATTCCAGTAAGTGCTTACACACACACACACACACACACACACACACACACATATAATGGGGGGATGAAAACAGAGAAGGATTACAGAAAAACAAAACCTAGTCTAAGGGGGGTGATGCACCAAATAATTTTGACCTACTCACACTCACACTTTGAACCAAAAGAACACATACATACACTTCTTATGATAAAAGGACCAAACTACAGGAAGTTTGACAGAGAGGCTTTGATGGAACACACAAAAAAAGGACTTACCATAGGCACTGTAGGAAAATCACACTATCTAGTAATCTCCTTCTACCTCTACACTCCAGGTATAGCTCTTCTTGTCACCTGTAAGAATGACACCTTGTAGAAACTAGGTGCATTGGTATCAATCTTATGAAAGCATTAGGAAGCAATGACTGAACACAAGACTAACACTCAGACACACTCAGAGATATCTAACCAAAACAGAGGTAAAATGCATTTTTATTGATTCCAGGTGAAAAATGGTAGGGCTTCACCTTACAATGTGAGAGATGCCTTCTCCAAATGAGAAGTCTACAATATATAGAGGAAGAAAAGAGGCCTTTTGGCACCCTTTTTACAAGTGACCCATGTGCGTTCCGATCAGTGGGAAGAGCAAGCCGCTTAAACATCATATGAGAAATTATGGGCCATGCTGTTTGTCTACAAACAAGACCACTCCTTCAAGGCGATTACATGGCTTGTTTGCTCATTAATGAAAAATGAAGAAAATGGGTCACGTCATTAGCCGTTCGTGCCTCTTAATGATTAATTCATAGACACTGTATCACCTACTGGAGTAACTCCTTGAGTCGACACCTTCTTTAACCACTTGGACTACTTTGTCCATTTCTGCACTTGGTCTTTCTTTCAGCCTTAAGATTTTGAATTCCTTCAGGTTCATGCTTAAGTTTGCAAAGATAAACAGCTACTTCATTTCCATAAATTTTACATCCTCGGGTCCATCGTCCTTATTTCAATTAGTTCATGTCTTTCTTCGCTTGCCTTGGCTGCTTTCCACTGATTTCAAAAGTGACACATGGCGTGTTCCACTGTTGAAATAGGCAGGACACATGGCAGCATCCATTGAGTTTATAGAAGCTTTAAACACCTTTTGAGAGTCCTACAAAAGAGGACACATGGCAGATTCTACTCTCTTTAGCAGTTCATCTAGGGCCCACCACAGTTCTCATAGGACAAAAGGGAGAGACTGTAGATGTTGACACTTGTCAGCTTCCACCGAGATTTGTAGGGGACATGTGGCACATTCCCTTGCTCTTAGAAAAAACATGTCAAAGGCTTCCATAGTTTCCACTTGGCACCCTTCGTGGAACTCTTGAAAGAAGCTTGTTGAAAGGAGCTTAGGGACTCAGATGCAGACACTTGTCACGCTCTGCCAGGTTTTACAAGGGGCACGTGGCACGTTCCATTGTTTTTAAAGTAACAAATCATGTGTCTCGGCAGACGACACTTGGTAGCTTCTGCTCTCTGTCTTTTCCTAATGTAAAATTGATGTTTGCGGGCTTGTCACTGTTTGAAATCCAACGGCTAGTCTATTTACCTGAATTTGATGGCTTCAGAGACGTCACCATCCTTGTCAATTCCTTCGGTCTTTCTTCTTCATCCTTTTATCGCTCCCTTACCTTTGGGCTTTGCTTTGGACCCTCTCGAAGGGGAGGGTGTCCCTTTTTTTGGTAGCTAAGAGTCCCCCGCAAGGGCACCTGCCCTTCAAGATTCTTTGGCAGCCTTTAGTCTTGAAATCCTTCAAAGCTTTCCTGTAGACTTTTTTCCTACAGAATTTTTATGCAGAAATTTTTCCCACAGATAAAAAGTACGCAAGAATTGTTTCGAGCACTTTGCCTTAAGTCTTTTTTGGAATTTCTCTCAGGCTTTTCTTCCAAATTTCTTTGGACTTTTTGTCTAAAGGAATTCCTTCAGACAAATTTTTTGAAAAAATTATGTCTTCATTCTTTCCTTTGATTGACTTCCAAAAGTGCCATTCGAGAAATTTGCTTCGGTACTGTTGCCAACCAAATGCCCTCTGCAAGGGCACTTATCCTTCAAGAGACTCTCTTGAACTTTTTGATTAAACTATCCCTTTGAAATAACTTGTTGAACTAAATGTTGAATGAAGGCATTAAACTGACTGTTAAACTGAGCCATTGAAACAAGCTGTTGAAGCAAAATGATGAACCAAGCACTTGAACCAAAACAACTGAACCAGACTCTTGAAACAAGCACTTGTCCATTTTGCACCTAAGTGTTGGGAACCCATTTATTCTCTACAGATTTCATAGAAAACATACCTATAGAGTCTGTATAAAATCTTGTGGAGTCCATAGAAAACTCCAAACTTGTACAAAATCAAAAAAAGAAAATGGCTTAGGATAACAGGGAAAGAAGGGGACCGCTTTTGGCCTGTTGGACCAAAAATGGTCAACAAATTGGTGAATCCCAAGGGAAGCATGCCTGCTATGCTTATAAACTAGTTGCCTTAAAGTCCATTGGGCAAGGAGTCAGAATGTAAATTAAAAGATCAGCAATAGCCCCAATAGATTCAAGAATCAATCATGAAGATTTACCCCAAAAGGAAATGAAAACACACACAAAACTAAGAAAACTACTAACATGTGCAAAAGGCACTTAGGGAATAGGAGAAAAGTAAGGGAAATATATACATGGTGGAAAAGGGGCTCAGTGGTAATGCTTATGATGTATCCCATTAACTGGGATATACAGTTCTTCACCATCCAACCTAGAGAGTTAGAATGTATTATGCTACTTGCACTGAGTGATGACGTATGAGACACTCCATAGGGCATCAAACTTCATGTGCTTTCTAGGTTTAGCTCAGTCCTCATCCCATTTCAAGATAATGTCTCCTTCAAAGAAACCTTTTGATGAATATTTCTTATCGAAGTGTCTCTTCGTTTCCTGTTGGCGGCTAGTCATAGAAGCCATAGCATGGTCCCTTGTCTCTTGGAGCTTCATCAGCTCACATAGTCTAACCTCCATGCTATTTCTTTCTTCTAATTGCAGCTAGTGAGCGAGGTCCAAGGCTAGCAACTCAAGTGAAATGGGGAGCCTAACTTCCCTTCCATATACGAGCATGTATGACGAGTTACCAATTTCCCTCTTTGGGGTGACCCTATCTGCCCACAGGGCTATTTTCAACTTGGCATGCCAAGCCATCTGATTCTTCTCCATGGTTCACTTGATGATCTTGATCAAATTCTTATTTGTAAATTTAGCTAGCCCATTCCCTTGTGGGTAGTAATTAGATGAAGTGCTAAGATAAATACCATATCTCAGTGCCCATTCACTTGTTTTAGTTCCCAAAAAAGCTAACGCGTTATCTGAGATTATGGTTGCTAGAACCCCAAACCTTACCACTAGGTCCTCATAAAAATCTAGGACTACAATTTCATTGGCTTCCTTTAGAGCAACAACCTCTACCCATCTTGTGAAATAATCTATGGTGGTTAGGACCCACTTATGTCCACCACTGGAGGGAGGATTAATCATCCCTATGAAGTCAAGGCCCCATTACATGAATGGCTACTCTACCTGAATAGGTTGTAAAGGTATGGCAACCAACCATTGTTTCCCATCAAAAATCATGCACTTCTGGCACTTTCATACCCAGGCATGGGTGTCCCTAAAAAGAGTTGGCCAGAAGTAACCAACTCTTGTTATCCTTGCCGCTGTAGCCCTAGGAGATAAATGGTTGTCGGCTGGCCCATCATGGAACTTAGACAACACCCTGTTAGCCTGACTTGATTATAAATGTCTTAAAAGGACTCCTAAGAGATCCTTTTTGAATAACACTCCATCAATCAAGACATAAGGGAGACACTAGAGTCTAAAATATCTCCTCTTGGTCCTATCAAGGCCCTGTAGGCACTCATCAGTGAGAAGGAAATGCCTCACATCTGATGTCCAATCCTTCATGACAGTTGGTTCTTCTACTATAGCTACATCATGAATTAGTAGACTATCCTCTTTTTGCTACTTAAAGTCTGCAGCAAAGTGCTCACATAGGCCTCTCCCTCTTACTAGTTTGGTGATCTTGATATCCACGTCGTATTCCATCACCCTAGTGATCCACCCCGCTCTCTTTTCATTTAGGTCTTAGTTGATCAAGAAATCCTTGATGCCAGGATGTGGAACCATGAGGTGGATTATACTATTAGACAACATATGCCTAAATTTATCCAGACTCCATATGACTGCCAGGACTTGCTTCTCCACATATGTGTATCTGTCCTCAAAACCCTCTAGGCCTTGGCTAAAAAATGCAATTGGTTGCTCAAGGTTATCATCATTTGCTTGGGTAAGCATGGCAAAGATTACCTCTTCATTGCCGAAGGTGTAGAAGTTGAATTCTTTGGTGAAGTCAGGGATGATAAAAGTAGGAGCCTAGGCTATGGCCTGCTTGATTGCTTCAAAACTATTTTTTCTTTATGATGTCCATGTGAACTCCTCACCCTTCCTTAGCATAGAGGTCAATGGCTTGACCACCTCCACAAAATTTGGGATAAATATCTAGATGAAATTTATCTTGCTAAAGAAGCTTTGTAGACCTTTCTTGTGCTTAGGCAAGGATAGCTCCAAGATGGAGTGAACTCTCTCTGGATCAATAGTCAAACCCTCCTTAGAAACAATGTGACCAAGGAGCTTCCCCTCATGGATAGTGAACACACATTTCCTTAGATTGAGAGAGATACCAAACTCTCTACACCTCTCAAATATTTGTCTGAGGTGTTTCATGCGTTGGCTTGCTTTCTTGAAAAAAATTGTCACATCATCAAGATATACCAACACAGTGTTATTTATCAGGCCTTGAAAGGCCATGTCCATAGCTCGTTGGAAGGTGGCACCAGCATTAGATAGTCTAAAAGGCATTTTCTTGTAAGTAAACATCCCCCATTTGGTAGTGAAGGCTATCTTGTGCTGGTCACAGTCTTGCAGCAAAATCTGGTTGTATCTTGAATACCCATCCAGGAGGGAGAAACACTCGCTGCCTATCACCATTTGAAGGATCTACTCCATACTTAGGAGAGGATAATGGTCTTTTAAATAGACTCTATTGAGGTCTCTAAAATTGATGCACAGTCTGATCTCCCCATTCTTTTTTTGGATAGGAACAAGATTGGCCAGCCAAGAAGAGTGTTTGACTGGAAATATTATCCTGGACTCAATCAACTTGGTAAGTTCCTTCCACATGAGAGGCTCAATCATTGGGTTGACAGGCCTCTACTTTTGCTTGATTGGCCTGGCACTTTCTTCTAGCTCAATGGTATGTTGGGCCAGACTTGGGTCAAAACCCTTCAAATCACTATATTTCCAAGCAAAAATATCAACAAATTCTTGGCACAACAAGATGAAGGCCTGCCTTTCACAGTCCGTGCACACTTTCCCAAGTGTAAGCAGCTTATCCTTGAATATTTCCACCTTCTCATGGTGTTCCTCCTTTGTTGCAATGTATGCCTTGTCACTTTTCAACTGGTCATCTCTATTGAAGATACTCTCTAGAGTGATCAAACCTTTGGGGAGCTTATTGTTCTTCAGCTGAATAATTTGGCTGCCATATTGATGCTATAGCTTTGCCTAGTTTCTAGCAATGAATTCAGCTTCTTCTTGCAAGAAGAGTGCTATTTGATGGTCACTGTCAAAGACCTGCTAGTTGGTGATGTTGTCAGGTATAGAAGGCCAAATTACTACCTTCAAGTGGCGTGAGCTATGGTCTCTGCCTATTTCCCTAGGGACATCAAACTAGGCACCAATTGCTGCCAGCCTATCTGCTTACTTGTTTTGCTCTCTAGGAATGGAGGTAATATTGAAAACAAAGAAATTTTCACCAAGTCCCATACCCTATGTTTGTAGGACTTTAGTAAATAATTCTTTGTCAAATTTTGGCCTCTTACCTGATTGACAATCAACTTGCTATCACCAAAAACTTGCAGCTCTTTGATTCCTCTTTTCCTCACCCACTCCAAACTATGGATGAGGGATTCATACTCTGCAACATTACATGTGTAGGAAAATTGGAACCATAAAGCTGAAAAGTATCTCTCCTTTGAAGGAGAAACCAACACTGCTCCACCACCAGCACCTAACTTACTTCTTGAACCATCAAAGAATAACTGCCATAGACCTAAGCTTTCCTGGCTCACTTTCATTAGAATTGGTACAAAAGTACCCTCTTCATGCATGCAATAAATTCCAAGGCCTACCTCCTCTATGAATTTGTAAGGATCATGCTCAAATTTGTCACTTCCCCATTCATCTAAGAGTAGGTCTGCAACTCCTTCAAGGGCAGAGGATGGAGATTGGTCTACTTGGAACTCTTCTTGGTCAATGATGGCATAGCTGACATTTGTCACCTTGAGCGAGTATGGTTCCAGATGATCTCTATGAAGTGGCTCAGATTCAATCTTAACTTTAGTCCCATACTTGATTCTAAAAATTAGATAAGACCAATTCGCTGCTAAGTATTTGCCTATCTTAGATGTAAAATCCCTAGATAAACAGATGGCAAAGTAAGGAGGGACATCCACCACTCCCACATCATGAGGAACTGAGAAGGTCAGGCAAGTGTGTAGCATCAAGCTTAGACTTTTCACCACCCTAACTATCTTTGCTAGTGTTCCATCTAGCTACAGGACTCCCTTAGTCATTTCTTCATATTTCAAACCCAGCTTGTCAGCTATGCATTTGGGCATTACTGAGGTGCTTGCTCCACTATCAATGATGTAATTATGCACTAAGAAATATCTTATGACCAAGGACACATTAAAATTGGGAAAATTTTCTTCTTTCCTGACCTGACCTGAGGTGGAAAGCTATCCATTCATCATCAAAACATTATCATCCTTTGCTGGGACAACTTGTTCATTTAGCTCATGCAATTCCTTTTGTAGCATGTCCTTTTGCCCTAGTATTGACAATGAATCCCACAAGGAGATGTTCATATGCATCTTCTTCATCTGGTTAACCACATTGACTCAAGGGTTGCCTTCCTTCAAATTTTCTTTGGAATTATTTACAGCCTGAGGTGTAGGCTGAGGAGCTGAAGGTACAACTGGTGGTCTGAAGCTTGGGACCTTTTGATTTACATGTGATGAATAAGGTATTGATGATGCTTGCATAATAGCCTGAGCTTCTTCCATTGGTCTCCTTTTGAATCTTATATTGGTTGTGACATAGTTGCCCTAATTTTATATAGTACCCACGTAATTGACTACATAGAACTCACCTTCTAGGTGGTTCATGAGAGTAGAATCAGGCTGGGTCTAGCTGCTACTCGTGCTGAGTTGTATTGAAGCCTCAAAACCTTGGAATTGGGTAGCTTCCTGATTATCTTGTATATTTGGGTAGTGACCCATCATTTCATTTGTATAAACAACCTGCTCTTGACCATATCCCATGGTTGAACAACTTGGCTGTTCTTGCACCAAATTGTTTTGAATGGGCACCATAGCCTTGAAAAGGTCTAGTCTATGTGAGTTGACCCTATCCTTGATTGTAATTTTGGAAAGGGGGTCTATTTGTTTGATCATAATGCTGGTATCCTTGGTTTGGTCAGTTATTTTGAGCTTGCTGCCTTTTCATAGCCACTAGTTCATTTGTCATATTTTGCAACAAACTCTTGACTTCATGAAGTTCATTAGATGGAGTAGTAGCTAACTTTTATATGCTAGTCAGAAGAGCTAAGGTGGGAGTAGCAGTTTGAATTGGAGGCAACATTTCAGGGAAAAGTGGCATATGGGGTTTAGGAGCTATTTTCCCAGCCTGCACTAGGCAATTTTCAGCTATTATAGCTATGTCATAGGCAACAAGCAGCACATGTCCTCCCATGGACTATATCATAATAGTTATATCACTATTCAATGCTCTTAAGTAATAAAGGAAAGCATAGCTAGGAGTCAGCCTTACCAGAGCGGGGATTCTATCCCATGTCTTCTAAAACCGAGTGTTGAAATCTTGCATGTATTCATATGGAGCTCTTTTCATTGTAGTCAGTTGCTCGACAAGTGAGAGGTGGTCACTCTTCTCCCCAAAATGGTCCATCAAGCAAGTGCCTAATTCATTCTAGGAACTGATTGAATTTATGGCTAAAGTCCCATACCAGTCTAGAGCTTTGCCCTTGAGAGACAATGCCAACAATCTAATTGCAATAATCTCCTCAGTGACATTGTGAATATTGCAGAGGTTAGCAATATTTTTGATGTGTTCAATAACTATAATGGGCCCATCTCCATCAAAGGGAGGCACACTTTTGAGGATTGCTCCCAAAATTGGGTCATACCACTGGAGATTCAAAGGACTGTAACCATGAAAAGTCACAAAGGGTAATGCCATAGCTATGACAGGATGTAATTGTGGCCTTCTTGCGTAGGTGTTCTTTATAGCAAGTTTGGGAAAATGGTTTGTTTAATAAGGATGGGTCCTCTCAAACCTTAGTCACTTTTTTGAGTTTAAAGTCAATTCAATGAATTCAAAAGGGACACCCTTAAAAGCAGATCATGTGGTGATTTTAGGCATAGGAAGTCAGACTAGTCTTTGATTAGAAATTGAAGCTCTTACCAGTGGAGTCACCAGATGCTAAAAATAGTTGATTTTGTTGTAACAGGACCAACATCAATCCTGAAACTTTACTGAGTGTAAAAAAATTGAGTCCCACTGAGTGTGCCAAAAACTGTTGATGCAATGGATTGAACACTGGATAGGAGGCTAGGCTCCTACCTTCCACACATCAAAATGGAAACTCCCCTCTTGCCTGTGGGCAAGGCAAAACTAGGGGGAGAGTCTCTAGATAAGGCATAGCTCCCTTTGATGCATCTAAGTTATCCTAGTAAGTGCTAATACACACACACACACACATATATAATGTGGGGGGATGAAAAGAGAGAAGGATTACAGGAAAACAAAACCTAGTCTAAGGGGGGTGATGCACCAAATAATTTCAGCCTACTCACACTCACACTTTGAACTAGAAGAACACATACATACACTTCATCTGATAAAAGGACTAGACTGTAGGAAGTTTGACAGGGAGGCTTTGATGGAACACACAGAAAAATGACTTACCATAGGCATTGTAGGAAAAGCACACTGTCAGTAATCTCTTTTTGCCTCCGCACTCCAAGTAGAGCTCTTCTTGTCACCTGTAAGAATGGAACCTTGTAGAAACTAGGTGCATTGGTATCAATCCTATGAAAGCATTAGGAAGCAATGACTAAACACAAGAGTAACACTCAGACACACTCAGAGATATCTAACTATAATAGAGGTAAAATGCATTTTTATTGATTCCAGGTGAAAAATGGTAGGGCTTCACCTTACAATGTGAGAGATGCCTTCTCCAAATGAGAAGTCTACAATATATAGAGGAATAAAAGAGGCCTTTTGGCACCCCTTTTACAAGTGACCCATGTGCGTTCTGATCATTGGGAAGAGCAAGCTGCTTAAACATCATATGAGAAATTATGGGCCACACTATTTGTTTGCAAATAAGACCGCTCCTTCAAGGTGATTACACAGCTTGTTTGCTCATTAATGCAAAATGAAGAAAATGGGTCACATCATTAGCCATTCGCACCTCTTAATGATCAATTCATAGACATTGTATCACTTGCTAGAGTAACTCCTTGAGTCGACACCTTTTTTCACCACTTGGACTACTTTATTCGTTTCTGCACTTGGTCTTTCTTCCAGCCTTAAGCCTTTGAATTCCTTCAGGTTCACGCTTAGGTTTGCAAAGATCAACAACTACTTCATTTCCATAAATTTTATGTACTCAGGTCCGTCGTCCTTCTTTCAATCTGTTCGTGTCTTTCTTCGCTTACCTTGGTTGCTTTCCACTTATTTCAAAAGTGACACATGGCTTGTTTCACTGCTGAAACAGGTAAGACACGTGGCAACATTCACTGAGTTTATAGAAGATTTAAACACCTTTTGAGAGTCCTATAGAAGAGGACACGTGGTGTATTTTTCTCTCTTTAGCAGTTTGTCTGGGGCCCACCACAGTTCTCATAGGACAAAAGGGAGAGACTACAAATGTTGACACTTGTCGACTTTCATTGAGCTTTGCAAGGGACACGTGGCATGCTCTACTGCTCTTAGAAAAAACATGTCAAATACTTTCACAGTTTCCACTTGGCACCCTTTGCAGAACTCTTGAAAGAAGTGTATTGAAAGGAGCTTAGGGACTCAGATGCAGACACTTTTTGCACTCTGCCAGGTTTTACAAGGGGCATGTGGCACGTTCTATTGTTTTTAAAGGCAAAAATCATGTGTCTTGATAGATAACACTTGGCAGCTTCCACTCTCTAGCTTTTCCTGATGTAAAATTGATGTTCATGGGCCCATCACTATTTGAAATCCAACGGCTAGTCTATTTCCATAAATTAGACAACTTCAGAGACGTCACCATCCTTGGCAATTCCTTCAGTCTTTCTTCTTCAGCCTTTTGTCACTCCCTTACCTTTGCGCTTTGCTTTGGACCCTCCCGAAGGGGAGGGTGTCCCTTTTTTAGCAGCTGAGAGTCCCTTGCAAGGGCACCTACCCTTTGAGATCCTTCGGTGGCCTTTGGTCTTGAAATCCTTTAGAGCTTTCCCGCGGACTTTTTTCTCGTAGACAAAAATTTCACAAGAACTATTTCAAACACTTTGCCTTAAGTCTTTTTTGGAATTTCTCTCAGGATTTTCTTTTGAATTTCTTTAGACTTTGTGTCCAAAGGAATTCCTTCAGACAAAAAGTTTGAAGAAATTATGTCTTCGTTCTTTCCTTTGATTGACTTCCAAAAGTGCCCTTCGGGAAATCTGCTTCGATACCATTACCGACCAAATGCCCTCCGCAAGGGCATTTATCCTTCGGGAGACTCTCTTGAACTTTTTGATTGAACCATCCCTTTGAAACAACCCATTGAACGAAGGCATTAAACCGACTATTGAATTGAGCCATTGAAATAAGTTGTTGAAGCAAAATGATGAATCAGGCACTTGAACCAAAATGATTGAACTAGACTCTTGAAACAAGCACTTGTCCATTTTGCACCTAAGTCGTGGGAACCCATTTATTCTCTACAGAATCCATAGAAAACATACTTGAAGAGTCCATAGATAATCTTGTGGAGTCTATAGAAAACTCCAGACTTGTGCAAAATCAAAAAAAGAAACTGGTTCAGGATAGCAGGGAAGGAAGGGGACCAATTTTGGTCTGTTGGACCAAAAATGGTCAAAATATACTATATTAAGAGTCAAACCCTTTCATTATGTTATTACACACCTAAAAGAGCCTCATTGCCTATTTAAAAATTTATAAATATCTTATACACACATATTCAAATTCGTAGTTCAATCCACTTGTATAAAAGTTAGTTCTACCATATCTGATTAGTATCATCATTTGATACTAATTGATATGGTTAAAATTGACCCACTCCCAAAAATAACTATTCTATTTTAAATCAAACCCATCCTTAAGGTCGGCCCATTAATTCAGTGTGTTGGTGGCATGAGTAATTATTCATTTATATTTATATATAAATAAATCAAGGTCTCATTCAAAAAGAACTTGGCACTTATTTATATAAATCTCTACATAATTGCACACTAAGAAAATCTACCATATTCTTCTAAATTTTCAAACTTGCCACTAGGAGCAATCACAAGCCAAGTTTGAATCACTTAAAATCTAATTCAAAGTAATTATTATCAAGTACCAAATCCATATAATTTTATTTATGCATATATCAAAGAAGCACAATGACATAATCACACTAAGTGGGAGAATTATGTGTGTCTTGATTTCCCTCGTCGGAGTATTGGATATGTATCCATTGATCAATCATCATATGAGGGTGAATGGGGTAAACTCAACCCATTAAACTTCCCTTATTTTTGTAGCTTTAAAACCCTCATAAGTAAATCTAGGGATTTAATAAAAAGGAAGATAATTTATGCATCTGCATGCATCATCAGGGTTTGAGATCATAAACACAAAAAATAAAGGCATTTTAAGTGACCATACAACCATTGTGACCTAATTTTGTGTAGGTTAGTATCGATCAATGGCATTGAATTGATCCTACAAAATCAATTTTAGAACTAAATAAACTATATGTTTGCTTATCTCTAATTTTTACATCCAGAATATAGTCATAGTTAGATAGTCAATGAAAAAATTTAAATATTATGATCTTATTAGTACATTTTATATTGAGCACATGTCCTTTTCAAGTTAGAATAATCAATCTCAATCTTTTACATTCAGATGTATGCTTGAATTTTATATCAATTTATTTGAATTATATTTCAAAGTTATATCTTAATTAGATCAATCTCACTCATTAATCCAAACTAGGGTAAAATAAAGGCTAACAAGTGTTCAAGTGAGATTATGAGTGAAATATTTCAAAATAATTCGACTGCATTCCTCATATGCATTATCTAATGAAATTAAAATATTATTGTGTCTATCATATAATACATGGACATCATACAAATAATTTTTTAGGCCTTGAAGAGTAAAATACAAAGTATCATTGATAGTGGTGATCTTACATTAGCTATAACCATTAAATAACCACTAGATGTGAGAAAACTCCTATAACTAATCAAGCTACTAAAAAAAATATTGTGTATTCTAAGGAACAAATGGAAAAAGAACAAAAGACATAGTTATAAAATTCAAGGTTATAAAAGGAATAATTATAAAAATAAAGGTTAAAAATGAAATACTTGGAAAAGGAAAGGTTAAAAAGGGAAATATTAGAAAAATAAAGGTTACAAAGGGAACAATTGGAAAAGGAAAGGTTATAAAATAAAAAATTAGAACAAGGAAAGGTACAACAAGAAAAGTTACAATGATATAAGTTATAAAGAGAAAAGATACAAAAATAAAGGTTATAAAAAAAAGGACATGCTAAGTAAGAAATGATTTCTTAATAAATAATTTAAAAAGAAATATATACCTAAAAAACTAATGTCACAAGTATAATTTCAAAGGAGTCAGCTAAAAAACATTCCTCATATCTATAGATTTTGATTCTTAGTCTTCACATTGATGGAAAGAAATGCACCAATGTCAAGATTACGAATGTGCTTCAACAAAGAAGTAAAATTATTTAATGCTTCAACAAGGAAACATCATCTCCAACAATTTATAAGGGAGACATGGTTTTCACCAACAAAATTGTGTATTCCTTCCTTTCTCTTTAATTTTCCAATTTCAAATTTCAATCTATGGACATTGAATAATAGATGTTTGTTGGAGGTTTTTATATTGAGTGACATGTATAATAGGAGCTTCCTACTAAATACAAAGTGTGTTATAAACACTCAAGTATACCTTTTCCTTTTACTCTAGAACATTAAATTACTATAATAAAATGTAGGAATTTGTAGATACTAAAATATGGTCTTAATTAATTGACAATCACAAGTTTGACATACATATACCATTCATGAATTATGTGCATAAATATGGTCCCAACTTTCCATTATCTTAGACCTACATGATACATTATGAATTTGACTCTTTGTCATACTAAACACATACCAAGTCTCTTACTTACACCCTTTCCCAATTATTTTTCTCCCAACTTCTTAGAGCCATGATCCTCTTCCCATATTTTTGGCACACTAGTGGATCCTTTTTCCTTGGTTAGGTATTTAATGAGAAATAATAATGTTTGATGAATGAGATATCCCTCAGCCATTGAACCCTCTTGATGATCAAATTTATTAACAAACCCATTCAATTTTTTCATGTAACTCTCTAAGAAAAACATTTTACTTGTGCTTATGACCTTGACTAACTCTTTTCCATCCACTAAATAGATTAGAGGATTCACCATGATATCCATGTAGTTTATGGGGAGATCATTTTCAATAAGGAAAATAGTTTCAATGATTTTATTTCACCACATTTCAATCTTGTCTTCATGAATCTCCTTCAATGAGAGCTAGAAAAACAAAATATTAAAGTAACTTAAACATTAACAACTTGAATAGAGACTAGTTTTATAAAAATTTAATGCTTTCAAAAAAATTACAAAGTGTTAAAATTGATAGATAGATTTATTTAAGTCTTTGGTGAAAAAATACTTCACTTTAAAGAAACTAGGAAAATATGTTCTAAAATTAAAAAAAATCATGATGTCATTGTTTATTTATTTATGAAAATAAAAATTCATAACCTACCATAAAAATCAAACATCAACATCTGTACCTTTAACTTATTGTGAAAATAATGAGTTTTAAGGCCTATGATCTATCCATCTATCATTAATTCCTTTTAAAGAGAAGAAATGTAGTTTGTTGGAATCCTTATTTTCCTCATCACATTTGTTACTTTCTCTTTATTAGATAAAGAAATTACCCACCTTAATTTTTCATAACACATTTTGGCATTTGTGTCGTTATGTATCCAATATTCCTATTTGTGTTTGATAGTTTTAATCCATTCTTATCTCCATTTTTAATTTTAATTTTAATTTTAAATTTAAATTTATGTGTTTCTGAAAATATTCAACACAATTTTTCAAGGCATGCATTGGGTCAACCATAGGTGTGATGAGGAGATCTTTCAAATAAGGAAGATCATAAAATATGGACAATATCTTCATCCATTCAACATTATGACATGCTCATCATTAGATGCTTGTTCATAAAAATTATACTGATACCTTGGTGAAAACATAATTGGAGGTTCCCTTATTTCAAAAATTTCAAAAAACTTTCTCTTTTTTAATTCCCAAAATGGGTAGGAAGTCATTAGGAATATCTTATTCCTTTCATAAACAAACTTTTTTAGGTATTTTGATCATCTTGAGGTCAATTGATCCACACATTAGATATGCAATTTTTACCCTTGTGAAAAGGTATAAACACACACACACACATTGATCAATAGTTTTGTAATTGTAAAAATAAAATACATGAAAATGAATCCAAAAAATTGCATAGTATACAAAGGCTCTGTTACCAATGGGTCTTGAGACATCTAACATTTATACACCATTCCAAAGAAAATATAGCTCATCTATAAGTGGTGCAAGATATACACCCATGTTTTACACTTGAATCTTCCCTAAAACAAGAAGTGAAAGGATGAGGTGTTGCTTTCATATTTTCAACCATATAATAATATTGTTACCAAAGGGATCAACTCCATATCCCAAACTTAAAAATATATAGTTTTATATGAAAATTTTTAGGCCACATTATCTTAATATGATTCATTACTTTATAGTCATTTAGTACATGCATTACACCCTTT
Source organism: Torreya grandis (assembly GCA_037957365.1). Lineage (NCBI taxonomy): Eukaryota > Viridiplantae > Streptophyta > Pinopsida > Cupressales > Taxaceae > Torreya > Torreya grandis. The sequence goes on along the minus strand of JARHVA010002300.1, from coordinate 1,104,686 downwards.
TTTTTTACTTCAATTATCATAATTCCAACCCATTAAAATTTCCAAGTCTTTGCACTGATATATACATTTCAATAAATCTATAATATAAAAAAGGTACAATAACTTTTGTGAAATTATGGTTCTATTAACATATTATATATAGTGCATTACCCAAAAAATGTGACACACCTTTGGTTATCATAGTCTCCCCTATATGACATACAATAATTAAAATAATAATCATATTTTTTATAGTAGAACCCTAGGATAGAAGAAACTTTTTGTGTATCTCTATATGTCATTAGAAACATGATTTATTCTAGGAAAAAATATTTTTTTAATACCTAGATAATGTAATAAGACTTGTCTCAGTTCATCCATAATTTGTTTTCAATTCCAAAGATATTAAAGTAGCATGCAAAAAAGATGGCCTAGATGCTTTCACTAGCTGAAATAATGAAGTTATGACATTTACTTTTAGGGCCTCATAAATTGTGTCATTGAGATCATATTATTCTACCATATTACCTTGTTTTAATAGTACTTATTTTCCATGCCCATGTCTAAATTAATTTCATTTAGTCCATAATTTATCATTTAATCTTTTTGGGTGTTTAATGTTATTTTTTATTTAACACTAAAATACTAAGAACAAATAAACTATTGAAAACTGATTTAGATATATAGAATATATAGATATGAATATGAAATACAATAATTTATAGAAGTGGAAATAAGCTATAAATACTAAGTTTAAAAAATATATAAAAAACTATTTTGGATCTAATTTATTACTGATTGTATAGGTTGAATATGATGGAAATAAGATAAAAAGACTTGTGAACTATGTCACATCTGAAAGCAAGATTTCAAACTTTATTGGGATAAGAACACACTAAGAGGACATGGATTCACTTCAACCTTATATGTTGAATATGGCTACATCATAGTTGATTGTGTGATTTATTTTCTATTTTGGGTACCCATGGCTATCTGTGAGGGTTTAGTATTTGATTGTGTATGTTGATTTGACATGATAAGACTTGAAAATAAAAACCATAGCTCCTAAAAAATAAAAATAATAGAGATAAAATTCTAAAATGGGAGAATAGGGTTAGGTAAATAATTAAGCTATCCTACAAAAATCCCATGTAATCTGAGTCTTGCATACATAGCCCAAAAGGGTCTTAAATCGATGTAGTTCTCCCTCCTAGAGTAAGTATGTGAATCTTGATATTTTATTTATGAATGCAACTAGATAGATTGTTTTTAATGCTTTAAAAATAGTGACATTGACATAAAATAAAATGGATTTAGACTTGGAATATTATTATTATAATAAAACATTATTTGAATTAAAAATGATAATGCTATTTTGCTCAATGTGTAGTAGAATGGCCAAGTGATTGTTAGATCTGTTTGGAGAGGTCTTGATGTATACATGGCCATGAATATACATAAATTATATGTGAATATGTATTGAATTAACTATACAAATGAGTGAACATAATTGTAATGGGCTCCCATAATCTAAAAATTTAAATCATATTGAAATTTGAAAATTATATTATGTCATAAATATGTAATTTGTTGCTCATAAGGCTTGAATTCTCTCACTAAGCCTATTGTGATACCCCCACTTTTGATATGAGAGATGTAAATTGTAATTCACTTATCTAAAAATAAATAATATGGAAAATTTATAATCATGTAGTATCACTTTAAACATTTAAACCATATTATTGAATTTGCATATGAAACATTTGTTAGAGAGATATAACATTGAATCACATAAGTAACATGTACATGATATGTATCATGGAATAAAAATATAAATACAAATAATTTATGATATGAATAATGGAACCATAGTAACAAGCAATGAAAATACAATCAATGTCATACAATGTCACATAATTTATTTTGAGTGTCACATATAAGGCCCAATGGCCACTTACAAGGGACATGTGAATGTCATATAAACACACAAGGCCAAGGGCCACATGCAATGCCATGATTATTTCATTTAATAAATAACATGTATATGTTACATACATAAGGACAAGGGCCACACACAACAATCAATCAAGTCCTAACTTATCATGTCATAAAGTAAGAATTTGGAAAAAAGGTAAAAAGCAAATATGAATAGTCTTCATCAACCATATGTATCAATGTCATTGTTAGTAAATAATACATTGAAGTAACATAATGTAAAATATGAATGATTATAAAAACATTTGTATGAGATATAAATCAACATGGTAAATAGGTTGTGGATAGATACAACCTTTTGAAGTGCTCATGAAGAATGAAGAGATGCCCCTAACTTAGCAAGGTTGTTGGGTAATAAAGGAAGCCTGACATAAAAAAACATGTAAAAGTATGTATTATAGCACAATCACATACCTCATGAAAAACATTGTGTATTGAAAATTTAAATATGCTATATTATTGTCATGAAATAAATAACAAATGTAAAGAAGTACACTAGAAAATTTTGAAAATGCTTGTACGTCCTAATTTTGATTTTGTTGGAAACATTTTGATTTTTTTGAATATTTGATTTTTTGTAATTTTTAAATATATGGTTTTATTGAATTTTTGAAATATTTAAATTTTTAAAATATTTGAACTAAAAATATTTGAAATGTGCTAAGAAGTAAGGTTTTGAAAATGGAAGAAAATGGGAGGGATTCAAACAATTTACAACAATATGCTAAGTCATAATGTGGTAAGAAGGTAGGTAAGCTAATATGCCCCCAATGTATGTGTTAGAAAGTCATAAAAATATAACATAAATGATATATATGTAGATAATAATGTACATGCCCCATCAATGGGAAAACATGGGTGTACACTCATGAAGAATGTAGGAGTAGATAAATGTGATCATGCAAGTGCAATGGAAGGCATACTATGATAGATATGCAATATTAAGCAAGTGTAAGATATAAATTTCCCAAAGTGAATATAAATCCAAGAACTAGAAGAATGCTTGAAAGTTGGAATAGAAGAAGTAGAAAATAAGTTATGTAAATAGGGAGATATACAACTATAAGCCAAAGATCCCATCAAAGGGATGCTTATGTATAGGCCTTGTATCATTGGGGTCATACCAGTATTTTATATTAATAGGAACATAGTCATCAATGCAATAATTATCATATGAAATAACTAACTACTTAGGTTGTGCTTAAAATTGTGATATGCCAATTTCATTATCTTTTGTATTTTCATATGAGAAACTTATTGTAGCATAAATTATAGTTGTTTTTTGAATATTTTCATCATTTTTATGATCTTACATCTTATTCTTAATTATAGAATGATCATGTAATATTGGTTGAATAATAGAAAGATAAGTATTTTTGTGCTTTGACTTATTATGTGGAAGATGTAACCATGATTTTTTCCTTATCTTGTTCTTCTATGCATGAATTAAGTATAATACTTGAATCATTAGAATTTGTAGAAATATTTTGTTTTAGAAATTTCTTCATGAGGAAACTTTTTTAGAAAATTGATTTCTTTCTTATCTTGAATTTGTTATTACAAATTTTATTTTGGTAATTGTTCATTTTGTAATATTTATTTTTCATCTTTCTCTTTTTTAAATCTTGCTTACTCTAATTTTAATTTTAAAATATTTTCTTGTTCTAAATTGTCCTTTTGTACCCATATTTTCTCTGTGTTTATTTTTCACTTTTTGTCTAGGAAATACAATATAAGTGGGTTACTTAATAGATTTATCTATTATACGGTCACGACTATCAATGATATTTTGTATTTGATTCTTCAAATACAAAAAATATCTGTATGATGCTCTGGTAATCTATGATATACATAATAATATCTTGATCTTCTTAGAAGAGGCATGGAAGATAATGCAATCAACTTGTTCCAATGCATTTATATTAGAATCTAACTTGGAATCTTATTATCCCTTTGGATATTTTTTGAAGCATTAATTATAGATGTATGTTGTTTGTGAGGCATATGATAGTTAGATGACGATGCAAATACATGATTGAATCTAACATATTCTATATTTTTTGTTATTTTTATGTGATATGAGCTTTAAACTGAAATATTAATTTCTTTTTTGTAATTCTTCTATTGACTTTATCATACTGATGATTTGATATTTAAAGGATTAATAAGCACAAACCTTAGAGATATTTGATTGAATAAGCATGCAAAAAACATCAAGAGAAGGTGTGGGAGGTTGAGGGATAGGCTTTTAATTTGGTTTGGGATATTACTAGATATATAAGAGTTACTTCTTATTGATTGATAACATTGAAAGGACTATCACTAGAAAGAGATGCATTGTCCTCATGTAGTAAATATATGCTAATTTTATGAAAATATGGCACAAGAATAGCATAATGTGAAGACAAGCATGAGGTGGAATTAGAGGCAACATAATAAGATGTGTTAGAAGGAACACCATTGATTTTGATTGTATCTTGTGATGTGCTAAGAGAAGAGGAATTAATTTCAACCTTATTGGTTGACAAGGGGAAAGAGCTATGAAATATAGGCTCAATATCCATAATTTGTAAAAGAATAACCTTAAAAATTGATTCTTATTTTGAAATGCATTTATCAAGAAATATTTTTCTGAAACTAATTTGATCTTGATTTAGTCGCTTTACTTCTAAATGTTACTTTATTTGAGACTTTAATTTATTTATTTTATCTAAATTATTAGTCAAGGAAGAAGGTGAATTTGAAGAAGATTCTAGAGGTGATTTTTTCTATTGACTTATGTTCCCAAGTTTTATCAAAATCAAATGGTCTATTCATTATTACATCATCAAAATCATAATCATCAATATATGCTTCTTCAATAATTTTTTACTTATTACAAATTTTTAATTTATTATCATAAGTAAAAGGCAAAAAATGAGTAGAGAACAAGGAAATTTAACTAGCCATGATATATATATATATATATATATATATATATATATATATATATAATGAATTTAGATATAAAAATGCAAAAAATAGAATGTTTATTGCTATCAAGTAATATTTCATGTACAAAAGAGAAAATTACTATGAGTATAATACAATATGAACAACAAATGTTAATGAATATGAATACAATACAAGAAAAATCAAGGTATAAAGGGTGATATAGACAAGGGTTTGAATGATTATGTGGGCTCTCAATATACTTGTTCATTCATAGAGTAGTGTTAGGCCAATGATTTAAAGTACTAACTACATAGGTAAAGTTATGGCTGTAGCCCACTATCCCATTTTTGAAGGTATGATAAGAGTAAATTCTCTAGGTGATACACTTCTCTCATGTGCACCACAAATAAAATGAATAAAAAAGCTTCCTATGACATAAACAACAAGCCATTGATATTTTTGATATAATGTGAGGTACATGGAAACTGAATTCTATGTTTAGTGTTATACAATGGCTTGAGTATTGGGGTAGTATCCCTAAAAAAATGGTGTCCATAAAATAAATCATAATTTATCTCATAACGATATTCATTAAATAGTTTTAAAATTATCAAAACATCATTTGTAAAAATAAGCAACAAAAAAATAGAAACCAAAGAGAAAAAAAATTGAAAGATTTTTGTGTATAGAGATCAAAAAATTCAACCCAAGGTAGAAAGCAATAAATTTAGTGTCAGATGTTATTTGACATGACAAGATAATTTATTCAATGTTAGATTAAATACAAGGCAGAAAAATATTAACTCATGGTTTCATATTTATATCTAAGGTTGAAGGTTATTTTATTTTAATGTCAAGAATTTACATAAATTTGTATGAAATCCTCAAATAAAAACCAAGCAAACAACAAGTAATTTTCTAAATAAAACATGGGTTCATCAGAAAGTTTATTTATTTTTATTTAATAATGAAATACTAAGAACAAATAAGCTATTGAAAATTGTCTTATATCTATATAATATATAGATATAAATATGAAATATAATAATTTACATATTTGGAAATGATATATAAATAGTCAATTATCAAAACATATGCAAACCTAGATTGGATTGGATTTATTGTTGTCTATGTAGGCTGACCGTGGATGGAAATTGATTAAATATACATGTGAATAGTGTCATAATTGAAAGAAGGATTTCAAACTATGTTCTAAAAAGGCTATATTAGGAGGATAAGACCACACTATGGCCTTCCCTATTGATTATAGTCATGCCCTAGTTGACTATGTGACTGATTTTATGACTAGGTACTTGTGACTATCTGTGAGGGTTTACTATTTGATTGTGTATGATGATTTGAAAAATAAAAACCCTAGATACTACACAATAAATAAAATAAAGATAAAATTCTAAAATAATAAAGTAGGATTAGGGTAATTACTAAGTTATCCTAAAAAAACTCACGTAATCTATGTGTTTCCTACATATCCCAAAAGGGGCTCATGTTGACGTAGTTTTTCATCCTAGAGTGATTATGTGAATCTTGATATTTTATATATAAAGTTAACTAGATAGATTACTTAAAATGTTTAATAATGAGTGACCTTGACTTAGGATAAAATGAATTTAGACTTAGCCTATTACTATTAGAATAAATTAGAATTGGATTTGGAAAGAATAACGCTCTTTTAAACAATGCGCAGTAGAATTGTTAGGTGATTGCTAGAGTGTTTAGAGAGGCATTGATGTGTTTATATAGAGAAAATTTTGAATTTTTTCCATTACCTAACCTTTCTAAAAGTATGGGAGGGGTAATACTAAATGTCTTGATTTTTAAATGTTACCACAAGAGTGTAGGGGATAGGACCACATTTGTGGACAAAGCCATAGTGCATCTCTGTTTGTTTAGTGTGGCCTTATACTAGAAGGATAAAGACTACTAGGATCTGGCTAACAGGAGTATGTAAGAAAAATAGGGATGCCTAAATGATGTTTTGAGTAGTTGTAAGATAGTAAATGGAATAGTGAATGCTCTCATAGAGATTGAAATTTAACTGAATATAAAAAAGAGTAAGGGTAGGAATGTCAAGATTAAACATTATTAAACACTAAATGATTAACTATAAGTGTCTATATTAGGTAAAAAGTTAATTTTTAAATATGTGATTCAAGCAACATTGTGCATTTTTTCTAATTTTACTATCTAGACTAAAATAAGAATAAATGAGTAGGAGTGCCCAAATTAATTGCATTATATTTCTTCCACCAAACCCTATCATGGATTTTCAATGGTTTGTCTCTAATATTTATCTTGATATTTTTAAGGTGAAATGGGTTGGTATACCCAAAGTGAAATCATTTTAACATTTTAACAACCTAAAAAAATAACATACAATCAAATTCAATTTACTTCCTTTTCACACATATTTACTCAAACATGATAATGTATATATTGTATTGTCAATATTTACCTCATCAATCCATGCTAGTGATTGAATTTCATTGGTTATATTAAAAAATTTAATTCTTACTAACATATTACCCTCTTATTTTTTTGACTCAAATCCATTCATCCCTCCCTTGTCATACCTACCTACTTCCACTTCCATGTTACATTTACAATGAGAGTGTGACTCTATAAAAATACAATAATGTATGAGTATTAAATAAATTGACATCCCCCTTAAGATGTACTTAATAAAGGGAATGATGGAGTAATCACATAATTATCCCCACTTGATGAAACATTCCTTTACTCCTAATGTTTTTATAAGATAAAAAAATCATGCCTCAAATAAGGGGCCATGAAGATTTTTTCAACCTCATAATTTATCTGATAATAATTTAATTAGATTAATAACATTGTCTTGTATAAGTTGTTAGATATAATGCATATGAATTTCAAGGTGATTTATGCATTACTACTCCACTAGGTTTCAATAATTGTGGATGAAAATCTAACTAGGAATGATTGATTACAAATAACTAGATAAGGGCGTGTCTACTATGTTGGTTCTCTGATAGAATTATCTGATTTGTAAATAGTGAACTAGCCCAATTTTTTATATCTCTAACTATGGAGGGTTTACATTACCTATAACCATATTATTTCATCTTTGAAGTATAAATATAATTATTTATTATAACTAATTTATTATCAGTGCACCATAAAAACAAATGATCAAATGCTTCCTATGGTTGAGTTTCTCCTAAACCCCAGAGTGCCTTAAATATCCCAAAAGTATGTGGAAGCATAAATTTTTACACATCATTATCTATGGCCTAGGTATTAGTGGAACACACCTCACTTCACAAGATAAAACATGCTTAGCTAAAAGTGTCATCTTTCTATAATGTTTTTAAAACACAAGTATATGTTTTCTAACCTAGATCAATTCTATAGGATAAAAAACCCTTAGTATCCCACTACTAAAGTCTTAATCATACTAAAATATTATCTTATTTTGATCAGTATAACATATTTAATATGAAATTTTAGTGAGATTATTAAAAATTAAGATGAAAAATATACTTGTGATTGATGAGACCACACACCTCCAATTACAAAAATCAATAGAAAAACAAATCCATTTTTTTTCCCTTCTATTATTTTTTGTGTTTTTTTAAAATGTAAATAATTTTTTTATCCAATTCATTATTTTTATGTGTTTATGGAAATATTCTAATGTAAAACTTAAAATAAGTGTGTTACAATTAGCACCATTTCTTAAGTGAATATGAGGCATGAAAATTAGATTTTGTGTATTCTGTAAACCTACCACAAATATTGATGCACACCTACATTAACCATGCAATAGCTAATGCAAAATTACATCAAAGAATTATATTGTGATAAAATTAGTAATTCTTTTGGTAGAGGGATTGACATATGATGTAGGTTGTTATTCAATATTATGTTTTATAAAAATTTAAATATCAACTTCTGACATAAAAGTTACATCAATGATCAAAAAAATAAATTTTGACACTAAAAGTGTCACAATTTCTTGAAATTATAATGGTGAGTATAATTAAACCCTATCCTGAAATATTTAAAATACCTAATACAAATACATGATTAGGTTGTAATTGGGTCAATCCAAGACTAGTAAGAACGATGAGACAAGGGTGACATATAAGGCATGACACACACCAAAATATTCTCCTATGGTGAAATAGTTTAGTGTAGACACCAAAATTTAGTATTAAACACTTGAAAAAAATATTTTTGACCTATCTTTGACAAACATGACTTATGGGAACACATTTTACTATTATTCACATTCTCTCTTATCTGTTTATATATCTTTTGATTTGGATAAACTAATTTTTTTCATCATTCATATCAGGATCTCCCTGGTATATGTTACAATTATCTATTATCCTAATCATAATATCACCATATTCAAGATCATATTTTCCCTTCCTAGATAGTTTCAAAAATAGTTGGACACTGATAGTTATTAAAAGTGTCCCGAGATCCTCAATTAATATTTTTTAGATTTAGATCTCTCCCCTTGGGGTTTCCTATGCATGTTTCACATGCCTCTATTAGGGGTTGGAAAATTCAAAATGAGAGAGAAATATAAAACTCTTAATATCCCTCATACCATATATTTCCTATTATCTAGAAATTATGTGCCTTATTCTTATGATAGTTAATGTACAAACATAAAAGCTTGTACAATTCAAAACATTGATTATGTGTATGAATATGATTACAAAGAAAATGATTATTACTATGAATGTCAAAATTATTTGTATAATAGCGTAGAATAAAATGAAAAAACTAATTATAAAATAGAACCTAGTGCCCCTACTTCTTTACAATCTTCTTTCAATCATACAATAGAGCAAGAGGTAAATAATGATGCATTATCTCATGTTTTTAGCATTGCACTTCAATAAAAAAAAAAGATAATATAACCATGTGTAGATGGTGTATGTTTGGATGTTCATGATGTCTTTCCTTACAATAACATGCCTCAATATATTGATATTTTTCATAACATGGAAAATTTAGACATACCTATTTATCAACTAGAATGTGATACTTCTTCTCTATAAATGTTAAATGATACACATGAGTGTGATGATTCTCTCTCCTCTCTTAAAATTCAATGTCACAATCCTCCTCCTACAAATAAAGGTGAGAATATCTATTTCTATTAATCTTCTATTGAAATGTAATGTGATTTACTTTCTACTGTTAATTTACAAGCGTAATGCGATGGGAATGGCATTTTATGCAATGATTCCAAATTATGCAATGATGTTGCTCTAGAATTTGATTCTAGGTAGTGTAATGATATTGGTGTTTAATCTATTATACATATGTTTATAGAATATAGTGAGCTAAAACCAATGAATGAATCTTTTGAAACCACTACCATTCATACTAGCCATTCCATTTCCATGATGCAATCTATAAATTCACTTTAACAACAAATCCAAGCTTTATGTTTAAAGGTTACCTCACTTGAAGATAATCTTGCATATACTCAAACTCATTATGATGGGAACACAAAATTTAATCACAATAAATTTAAAAATGAGGTACTTAATCAAAATTTACACAAAAGGAAATTTCAAATGTGGTCATAGATAATAAGTTTGAACCAAGTATGTTACCTCATAAAGCAAAAAGTATAGTTAATGTTATAAATAAAAGGAAATAATCAAAGGACATGGGTTACAATGCTAATGTTTCCACAAAGACTCCTACTAAAACTAATATTCAATCACTTTATTTTAATAGCTTCAAAAATTGATGACATACTATTGGACACATTACTTGATAAAAAATTAATCAACTTAACTCCTAATCACTATCACCCTCCTCATTGTCTTGGAAAAGTAAAGGAAAAACTAGTTTGAAGTTATCATTATATTAATGGACATCATGCCAACCATTGTTATGCATTTCAACAAAATATTACACAACTTATGGATATTGGGATTATCACATACATAATTTTTGACACTAGGTTTACTTCTCATTTGACGAAGATGAAAAGGGTATAATGGTCCATATACCTTATACGGACAATGTCACTAGGATAATATATTTTTATAGTTCTCATTCTAAAAGTATTAATGTTTCCCAAGGCATTCCTATCAAATAACCAACACTCATTCATGCCCTTATTAGAGGATAACATAAATAAGGCATTGTTCTATATGATAAGAAAAAATGAAATACATGCACAATTAGATTTATGGAGTATTTTAGATATGATGATTGATATATAAATTATACACATGATAATTAAAAGGGACATGTAACCATTATAACTTATTTTCAGCCTAAGACAATTGACACATTATTATATGTATACAAGACTATTGCATAAGGAAATGTTACATTGGTAAAATCATGGTTATAATATGTTATAATAGATGGAAGAGAATTTTGATAGCATTAATATGAATATTTGTTATATATTTTTAGGATGGTTTACTTACATACCACAAATATAGAATAAGTAAAAATAAGGATACAATTACATCATCTATAATGTAAGCGTGGATACTAAGGACAAATCAAGTAATTAAGGATTAAGAAATGAAGTTAGGATTATTACATAGAAAGAACAAAAAATGAAAGTAGAAACCATTTTTTCAATCAGTGATAAGATACGTAATATAAAGGATGATATATTTTTTGAGAAAATTCTGACATATGATCCAATTTATTATACATAATATACAATGGATAATGAATGCAATGAATATCATACAATTGTATGTGTCACTAAGAGTGTGGCACCACAATTAAAAAATAGAATTCAATTTTAGATTAGGGTCTAGATTACTCACATTTTTAACTTCCAATTTTCCATCATTTAACTCCTTCCATAGCCATACATAACCTATTGTAAACAACTTCTTGATTTCACACTCCCTCAATCCTTCTACTTTAACATACATATGTACATATGATTGCATTGGCTACTCTTATAGCCCTTAGATTTGTCTTCATTTGGTACTTGAATTTTGATCCAAACATCCATGACATCTGTCTTATGATGTATAATTTACCTCAACCTCATCTTTGTATACATTATTTATAGCATATTACTTGTTAAATACTACATGATGACTATATATACTTATTATTATGTCATTTATTATATTTACATGATATCACACATTTATAGATATGTGTTACATTATCATATACATAGACTCTTCTTCATCCCCCTCCACCACCCACATACTCATTTGAGTTATGATGTGTTGATTAAAATATATAGTGGGGGCATGTTTCTTACTTTGACTTGCTCCACACAACCATGCTATTACATCTAGTTCACATTATGCCTTCATACATGTTGTGCATTATTTAGATACCTCTCATTTTTTATTTTCAAATCCTTGATACTTGATCTTCATTGCTGGTATTGATGTATATTTCAAAATCAAGATACATTCAAAAATATAAAGAATAATAAAGAATTAAAAACATTCAAATTTTTAAAAAAATTAAAAATTATGACCTAATAATGACATGATTGCTAGATTACACTATTTACATATGTTATTTATAACATTTTTGGTAAATGGCATATTATTTTCATACACACAAGCATTTTATAGTATATGAGTGTGATGTAGGACATGTAAATCATACATGGAAGCATAGATGTTGGATTATCCTATATCTAATGGCCTGCTAATGATAAGAGAATATTATTCCATAGGTCACATTATCACACGTTATATATTTCTATGAACTTTTACCATGTTGAGCTACATATATTTCTTACACATATTTTTAGTTACTCATATCTTACATAGTGTTACATGTATATGATACATTACTATTATGTGGCATTGATATATGATTTAACCTTTTAGGGTTTTACACAAGTAATTCCTATGTTTGGTTAAAGAGTTGAGATGTCTAAATCAGTTAAATAAATTTCAATAAATATACTACTAGTTTTTTTAATTTTGACCTTGTTTGGCTTCCCATAAATAACAAGACTCAGCTAAAAATTGACTATCGTAAATGAGATGGGTTCTAAATTTTGAGATATGAGTAATAATATGTATCATCAACATGATTTTTATATTTTTATTTTTACTAGATAGTAACACCCATTTTGGACAATAGCTCCATCTATGCGTAGTATTCTAAATGTGGCACTAATGTCACCTTTATGGGATTGTTCTTATTTTTAGGGAGCACATGTGCTTGTATCTATATGTTTTGTTCTTGCATGATTGAAACCTATAGCTATTTATTGTACTTGGAAATCTTGATTTGATATGTAAACCCTAGTTCTCTTTACAAGTATGATATTAGAAAGAATTGAGTGTGTGTTATTAGGATGGACTGCATATCCTCAACACCCTGCTATGTAGAAAGTTGATTACATACCAATACTCTAAGGAGGGGGTCAAGTCTGATGTAGGTAACCAATAAATTAATCGATGTATGTGCATGTGAATGATAGAATGAGAGTTGCCTTGGATGCCTTAAATGTGATTAAGCTTTGGAATGCTTGAAAATTGGACTTAGAGTTATTATTGATGGTAGTATGTAGGTCAAAATAGGGATAAAGTACCTTGATTTTACACAACTTTGTCTTTGATTTAAATAGATTTTTTTTATCTATTTTCCATATAGGGAATAGAGGTGGATTAGACTTGTATTTATAGGTTTTTATTGCTTGTGTGGATAATAAATGAGCTAGGCTAACCTTAGTAGGGGTACATATTTGAAAAACTATTTGTTGGGAAGAGTTAGGGCTAAGGGTATTAGCACCCAGTTGGGGACACTAGTGTTATGTGGTTTTAGTATCCCAAATGTGGCACTAATGTCATTTGGAAGACTACTGAGAAAGTTGGATTGGGGTCTGAGAAGATAGTTCTAGGACTATGTCTTGACTAATTATAGGTGAATGAGGTCTACTGAATGATTGGAAATGTAAGTCTAAGGATCTAGAATAGGTATATGGCTAGCTTAGGGATAGGTTAACTCAAGTGATATTCTTAAAATCCAATCACCACTTTTAGGTGATTACATTTGCCCCCTATTTATTCTAGTAATGCAACAAAGCAAAATGACTAGTATAAATGAAAAAGAAGTGTACCTAGACTTACCTTGGAAGTGAAGCCCATGTAGCTAAGTTTAAATATGTGAATCTGGGTCTCCATATGTGAAACATGATCCAAAACAATGTCCATAATGAAACATGAAAAAATTAGTCCTTATTTAAGAGACAATCAAAAGTAAAAGACTATTTTGAAATGAAATAACTGAGTAAAAAGAGAGGAAAGGAATGAATACACCTCATTGGGTATGTAGACCAATGCATGAACCTAATTACAATATATATATGTGAATGTGTATAGTATTCATATCATTGAATACCTTGAATTTATATGATGGATTACTCAATCCTCATATGGGTGGCTCAATACCTTAATTCAGTTTTGACTCCATCATTGCCCACCCCTACTCGGTGGATCTTGATCTCTGTGAATAACTTAGATAAGACTATAAGTGTATTGAACCCTCTCATGTAGGTGGCTAGAAAACTCAATTAGGCCATGACTCCATCATTTCCCCTTGTGTGAATTAGATTCATCTATAAATGTATTTCATAAAGTGTTGAAAGTATCTAATCGAGTAATCTAATTGTGTATTTAGCTTTTTGGCCACTCGAGTATATTAGGCAACTTTGGGCCACTCAAGAATGACAACCACTATAGATGGAGTAAGGCATGAATCTAATGACAACCTAGAATGTGATAACAAGTGTATATAATGTATATAATTTCATGGAGTTTTCCATTCCATTTAATCAACCTATCTGAAGCTAAGTATATGGAAACTATGTGTCATGCACATACTCCTAATCTGGTATCTGAGTATACTAAATTTGAATCAAGTATGTGATAGTTGAACCCATGTAACTAATTTTAATGTATGAGTGATCATTCCACACATGATGTACCCAAATATAAACAATTAGTATGACTTTGAATTGAAATAACTAAATAAACATAACTACCAAACTCGTGACTGTATCTATGTATATATATATATATATATATATATATATTGTACTTGGTGTACTAGTTTGAATGATATAGACTACCCTGAAGCTGGAGTTATTATTCAATAGCACCCTATAGTGGATAGTAACACCCTATGTCACTAGTGTCTAAATTTAGGTGCTAACAACTACTTGGTCTGATCTCTGTGTGGTCTAAACTAACTAATGAATGTCTATTTTATTTTGTGTCTACCTTGAGTCTGATGTATGAAACTAAGCATGTGTGCTAAAATGTATATGTGAAAATAAAAATAGGAACCTAATCCCTGTGGCAACCTCTATAAATGCCCCCTCATTTGAGGGTAGTTATGAAATCTATGGAAGAAATACCCTCTAAAGAAGTAGATCTAAAAAATGTGTTAGCTAGATCATGCACATGATATTCTAATATAATGTAAAACATAACATCATAATGTAAATGTATCTAAACATAATAAGGGAATGTAATATGTATGTTATAATCTAGCATTATACAAGGGTGTCAATATAGACGTAAAAAATGTATATATCAATAAAATTTGAGTAACTACCTAGGGGGATGGGGTATTATGTCCATAAAGGCTCCCAAGTAGAATAGGGTAGATGCATGAGGTCAATCATGGCATCAAAAAAAGGTGTGTGTGTGTGTGACAATAAAATACAAGTGTCATGGTGTATAAGCATACAAAGAAGCAAACATACAAACACATGAGGCATGCAAAAAGGTAGGCCAAGGGGCCACAATATAAGGGACGTGGGCACATGTCACTAAATCTAAGAATGAATACATACAAGGACATGTTTAAATGTCAACATACACAAATAAAAAATAATTTGGTGTAGATCCATAGTGAAGGACATGTTCAAATAATTGCACATAAAATCATGAAAGAGCACACAGAAGGGACATGGGCACATGTATAAGGCATAAAAACATAAATGTGACATAGAATCCAAGGAATAATGGTATATTCAAATGTACTCTAAGATTTAAGAATCATTGGAACACAATCAAGTATAATATAGGAACTAGAAATGAAAGCATGTGTAAATGTGTAATACAAATATATGCAGATGGTAGGGTGCATATATATTAAGTCTAACTAGTGATAGTTGAAAAAATATGAGAAATAAGGAACACTAATCAATATCAAGATAGATCAATGCATAACTAGAATGTATAGTATGTAAGATAGAAACTAGTTATAGAAACTATGTATGAGATGTCCCTGAATGGGAAGATGTATCAATGTATAAACTTGGATTGGTGTAAATTCCCCCAATGGGTAGATGATAACTAATTTGGATCAGTGTATTGGATCAGAGTCCTATCTAGAATCTACAAGCACTCAAAAATAATAAGTGAAGCATATGTGTATGATAAAATTGATTATACTAGGATAGATAGCAATATACAATATCTGGCAAGTAATATAAATGTAAACAAAACAATGCATATAGTCTCTAATTTTTTTGGTTTTTTTAAATATTTGAATGTTTTTTTATTTTGGAATATTATTTTTTTTTTCGTATTTTTTGAGTATAAGATATGTACAAGCATATGAAAAAATCTATGTACAAGGAGTGAGAGGGATAAGGAAATATGGAAAATTCAATTGAAAATGAAAATTTTATCTTTTTATATGTATAATTTCCTTAGATGCATAATGTTTGGTGTATTTTTTACTGCATGTCCATTGAGTGAAGCTAGATGATATAATTTAAGGTTAATATTTTTGGTTATGATGTATTATTTGAGCCAATTGGGTTTAAATTTTCCTTTGTTTTCTTCTTTGGTATTGACATTTTTGAGATTTTCTTTCAATACCAAATCATTGCTTTCAAATTCTTGGTTATGAACTTTGTTATTGTAGGTTTGCTAGATTTGATTTTGATAAAATCTAAGATGATTTGTGGTTTGAATACATGTATTATCCAATTTTTATAGTTCATGGAGACATAATTATCTGTATTGGTCATCTGTTATGAGTCCTTTTAAAGAGACCCATAAATATGGGATTTCTAATTCCAGGGGAATAACGGATTTTGTGCCATATACAAGTGAAAAAGAAGTAGTTCCTATTGGTGTAGTATACTGATGCGGTAATCCCAAAGTGCATATATGAGTTGATTATTCTAATCATCCCAAAACTTGGTGATGGTTTTTTTTAAAATTTTATTGATCATCTTATTCATTGCCTCTACTTGACCATCACCCTGTAGGTAGTATGGTGAGGATAATGTATGTCAGATTTTGTATTTGGCACAAAAAAAATTCATGATTTTATTCTTGAAAGAATTTCCATTATCTATAATTTTGGAATCAAAATTAATGAGGGGGGGGTTTATTTAGTCTTCAAAACCATCTTTTCAATTACACTTAAGCAATCATGAATTATTCAAATAAATATATGGATTTAACAGGCATAAACAACTATCCACATAATCATGAAACACAAGAACACATCATATATGTTGGAAAACCTTAAGGGGAAGAAAAACCACTTATATTAACAAATTCACTATATTCCTATAAGATAAAAACCAAATTTAGTGAATAACCAACTCCACATGAAACACCAACCCCAACTAGTCAAGTACCACTTGACTAAGATTTATCAAGCACCCTCTTGCAAGGAGGCACCAACCCCCTAAATGACTCAGCACCAAATAAACCACCTTATTAATTTTATCACCTTAATAAAAATATTTTTCTCAGCTAATATATGATGACCACCTCTTCAATTCTTGACACTCTTATCCCTCTCAAACTACCATCTAGGCCTCTTTGCCCAACTAGGTCTCTTCAAGACTAATCAGGTCATATGACCTTGATATTCATACTCAAAACTCATGTTATATATTCATAAAATTACATATAATATATTATTATGGAATAAAATACCTCCTTTTTCTAAAAAATGTGATATTTCATTTGCATACTCTTTGCTTACTCAAATAGGCCTAAAATTGCCTTGTATATATACAAGCCTCTTGCTCATATACCTCTTGGTAGGACACACACACTTGAAAAAATAGATTTTACACATAATATTACTTATGACATGTTAAAATAAATAATAAATCATTACATTATGTTTTCCATAACTCAAATAGACCAAATCCTTATTTACATCTTATGGAGACCTAATTCCATTAGGCCTACTTTAGGACACATTACACCTTGCCTTACTTGGAAAAATTTTAAACTAAAAATATGGTATTAAAATATCATATAAAAATCCAATATGACTTATAAAACATCCTCAAATCACCATGACACTTTTTAGGTCCAACCATCACTTGAAACACTTCATTAGTATTGTTCACATTAGGCCTTTGAACACACATAAAAGTCTATCTTGAACAATTGAAGATAACACATCATTTAGACACACAACCATGCCAATAAATCACTTATACATAAACTAAATTACCTAAAAAATATCATCATATTAATTATAAAATTAAACTCATGGCATAGATCCTCATACTCATCACTACAATATGCTTACTTAGAAATACCAGTTTACTTCATAACACAATCATGGTGACTTAGACCTAAAACACATGTAAAGAAAATTTTAATGACTTATGATGAATTTATATGATCATATTATATCATTATACCATTATAAGATATAAATATCATATTCTCAAATGGAAAATATTTGTCTTGTAGACCAATCTCATGACCTTATATCTCAATGTCTCATCTGAACTAGACAAGTCGACTTGTGAGAAAAAATTTCATTATATTCACTGACCTAAAAAGTTATACCAAATATTAAAATGTATTAAAATTAATTAAAAACATATATATTTACTTTTTTTAAATCATTATATCATTATAACACATTCCAATTCATCTTCTCACTACTACCTAGATTTTTTACTGTTTGCACCATTAGGCATGTTAGCAACTAGCTAACTTGAATGACTAGTTTAACACTATTTAGGGATATAACCTCTATATAAAACTTCATTAACATGAACAAAAAGTCTCCACATTATTTCTCCATCCACTTTCTTACTATGTCCAATGCAACTTTTGACTTCAACTTCTTTAGAACAAGTTTATAAATCAACATTTTCTCTCTCTTCTCTCTAACCAATACCATTTGGAATTACTTGGGAGATTAAAATACAATATACAATAACTTACCTGAGAATACCAATCCATTCTAGTAACTTTTTATCAACATATTCAACATTGGGTCCTTATTAGGGTTCTAAGAGGGTTTAAACTTGTTTCCACTCTTAACGATCAGTCATAAAGCATAGCCTCTCAATCCAAAAACTATTACCTAAAAATTTGATCTAGTACCCTTACTAATTTACCATGAATATATTAAGTTCCCATTCAAAGTTTTTATGAGATAATGATCATAATAAAATCCTTCTCGGGTTGATAACCCTTAATTCTGAGTACTCGAGAGACCTCCAAACAACTTTTCATGCCTTGTCCTTCAAACTATAACCTCAAAATTCATGAAAAAACTTGAAAAAACATTAATCACCTTTGAAAATGATAACATGATTTCAAACACATTGAAATCTGAACATGATCCGTCATTAGGCCACACTCTCTCTTTGTTCTCTAGACCTTGACCTCCAAACCAAATTAGACCTTAAAAATGATCTTCATGCTTCTTTCCATGCACTCTTCACCTCACTCACATACTCAAGAGACCTCTCTCATGATTAAATATTTCCATACATCCTTAAATTTCCCTGATAACAAATCATAATAACTCATTAGGCTAGACAAGGTCTAGGAGTGGTGTAGATGCATGCTTGGTCTGAAGGTCTTACCCTTGTGGGATTACCTTGAGACTCTCATGAGTGTCCTAATGCCTCATATACATGCTCAAACAACCTCACACAACCACTCATTCCTATGTTCACTTATCTCACCAAGACACCATGCTCAAACCTTCTCATAAGGTCTCTTCATGCCATGACTAGGCTAAGGCTACTTAAGCACTTAATGCCTTGACCTATTCCTTCCATGTCATGACCTAAAAAAACATCAACCAAGCAAATATAATACATTAAACCTCAATCATATCACTACACCAATCTATTTATAATGACAACAATCTTCCATATCCTCATACAGACCTAAATCCACATGACCAAACATCATATCACTTTCCATATCTCTTATACGCACCTAAACACCTTTGACACCTTTAATTTTTCCTTCATGCAACCATAAGATACTAGTTGCCTTCATATTATCTCTTTCATTGAAATTCTCTTGTGCCTTCAAATTCTATCTTGTCACATGGCTTCTTATGTAGACATTAGTTGTCTTCAAACATATTTCATGACCTGATCCTTCCATGAACACACCACACATGAAAATTCTCATCAAATTAACACTCTTATGTGCCTTGACATATCACATACTACCATTTTTCCGTAGTCACCTTTGACATCAACCTTGATAGTACAATCTTACCTTATCATATCATACACATACCTCAATGACCACTCACCATGCACCTTCATTAGATACACCTTGACATCAATGAAATAACCCTTGACATCAATGAAAACATGTCAAAAAACTCCCTCTTTATCATTGATGTAAAACACACTACAAATTGATCATTTTCATCTCCCCATTATGGTCTTTCTCCCCCTTTAACATTAATTATAAAGGGTCTTCCAAAAACTACTATCTAATCTTTCGACCTCAAGAAACCATGATTCTTATGACTTCCACCTCACTATCTTGATTCTTATGCTTTTTCTCACAAACACTAGATCTTTTCTCAAATAAACATGATCATACCTGCAACATCTAGAATCACACCTTGTAATAAAAACTCAATACACAAAATATGAATCATTATAGGAACATGCTCCCCATTAATCCATGTATACCTCCTTAAGATGAAATCATATCACAAGACCATTCACCTTGTCCTTGACACGAGTGATATGCCTCAAACCTTTGATCACACACTAGGCCACCATATTCTTGACATCAACTGAGGAATTAGGGAATCCCCATTTGTCTTCACATCTTGAGTTTCACCACATGAGTCATTAGTAATCTTAGACCATACTCATCTTCCTTCAAATATATTGATATCAGTACCACTTCTCAACATAAATCAATCTCTACTATAAACTATAGAAATAAGGAAAAATATTTTTCTTATATCTCATATACCAATAACACTTCTATCTCTATCAAAATTCTTCAGCATGCATTAATGATAACTACCAAGATTCCATTGACTGATGAGTGTCTCCATGAATCCTAATGGAGTCAACCCTTACCATAGGTCACTATAACAACACAAACTCAAGAGATTCCTAGATCTCCATGCTTTCATAAGACTAATTATCCTTTAGGATCCTTTCAAGATTGATTATCCTATTTGACTTGGCCTCTCATCATCTATGTGGTCAACATTCCAAAATGATAATAAATACTATTTATACTCTTTAATATTTGGCCTATGATCTACCATAGAAAATAGTCCACTTTGGCTTGTAGACTGATCAGGACTAAGCTTGACTATCTTTGGCTTTCACACCTTGGTTTGTCTTCTTTCATGAACTCTATGAACTTGACTATTTTTGTTCTATCTTGGTTATTCATGATGATATAATATTTTAATATGACCAATGCTATGACAATTATAACAAACAACATCACTCATATATCTTGAATGATTTGAACTATGACTCTTTCCATAGTCCCATGAGTAATCATTCTTAGAGGATCTTCTACACTCTCTTGCTCTATAACCAAACTAACTACATGAGAAATAATAACCATTGAATGAATTTGCATACCTTACAGAGTTAGGCTATCTAACAAAATTTTACTTCACATTATTCTTGAGGTTGACCTTCTTGTTCACATTAGCATTCTCCTTATTCTCCTTTTGATATACTTTGAAACCAAAACCTACCTTATCATTAATAGACTTATGACTACTCAAAATGTCATATATCATCTCAATGCTCTTTTCAAAACTCTCATAGGTATTCATCTTGATAGTTGTTTGATCCAATTCTGACTTTAAGGACTCCATTTTTGATTCATACCTGGTGTATTCTTCTTCCTTAGATTTTATGATAACAGTGATTTTCTTTGTATAAGTTTCAACCTAATTGATGATCGCATCATACTCCTTGGATGTGTTACTCAATCTCCCATAAAAAATACCAATCTGCTCTTCATAGTCCTTAACTAATGACTTCAATTTATGATTCTTCTTTATTTGGAACTTCAACTCCTCTAGAGCACTTACTAATTCTACCTTAAGGTTCACTTCAGCCTCTTCTTCATCTGATTATTCATCATCCATAAGGCCTTTCCCTTTTGAGCAACCCTAATTATCTATTTCTATAACCATGAATAAGGTTTCATTATTTTTATGCTCATTACTATCATCATAACTATAAAATGTACTTGCATCACTTACATTAAATGTGATATTATATTTTTTGGTATATAAACTTATCTTTTTCTTGAATGACTCTTTCTTGTCTTCATACTTCCTAAAATATTTCTTATTTTTATTAGGATTATAGGCCTTATCATCACCATGATTTTCATCATGTTATTCATCATACATAGTCTTATCCTTGTTAGGACACTTAAATTTAATGTGACCAATCTTACCACAATTGAAACATTTTAAAGGCAACTTACCCTTGTACTTACCAAATCCAATCTTAAATTTACTAGAAAACATGTCTATCAATTAATCATCTTCAATATCTGAATATACCTCATCCTTGACCTTCTTATATTTTGGCTTGTTCTCAGCTTTGAATGTTTCTTCCTTATTATAAGTTCTTCTTTCATTTATTCTCATCTCATAGGAAGTTAAGATGCCATGAAGCCCATCCATATGAAGCATGTTTAGATATTGCATTTATTCTATTATAGACACCTTTGAATCAAATTTAGAAGTTATGGACTCAATACCTTTTGTACAATTTTAGACTCTTTCACTTCTTCTCCAAGACCTCTAGTAACATTGACTTCATCAACCCTTAATAGGTAGAATGCAATGTTCTCATCTTCCTTCATACTCATATTTTCAAACTACCTTCATTGGGTCTATAATTTAGCCATCTTAACCTTGGCATCTCCTTCATGGATAGTCTTCAATTTGTCTCATATCACCTTGGCTGACTCACAATACATCACCTTCACAAACTTTGCCTCTAATAGGCCACATAAAATGGCATTCATTGCCTTGAAATTGCTCTCACTTTCCTTCTTGCCTACTCTATCAGTTGGTGATGTAGGAGGTGGAGTATTTCCATCCATAATTGACTAAAATTTGTCATGGCCCATTTAAATTAAATATGTCCTCATTATGATGCTCCAAAATGCATAATTATTCCTATCAAGGAATGGAGCCTTACTGATAAAGAAATCTCCTTGAACTTGACTACTAGCCATATTTGCTTTTGGGATCTCCTTTAGACTGTTAGGCCCAATTCAAAGGACCTAATTTAATAACGATTATTGGAAGAAAAATGATTGAAATGGGGAAGGGTTGAATCATTCTTCAAAACCTTCCTTTGAATTACACTTAAGCAATCATGAATTATTCAAACAAACATATGGATTTAACAAGCATAAGTAACTATTTACATAAGCATGAAACACAAGAACACAAAATATATGTGGGAAATAATCAAGGGGAAGAAAACCCACTTATATAAGAAAATGGACTACAATTATATAAGATAAAAACCAAATTTAGTGAAGCACCAACTCCACATGGAATACCAACCCCAACTATTCAAGTACCCACTTGATTAAGCTTTAGAAATCACCCACTTGCAAGGAGGAACCAACCCCCTAGATGACTCAACACAAAATCAACCACTTTATTTATTTGATAAACTTCAAAAAACTATGTCTCTCAACCAATAGATGATGACCACCACTTCATCTCTTCACACTCTTATCCCTCTCAAATTACCTTCTAGGCCTCTTCACCCAACTAGGTCTCTTCAACACTAATTAGGTCATATGAACTTGATATTAATATTTATAACTCATTTTAAATATTAATTATAGTCCCTCCAATCTATTATGATGGTCTAAAATACCTCCTTCCGGTCAACAATGCGCTATTTCATTCACATACTCTCTACTTACTCAAATAGGCCTAAAATTGCCTTATATATATACAAGCCTATTGATCATACACCTCTCATTCAGACACAAACACTTGAACACTTATATTTTCCAAACAATAGGCTTTATAAAACATTAAAATAAATAATAAATTGTTACATTAGGTCATCCATAACTCAAATAGACCAAATCCTCCTTAGATATCATGGATACCTAATTCTATTAGGCCTGCTTTAGGACACATTACACTTTACCTTCCTTGGAAAAATTTAAAAATACACAAATAGAAGGAACATATAACCACTCATGAATGTGTGCACTTATCTCATCAAGACACCATGCTCAAACCTTCTCACAAGGTCTTTTCATGCCATGACTAGGCTTATGCTACTTAAGAACTTGATGCCTTGACATGTTCCTTTCATGGCATGACCTCAAAAAAATATCAACCAAGAAGCTATAAGATATTACACCTCACTCATATCACTACACAAATTTGTTTGTAATGACAACAATCTTCCATAGCCTCATACAAACCTAAAGCTACATGACCGAGTGTCATATGACTTGACATCTCTCTTCCATGCACCTGAACACTTTTGACACCTTGACTTATGACTTCATGAAACCATAAGACATTAGTTTCCTTAAAATTATATATTTCCTTTAAATTATCTCTTACCTTCAAATTCTCTCTTGTCACATGGATTCTTATGCAAAAATTAGTTATTTTCAAACATATTTCATGACCTATTCCTTCCATGCTCATAATGCACATGAAAATTATCATCAAAGAAACACTCTTATGTGCCTTAACATATCACATAATACCATATGTACTTAGTCACCTTTTACATTAACCTTGATAGTACAATCTTACCTTATCATATCATTCACATACCTCAATGACCACTCACCATGCACCTTCACTAGATGCACCTTGACATCAATGAAAATAACATGCCAACATATAATGATGGCCTTTGGTAGACTGAAGAGGAATATAATATTATTCATGATAACTTGAAAAATATCCTCCCCTTTTGTTTATTATAGTGGGATTAATTCTACCCACTTTGTGAAATATTTTGTTGCTGTGATAATGAATTTGTGGCCACCCTGTTGATTTTGGGTTGTTTTTACCAATGAAATTGAAGCCCCATAACATGAATGGCCATAGTAATTCAATATATTAAATTTTTTTGTGAAGTTACATGGTTTAATTTACCATGGCATTGAAATTTGTCACATAATTTTTCATACTCTTGATAGCTTGTTCCATAGTTGGATAGTAGTAACCCTGTTTGAGTAATTTATGTGACATTGCCTTACCACTAAAATGACCACCATATTCACATCATGTATCTATTGAATAGATAATTTAGATTATTCTAATATTAAACATCTAAGTAAGTGTCTATTGAAATATATTTTGAACAAATCAACACCAATGATGACATATCAAAGAGAGTTTCATTGTAATTTGCACTTTTTATTCTTTGTAAAGGTATCTAGTGTGATAAATTTATTCAAAAAGTTGTATATATTAGAGAACCATTCAGATGGTGTTGAAATTCATGTGGTGATGAGTAATATTAGAGTGATAAGATATATATAAGAAACCTATAGATATTTTAATCATTTAATTATGAATTGATCTTGTTCTACGTCCATCTCTATGGGGATTAATGAGGCAACACTTGTCATTGCATCGGTGTGGTGGTTTTTTTACACATAATGTTTTCAATAGATAAATTATAAAACTAAGTGCATAGACACTGAATAATTTCCTTATAATGAATCAAACGTTCTTCTTTTTTTTGGTAAACATCTATGATGTGGTTTAGAATCAATTTAAAGTCTTTGTAAACTATGATTGATTTTATCTTGAGAGCTTGATCTACTTGAAGGCCTAAGATGAGAGCTTCATATTCATAAATTTTGTTGGTGCATGAGAAAATAACTTGATATGCAATAGGTATCATGTGACCCAAAGGATCGATGAAAATAATTCCATCACTAACACGAGATTCACATTGAGAGTCAACAAAAAACATTATCCATGTATTAGGAGTAATATTGTATGCTATGAAACTATCTTTGAAATCATCATTAAGAGAATGTGTATCCAATAATGGGGTTGTTGCTAGTTAGTCTATGATGGTTTTCATTTTTATAGATTTTTGTAATATGATTTTGAGGTCAAATTCAATGAGTAACATAACCCAATTGGAAATACGACCTAAGAGATGTGATTTTGACATGAGGAATTTCAAGGGATTAACCTTGGTAATGATTTATGTTTCATTGTTAATCATGTAGTGATGAATTTTCTATGTATCGAATATTAATGCTAAGAAAATGCTTTTTATTGCTGGATAATTTCACTCATGGTCAACTAGTTTAAAATTTATGTATTAAATTGCTATTTATTTATAATGGTCATCATGTTGTGTAAGGAGTAGCCCCAGTGCATGATTGGTCATAAAAAGGTAAAATAGGATTGGTTGAACAAGTATAGGTGGAACCAATATAGGAGGGTTGATAAATTATTTCTTAAGTTTATCAAAGCTCTCTTGACATTTAATATCCCATTCAAATTATGCATATTTCTTAAGCAGCTAAGTAAATTATTGGGATTTATCAATGAGTTATGCCACAAATTGATGAATTGCCTAGATTTTCCCCTGGAGGGACCAAAGGTATTTCAAATTGGTAGGAGGATGCATATCCATAATTTATTTGACTTTCTTGGGGAGATATAATGAATCCCAAAATTTTTCTTGAGGAAAATCTAAAGACACATTTCATAGGGTTAAGTCAAACATTATAGTTTTTTAGTCTTTCAAATATTTGTCATAAATTGATAGCATGATGTTGTCATTATTTTGACTTGGGTAACAAATCATCGACATAATCTTTGACTATATTGTGAATGAGATCATGAAATATGTGCATCATAGTGCATTGGTAACTTACACTAGCGTTCTTTAATTCAAATGACATTACCATATAACAAAAGGTGCCCCATGGTGTCATCAAAGAAGTATCTCTTGATCTTATTTAAAAATCTTTATTTGATTATACCTAGAAAAACCATTCTTAAAGAGAGCATCCCATATCCAGTTGTGGAGTCTACTATCTTATAAATGTTTGGCAAATGGAGATCATCCTTAGGACATGCCTTGTTGAGGTCTCTGGAGTCACAACAACATCAAATTTGTCTATTAGGTTTTATAACTATAACTATATTTACAACCCACTATGGATGGATAACTGGTTGAATGAAACTGACATCTAATAACTATTAGATTTCATATTTAAAAAGGAGAGCCACTTTAGGATGTATTATGTGAATATTTTGATTTCTAGTTTGGCATCTAGATATAAGTTAATTCTTTATACAACAATTGATGGATCAATGCCAAGCATATTAGAATAATTCCATGTAAATACCTTAGGAAGATTTTTTAAAATTTTATGAATGTATGTGTCTTATGATTTATGTAATGTGGTAACCAAGAGTATGATGTGAGGATCAGTTTCAGTGCCATAATTAAATTGATTATTTCTTCATTGATCAATGTAGATCAATCTAAAGTATATGGTGATGTGGGGATTATATCATATGTATCAGGTAATATATGATTCAAATCATCTGAACACTCACCAAAGTATGCATGAGCACTTTTGAAATGAGGAAAACTATTATTATGATAGAAGGAAAGGAGATCCTCATTTGCACCTAAGAATTCTAAGAGAGTTTCATCATTAGCAAACTCATAAAGAACTGGTAGATATGGTGAATTTATATCATCAATAAGGTTAGGGTATATGAATTGAAGTTTATAAACATGATTCAATATATCAATTGCTCATGGGATAGGTAGACAAAATGTGATGTGATGAGAGGCATTAGATGTATCATTTATATAGCAAAGTCCTTGCTTTCCATATTGATAATATGATTCAATAGGATTTAGAATTATCTATTCATGTTTTCCAAGGCCCTAACCTATGTAACCCATCTTTTGAAAATATCATACTGTGAAAGGTGAATTAAACTTATTGCCATGTGTATTGGAAATAACTAGTGGAGTTGTATGTATTTTTTGAATTATAGTTTGGGGTTGTGTAGTAGTAAAATCCATGTGTGGAATGTAGTTATGTGAAGGCTCTATATACTAGAAATACTTATATAGTTATTTATATATTGGTCATGTGTATATATGGCCTCTATATCTGAATTATAAAAATAAAAGTAATGTTGATGAAACTACATGCATAGCATAGATTCATGGTCTACCAAGTAAGAGATTGTAATTGAGATCATTTGGAATGGCTTGACATGTTTTAGGTAGTGTTGAGGGTCTAAGGGTAAGGTTAAATGTGATTTGACCCAAAAAATTTCTAGGAATATTTTTAAATCCTCAGATGTTCATATCAAAAGGATCCAAATCTGTAGCATGGAATTAAGATGATGTAGGAAAGAAATGTTGTAGATGTTTAACCTTGATCCATTGTCAATTATAACTCATTTTAAACCTACCTCATTAATTCATAAAATGATATAGAGTCATAGGTGTAGATATATAATGTGTTGAGGTGGAAGATCCTCTCTTTCAAAAAAATTATGCTTTTTTGTCCATTTCATAGTGTTGATAATATAAGCCACATAGGTAGGCTCAGATGTTCATGGTGCCTGAGTATCCCAAAGTGCCACATACAAAATATATTTATTTGTGTTAGAGCTCTATAAGAGATATAAAATAGAAATCATACTTGAAATAAGTACCATTCTGATTCATAAAGATATAATAATAGGTGTGATATACCTATCGAGCTTCAGGATCACATGAGGACATCATAACTTGGACCGCAAGGTCTACCAAGAGTGGAGAGCTAAAAGTAGATTTGGGATGTGAGTTAGATATTTGTGATCAAGAAGAAGGAGGCATAATCAAGATCAATTGTGCTCCTATATTTTTAGGAATGATGATGGTGAAGGAGTGAACTAGAGAATAAAATGCATCTAAGGAGGATTGAATGATTTTAGGTAATATAACTCGTATTTGATTTACCAAGTTATTTATGTGTGGACATAACATTATCTTAAATGTATTACATATAGAAGAAAGATAACATTCTATGGAAATAATACAACATGAAAGATATTTTAGTTGATTTGAAACATCATGTATGCATATTTCAATGTGATAAAAGAATAATGTCTTATATATTTTGCACATAAAAAAAAGATAACATGCTATGGAAATAATGCAACATGAAACATATTTTAGTTGATTTGAAACATCATGTATGCATATGTGTAATGTACCTAGAGAGGTATAATAGGATAGGGAATAATCCAACATGATTTATCATATGGAGAGAGATAGGTAATAAATAGTATAAGTATAGGGGTATATGGTGTTATAGAGTATCGAAGAAGAAATATTGTTATTGAGCTTGCTCAAAGGAGGTAGCCCCCTCGAAGTGGTAGGAGATTGTAGAGTTATTTCTTCCCACCAAAAAGGAATATTTTAGTAATATATTTAGTATTTATGTGTATGTGAGATATTAGGTTCTTATCATTTGGTATCATAGCACTTTCTTGGGCCAATTTTTTTCTGTTGTAGGAAGGGTTTGTAGCATCTGTGCAAGAAATTTTAGAGTAAGATTTTTGAGTGGAATTATTTTGTAGAGTTGAGATAGGTATTTTTTGTGGATATATTGGGCAATTATATTTATCAAAATATATGTTTTGAAGATCCAGTTGGATATATGAATCCAAAATCTACCGATTCAAAGTGTAGATTTTCATTTTGTCTCAAAATAATGTGAATGATATTTTATATACTACTCACACACAATAATAAATCGTGCCAACATTTTTCTATGTTTTGTGTGCCTTTGTCTCATATTTATAAAACATTTTCAAGTTTTAAATTTCATTGAGTGTTATATAAGTTATTATAGTTTTAGTGACTGCTTAGAATGTTAAAAAAAAAAAGTCATGGAGCCTTCTATTTTATCTAGAGCAATGCATTCATTAAATAATATTTATACTATTTTTGATATAATTGAGCTTCACTTCTATATAAATACACAATATGATATGTAAATTAATGCATGGTTAGATTGGGAACATAACTATATTGCATGGTATGTGGATTCATTTCTTATAGTTGAATAATCTGAAGTGGAAATAACTACTTGGATGGAATTGGAGGACATTTGTAGATCATGGAATGAAGATCTGCTTTACTTGGATGGGGGTGATTTTGGTTTTCTATTCACTGAGTCTTCCATACATATGATAGAAACTTCTTTTTTTCTTCCTTTTAATGATTTCCACAATTCAGTGAATTCTTTGGTAGGGTTAGATACATCAACAAAAATGTATGTCAAGATTAATGCTAAAGGGAATGGCATGTATCCTTAGTTAGTTAATTAGATAGACTATTTTGAGCACCCTTTCTCTCACTTTGAAGCGATGATCATCATGATTCAATTTGCACTTCAATCCTCAATTATAATGCTCATGTTCACCAGGTTGATGTATATGTCCACCTCCCAACATAAAAAAAGATGCATGGAAGGGCTTCTATCTAGTCTTCAACCTATTTTAAAATGTATGGTTGAACTTTTATTTGGTCATCCTCTTATTTCTTATCATGATTCAAGGGTGAAACATTTTTAAGGGGAGTGGAATGTAATGTACCTAGAGGGGTATAATAGGATAGGGAATAATCCCAAATGCTTTAGTATATGGAGAGAGATAGGTAAGAAATAGTATAAGTATAGGGGTATATGGTGTTATAGAGTATCGAAGAAGAAATATTATAATTGAGCTTGCTCAAAGGAGGTAGCCCCCTCAAAGTGGCAAGCGATTGTGGAGTTAATGCTTCCCATGAAAAAGGAATATTTTAGTATTATATTTAGTATTTGTGTGTATGTGAGATATTATGTTCTTATCAATATGTCTATGTGATAAAAGAATAATGTCTTATATATTTTTCACATAGAATAAAGATAACATGCTATGGAAAGAATCCAACATGAAAGATATTTTAATATATTTGAAACATCATGTATGCATATATTTATGTCATAAAATAATAATATCTTATATATTTTGCACATATAAGAAAGATAACATGATATGGAAAGAATGAAACATAAAGGATATTTTAGTTGATTTGAAACATCTTGTATGTACATGTTTATGTCTTTTCCTTGTTCATTCCAAATTAAAGGGAATAAGTATGCAAAGGAATGTGTGAAACTTTGCAACAAAAATTAATTTATTTTTTATGTCATTATAGTCATGATTAGATGGGCTAGGTTATACACAAAAAAATCATAAAAATAGGAATTAGTAACCCTAATGTGTATTGTTTAGGATTAGGGTTTGTGGAATCTAAGGTTTCTTTGTACCAATTTAGATTATATGTAAAAGAAATTGAAATCCTAATGGAAAATGGATTTTAATTTAGTAGGTTGTTTAAATAAAATCAGAACAATATAGCCTTGAATTTATTGCACAAAAATAAGAATTAATGCAAGCTAGGGCTTTATGAAATGTTTGAAGTATGCCAA
This sequence comes from Torreya grandis, assembly GCA_037957365.1. Taxonomy (NCBI): domain Eukaryota; kingdom Viridiplantae; phylum Streptophyta; class Pinopsida; order Cupressales; family Taxaceae; genus Torreya; species Torreya grandis. The sequence continues at coordinate 1,072,992 of JARHVA010002300.1, read as the reverse complement.
GTTAACTAAATTATTTAACCTTTTTACACAAGTAATTATTATGTTTGGTTAAGAGGCTGAACAATTAAACAAATTAAAATAATTAATCTATTGATTTGTTATGGTTTTGACCTTGCTTGAATTCTTATAAATAAAAACAAATAGGGATAAATAAAGACAACTAAAAATTGATTGTCATAGATGATCTAGACTCAGAATTTTGAGATTTGAGTAGTAATATATATCATCAATAGGATTCTGACATTCATTTGTTCACTAGATAGTAGCACCTAATTTGGATAGTAGTTCCATCTATGTGTAGTGCCCCAAATGTGGTGCTAATATCCCCTTTGTGAGATTGTTCCTATTTTCAGGGAGCACCTTCACCTATGGCTATATGTTCTATTCTTGTGTGATTGAAACCTACAACTATGTATTATACCTATAAATTTTGATTTGATGTACAAACCCTAGTTCTCTTTGAAAGTATGATATGATCAATAATTGAGTGTGTATTAGTAAGATGGATTGGACATCCTCAATACCTCGTTGTGTAGAGATTTACCTGCATACTAATACTTTGAGGAGTGATCAAGATCGATGTAGTTCTCCAACCTAGTGTTTAATGTATGTGCAAGTGAATGCTAGAATGAGAGTGGCCTTGGATGCCTTGAATGTGCTTGAGATTTTGAATGCTTGAAAATTGGACTTAGGAATACTATAGATGGTAGTATGCAGAAAGTAAGGTGGAATAGGGATAAATTACCTTGATTTTGCACAATTTTGTCTATAATTTGAATAAATTTTTGTATCTATTTTACATATAGGGAATAGAGGTGGATTAGACTTATATTTATAGGGTTTTATTGATTGTGTAGATAATAAAATGATCTTAGGTTAGCTTTAGGAGGGGAACATGTTTGAAAAAATATACATTAAGAAGAGCTAGGGCTAAGGATAGTAGCACCCAATTGGGAAAACTAGTGCCATGTGGCTATAGTATCCCAAATATGGTACTAATGTCCTTTTGGTAGAATACTGATAAAGTTGGATTGAGGTCAGAGATGACATTTCTAGGATTGCGTCTTGATTGGTTGTAGGTGACTAAGGTATGTTGAATGATTGAAAATGTAAGTCTAAGGCTCTATAATAGGTCTATGTATATCTTATGGATAGGTTAACTTAAGTGACACTCTTAGCATTTGATTACGACTTTTAGGTGATTAAAATATACATGGATAATGTGGACTAGTTTTTATTTTGTGATTCATTGATGCTATTACTCTTGCATGATAGGCTAGTCACTATTTGTTTATTATGTGCACCCCTTTGGCCTTATTTTCAATATATTTATGTCCCTTTATTTGGGTTCTTGGCTTTGTTTGATGTGACATTTAGTTGATCATTATTTTATGTGACATTAATTTTTTCACTTTTTTGCGACATCTTTATGTCCCTCAAGTGTGGCACCTTGGCTTTATGTGACATATTAATGTCCCTTGTATGTGCTCCTTGGTCTTGTTTGACTTGAAATTAATTTATCCCTTGTTTGTGACATATTCATGTCCCATTTTTATGGATTTTGAAATTATGTGTGATATTATGCTTATGAGAGGATTAATATAGGATTTTTTATTGATATTATTCATCTTGTTGAGAATGCTAATATTTTTAGGTTTGTGGTTGTTGTGATCCATATCACGTTCCTCTAATTTTTGTGTGGTTTCATGATTTACATCATGCACTTATTTACTGTGTAGGTTTATTCAATTATTATATCAATGATGATTACTATTGTGTCCTTAATTGATACTTATATCTTTACATGACACTTCTATGCCATACATTACATATGTTACATTCATGCCTTGATGATATAGACATTAATATGATGAGATACTCTTCACATGTTGATATAATTACATATTTATACATGACATGATACATTTAATGCTTATTTTGAGATGATTGACTTGTAGGATACACCACTCATCTCAAGATGGGATCATATCAATAGGCTTACCATTATAGAGACACAAGCTTCCATGGATAAAAAAATTATATTTTGAGATTAAAGTAAAAATTACATAGATTCATAATAGTTCATATATGTGATATCTATTTATACATTGGGAGAGATTTTGGGGGCATATGTCATGCATATGCACTCACTTTACGTAGACATGAGTTATATAATACAAATTTTAATATACCTAAGTGCATCTTTCATGTAAATTCACATGGTTTACAAGAACATGAATTACATGATTTCACATACATACAACTGAGATATATGTTCTCAAAATTTACGTATAGGTGCATAAGATTCTATATCAGTTGGCACATATTCAGTGGAGTGTGATATTTGTTAATGCACTTATACACTATAATATTTTAAAGTTGGCACAAATTCAATGAGGAATGATACTTTTTCACTGGAATTTTTATTTTGAATTGATCACTACTATTGTTATTTATATGCAAAACATAATTGAATGGCACTGGGTAGTGAGTATCCTTGAATCTATAAGTGTGTATGAAATAATTGATTCATATTTTTTGAAGTAATGTAAGTTAAAGTTCAATGACACTCAATAGCCATGGAATTACTCATAGAAAATCCATTATGTGGTTTCTATCTTACCATCTTGAGGTTCAATATTAAAGATACATTTATTTTAGTTGGGGTAGTTGAGGTTCAATGACATTCAATGGTATTAACACTACTACCTATTTACAAGGTTTGGGCCATTTATTTTCCCAACCCAAGGGATTCCATAGTTACACAAAATTTGGGTGCAATCACCCAAAATCTCCATGTGATTAAATAAGGAAACATAGTTATATAATGCTTTAATAAGGAAACATCATCTCTAGTAAGTTACATGACAACATGTATTCACCCACAGACTAGTGTACTCCTTCCTTGCTCTCAAGTTTCAAATTTAAGTTATAGTTTATATTTTTATTTTCATTGACTACAACATATTCATTATAAGTTTTCTTGGAGCAAAGATACACATATGGAGCCATATTTCAATGATAAAGTGTGTTGTCCACACTCAAGTATAACTTTATCATTTTACTCTAGTATTTTTATTGCATTTAAATACTAGAATAAAAGGGAGACATTTTTAGATATTAAGCTTCAATATTAGACACTTGACAGCATCAATTTTTCCATACCTTCACTATGCATTATTTGTGCATACATACAAACTTCTTATTCCTAATTTTATCACATCCACATGTTTAATATTAGTCTAAACAACTAATTTTATTGTCAATCACCTATATAAACCTCTAAATCTATGTCAAACAAGATAAATATCTAACTCACACATCTCCATATCATCAAATATGCATTCTTATCTCTTAGATATTAATATTAGGCTCAAAAACTTATGTTGATGAAACTATCCTAAGGGTGACATTATTTTCCCTCACATAACAATGATAATTTTCTAAAATTAATTCACTCTTATGGGTCAACCAAATCACCTAGCATGATGGTGGTGTGATAAAATACCCAAATGGACTCATATAAATAAAAATCAAACACATACTTGGTACTCACCTGACACTTATCTATCAATCATGTACATACTATTACACATTAATTAAAGCTATCACATTATTCCTAAATTAAAAATTACTCATGAGAAGAAATCATCAATCCCTAGTCGATATGGGTTCCCCATAGATTTTTTCCATAAATTTTGGGATATAATAGGAGATGATGTGGTTTCAACCATAAATGAATTCTTTTCCACCACTCAATTAATAAAATAATTCAACCATACCTTATTAGTTCTTATTCTAAGATGGAAGGGGCTATGAACTTCTCATATTTTTGGCCTATTAGTTTGTGTAATTCTATTTAAAATATTATTACCAAGCAAATTTCACTAAGGATTTAATCTATCATGGAAAGAATCATTCAATCTCAACAAGGAGGATTTGTTCCAAGTAGACAAATTCAATATGGAGTGATTTTGGTACATAAAGCCATTAATTCAATGAAAAATAGTCAAAGGGTAGTTATGGTGCTAAAATTGGATATGGATAAGGCATATGATAGATTAGATTGGAGTTTATAGGATAGAGTCTATCTCAATTTGGCTTTTAGGATAAATTTAAGAAAATTATTAGATCTTGTATTACTACTTGCATGTTCTCTATTTTGGTGAATGGGATGACACATGGATTATTCAAAAGTGCTAAAGGATAAATACAAGGGGATCACCTTCCCCCATTTCTATTAATCATTATGGTGAAATTGATAAGTAGATTCATTTTTAAAGCTATGGTTTCTTCACAGTTGAAAGGTTTTAAACCAACATGGTCTATAGATCCTGTAACACATCAATAATTTGTGAATGACACCATTATTTTTCTTAAATCATATATGCAAGAAGAGATAAATATTAACAATATTCTAGTAATGTATAAACAAGCCTCTAATCAAAAAATCAATTTTGACAAAATCTCTATGTATTTATTCAATACTTCGATGGCTAGACAAGCTAAGATAACTCTTCTCTTGGGTTGTAAAATAAATTAAATTCCTTCTTATTATTTGGGAATGCCTATATTCAAAAACTAGGTTCAAGTGATAGCATGAAATTCTTTGATTGATATATTTAAAAAAAAAGCTTGCAGGTTAGAAAGGTAAGCTCTTATCCTAGACTGACAAGGTTTTACTAATTAAAAGTGTGCTTTAGAGCCTTTTGGTATATATTATTTCACTTTTAAGTTTTCCTAAAGGTGTGGAAGATAAATTAAATAAAATTCATTATAAATTTATTTGGGATATAATAGAAGAAAGAAACGCATTTCATCTTGTTGCTTGGAATAAGGTCTACTCCAAGAAAAGATGTGGCAGACTTGGTTTAAGGAACTTGCAAATGATGAATACATATCTCATTTTGAATTTTGTGTGGACATAAATTCAAACATTTTCTAGGGTAAAATATTTTCTTTCAAGTATCTATAAGGTAGGGAACCAATCAACATTCTTGTAGATGATCATTTTGTTTGGGGTCCACATGTCTAGAATTTAATGATCTCAAACAAGGAGTTGATAATAATAGGGTCTAAATGGCAGATCGATAATGGTCATATAGTATATTTTTATAGATATACATGGGTCTCAAATCATCCTCTTTCTCAGAGTGACATTGGGCTAAAATTAAAAGAAAACATTCAAAATAAATATCGGTACAAAGTGAATGATTATTGGCAAGAGCTGGAAGGAGTTAAATGCAGGAAAAGTTTGAGTTTGGATAAATTAAATTAGGAAGACACTCTAAGGATATCCAACCTAAATAATCTACTAATAAACATACATATATCATAACTAATAGATAATATCATGTGGTATGGAAGGACTCTTTTAAGAGGAACTACAAAGTTAAATCGGGATATGATTTGCTAGTGCAAGAACCTATACTCAATGGTAGTTGGGAGTTTTTATGGAAAAAATGGATTATTCTAAAAAAAATTATTTATTTGGATTAAATATCATAACACAATACTTACAATTTATAATTTAATAAAAAGAGGTTGTATCTTAATCAACAGATTGTTGCAAATTGTCATTGATGTCAAAGGAAGTGTGAGGTATTATGTGTTCAAGAAGGAATGTATAGTGAAGTCTGGTAAAATGAGTGAGATGAGACTTATGATTTTTTTGTGGCATTTTTTCATCATATCATGTCATGATAATTTTTTCTAGAATGCATCTACAGTGGTAGGAAGGTCTCAAAGAGTTACGCTACCTAGTAGGTCAATGTGATTAGACTAGAGGCATGGTGATGATGATGATACATATGTGTTTGATCTTGAAGGTGAGTAATCAGTCATAGATAATGTTATAATATGTTTAAAACTATGTAAACATGTGTATAATTCAAATAATTCTTTAGAATAACTCTAAGGTTAGATATTGAGGCTTAATTCTTGCATGAGAAACCTAGTATGATGGAACAGGCTTAGTAGCTTGTTGATATAAGTCATTTGTGACTTGTATGAGTAATTTTTAAATTATATGAATATATTATGAGTAAATTTTATATGTGGATAATTTAATTTAATAAGTGTAAGAAGTTTCAAGGTCTAAGTATAACTAGCACTCCTAAGCCTATTATGCAAAGAGATCTAGTGTGGCCTAACGAGAGGTCAAAGTTGAGCTTCAAAGGTGATAAATCACATGTGAGAATGAATTTTAGTTTTATAGGTTTTTTCAAGTGTTTTTATAAAGTATAAGGTCCTAAGTTTAAGTAAAAATCATGAAATTTGGTTTTAAGGTCTCATATGTATGCAGATTGAAGAATTGTAGACCTGAGAAGGAACTTATGATGTTTGTTGGAATGTTTTATAATTTAATGGGAAGATTATATCTTTGGGAGAGATTTAAAAATGTCATAAGAAGGTTTTTCAACCATTATTAAGTGGTTTTAGGGACAAATTTGTATGAACAATCACTAATAATGGGAATTAGTCTAAAACCCTCTCAAAACTCTCACAGTGAGCCAATTTAAGAGACATTGTTGGAAAATTACCAAAATGGTTTGGTTGATATATTTTGGATATTTTAATTTGTATATTACTACTCCAATAATATCCAAGTGGTAGTGGTTTGTCAAGATAGTGAGTAGAAGTTATATAAAAACCTTTGTTTCTAAAGAATTTAGTATAGAAGGAAATATTGACCACGTCAAGATTGCACAATAAATGGAGGTTAAAGGTAAATAATTTATTATATTATCAATTTTTATAGTTTTTAAATTTATATATTACTTTTCAACTATTTTTGTCACTCAATTTGACCTATTGCTAGACTAGGTTAATGGTGAAATAGTGAGAAAAAGCAGTCACAGTGAGAATGTGTTTAGAGATGAGTTTTAGATGATTAGGAATGGGTTTAATGGATTGGGGTGTTTTTTAAATACATATACATCATGTTTCCTTAGTTTATAAGTGTTTATTTTTCTCATATATAAGCAATAAAGTGTTCACAAGATGTCTTGTCTAAGTAAGTTAAGATAGTGAAAGAGTGAGGTTTAAAATTTGATCTATATGTTCTATATTTTCCATTATAAATATATGATTTTATTTTATATTATAATGTTTTAGGATCATAAAAATTCATTTTAAGTTCAAATAAGTGATTCTACAGGTGTTGAAAGTCATGTTCACCATGACTGGTTCTTAAGATAGTTTGACAATTCCAGGTATGCATAATGAAGTGAAGTGTTTGAGACTCCATAATAGAATTTGATGTATCCTATGTATATGATGTTTTGTTTTATGAAATAAATAATTTATAAAATACTAATGGAATTTTTGAAGTCACTCTAAGTTTTTGATAAATGAAAGTCAAATTAGCTTATCGGGTTGTGTATGCACTATGAATTAGAGAGTTAAGAAATTGGTCTATAAGACCAATGGCAGGCACCATAATCATTGATATATATATTTTATGTTAATATATAGATCATATAAGATATATAAATGTAAATTATAATTCATTTAAGTGACATTAAAAGTGATAAATACAACATTTTTAATGATTGTGTCTTCAGACCACTCAGGCAATTTTGAGTAGTCATCTTGCAGAGATGAGTTTGGGGTATTTTTTTCATATTTTAAGAATATATTGCACTTGAATATTTTTTTTAGGTATAAAATATTCATATTAATTTTTTTTTATTCATTAAAATTTCCTCTATAGATGTTGGTAATCAAAGGTTGTTGACTATGTTTTTGAGTTTCTTGGCAGAACAAAGTGAGCCTGTTGCAAAAGTGTTTTTGAGTGTTTGGAGCCTAAATGATGGATTTTATTGGATTCAATTATGAAAATAAATTTTTAAATTTTATATACATATGTTTATTGTGAATTTAAAGTGTTTCTATAGTATTTTTGAGTTGTATATTTGTAGACTATGTTTTTGGGCTATTTAGGCATTATAGTTTTTTAAGGCCTAATGAAGCTTTCATGAGGTAAGTGAATGAAGAGTGACTTATTGATAATGGAGGAGGTAATTTTAAATTTTAAATTAATTTTTTAAATGGTTTTATGACTTTTTTGAGGTCCATATGATCCATAGTTATTCCAAGTGTAACGTGTGGTTAAGATAGACCTAATTGCATTAGGTCTCCTTTAGGCCTAATGGTGGTTTTTCTGACCTATATGGTGAGATTTTCTTGTATTAAAAGTGTGTTATGAAATATTTCAAGTTTGATACATGTTTTTAAAGGTTATTATCTGGCCAATATGGGTATGAGTAAGTTATTAGTACAAATACAAGGCATAATAGGCCTATTTGGACTAGTTAAGAGGATACAAGTATAAGTGAATACAAGATCTATTGGAGAAGAAGAATAAGGTCATTGAGGACCATAAAAAGAGTAAATAAATCATGATTAACATATATCATATCTTCTACATGTGGATGACAAGTTCAATTGACCTAATGAGCCTAGAAGAGGCATATTGAATGAGTGAGCCTATAAGGCTATTTAAGAGGGGTAGAAGGATAAGGAGAGGTGAATTATGATTGATATAAAATAAGATATACATTATATATGTGTTCCTAATGTATAATATATAATATATAAGATAAAATTTCTGAATAAGAAGTCACCATCTATTGATTGATCAATAAGGTGTCTTAAGGTGATCATGCTTGTCTTGGTTGGGTTGGTGCTTTCAGTTTGGAGATTTAAAAAGTGTCCTTGAAGTGGTTTATATGTTTTCAAGTCACTTATAAGGATGTATCCTCATTTAAATTTAGTTCTTTCTAAATACTAGTTGAGTGGGTGCTTGACTAGGTAGGGGTTAGAGCTCTTTGTGTGGTTGATGCCTCACTAAATGTTATTTCATTTATAAAAGGATAGTAGTCTAAGATGTGTGAAAATGGGTTTTATCCCCCATGAGGGTTTCCCAAATATGTTTGGTTTTCATGTGTTGATATCTTGCTTCATGCTTATGTGATCACTTTTTTATGCATTGGTTGATCGCTATAATAGTTTGAATTTTTAATGAATGATACATGGAATTGAAATAAATGTTTGCACATCAATTTACCCACCCTGCTATTAGTGGTTTTGATTCCAATAATTTGTGTCATATATATTCCTTTGGATGAGGCTTGACATTTTTAAGGTGATCTTATAATCACAAGATGGATAAGCAACTAAGGAAATATAATCCAGAGTTGAGATTTATGGTCAAGGTTCTTGAGGAGAAAGTTTGTACCTTGAAGTGTGACATGGTCATAATGGCCAAAGAATATGAGAAGGATATAAAGGATATTAAAGATCAGTTAGAAGCTACAAATTCATACCTAAAATAAAAAGAATAAAAGGACAACAAATACAAGATAGATTTGGATCAACTCGTAGTCAGGGTGAGCAAGAATGAGAAAGATAGTGAGAAATTCATTAAGGATGCAAATACAAGATTAAAATAAAAGGGAGTTTAGTGTGATCATTTTAAGACCAAGCTAGGTCCTTTGAATATTGTGCATGAGCATCTCATAGACAAGATGAACAAGGTTGAGAAAGGTAAAGAGACAAATTTAGCCAAGAAGGATGAGATTAATGTAGATCATCTGAATAAAGACAAGAAGGTCAACATGAAGAAAATATATATTAGACATACAAGTGGTATAAGGTATGGAATTTCATTACATGGCCATTATTTTATTTGTAATAATTTTGGTCATAAGGCAAGATATTGTATAAGGAGAATCAATTGATCAAAGAAAGATTACAATCATTATCAAACAAGAGGTAGGAGTAATATGGTGTGTTATTGTTGTCATAATATTGGTCACACTATTAGATTCTACTCAAGTAGGTTATCAAGTCATGATAAGAGATATGGAGCTTCTAAAATAAATGAGAAAGGTCAAACATGGATATGGAGACCATAGTTATTAAGGGAAGATTAGATTTGGCTCAAGAGTAAAGATGGATTACTTGTTATAGTAGAGAAAGAATCAAATAAGAAGATAGCTACAAGAGCTAACAAGATGAACAAAATCATAGATGTTTAGGACTTTTATTTAAAAGAGAATGTTAATCCAAATAGGGTTCTTGAGAAGAACATTCAATCCTATGACAAGGACTAGGGTGCTCCATTAATCTAATCTTGTAATAGGTGAGGTGTCTCCTCTAGGCTTATTATACACACTCTTCAATTAATGAGAATCTAGTAACACCAAGGTAAAACAAGGTATGATAAGTTATTGCTCATCAAGTTGTGTACAATTCAAGTTGATATCTACTAATATATAGATTTGAGTATGTGAGAATTGAAGATTGGTCTGTAAGACCAATACATTTGGAGATATAAAGGATTGATGACCTATGGATAAGGCAATGTGGGCCCTTAAAGGATAGTTGTTACAAATTGCATAAAGAAGATTCAAAGATATCAAAATAACAAAGTTCTAAATTTTTTTAACAAGGTCTTGACAATGTTTGTTGAAGTTTATCCATTGAGTTATTTTGAATAATATCAGTAAGGTGAGAGTGGTAATTGATATGAGGTTGATTTATTCATGAGTAAAGACAAAAGTGTGTTAACAAAGTTATAAATATGTTCTTTGAACAAAGAAGACTATTTATAGGATACAATGAATAAGGGAAACTAGTGAAGGTAATATCAGAGTTATTTGGTGAATCTAGATATTAAGTGGAATGTCCCATATACATAAATATAATCTTATGTTAATCATGATCAAGCCAACATGTTACTTTTTCTAGGAAGAAGATCACAGTAGTCCTTCATAGTGTGTTCTTGACTCAGTAGGTAGAGTACACTAAGAATGGTGTTATGAGCTTTTCCAAGCTATGATGGCTTGTTTGACCATAAATAAGATATAAGAATGCATTATATCTATTTAATATTATGTTTAGATGGAGAAAATCATATTTTTCCTATATAAATAATGATCATAAAGTTGTATGTAGATATATTTCGTTGAGATGATCTGTTGAAGGTGCCATGGCTGAGTCAAGCTCTAATGACATGAGGCGTTTGTTTGAGACCTATGTATTTTTCATAAGGTAAGTAAATGAGTTATGTTTTTTTGTAAATAGTTGGTTTGTGGTTTCAAATGACTTGATCTAGGTGGAACATGGAGCTAGGGGATCTAAATTAGGTCTCTTGAGAAGCTTGAAAATAAGTATGCATGAAAAAATGGGTAGCTTATTTGTTCTATGAGTGGTCAGGTCCAAGGATCAATGTAATATGTATGGATGACCTTGTAAGAGTGAAAAGACAAGGTGATAGTTGTAGAGATCCTTTATCATTAACGATAAAGGGGGATAAAAGATCAGATTGATGGAGAAGTTATCTAGTGAAAGGATGTTCAGCTTAAAATATGGTTTTACATCAATGATAAAGGGGGATATTTTTATAATTTATCATTTATGTCATGTATCTATGCACTATCATTGATTTCAAATGAAGTGTGAGGTCTTGTGTGTTCAAGAAGGCATGCATAGTGAAGTCTGGTAAAGTGAGTGATCTGAGACTTGTGAGTTGTTTGTGGCATTGATTGAGCATATCATGGCATGATAATGTGATCTATAATGAATATATAGTGGTATGAAGGTCTCTAAGAGGTATTAGTGCATTTTATATGTGTATAAGTTATTTTGAGTAGTGCAAGAAGTTTTAAGGTCCAAGTATAACTAGCAATCCTAGGCCTAGTATGCAAAGAGATATAGTGTGGCCTAATTAGGGGTCAAAGTTTAGTTTCCAATGTGATAGAACACATGTGAGAATGGATTATATTTTTAAAGGTTGTGTCAATGGTGTTAGACCAAGTCTGAGGTCTTGAGTTGAAGGAGAAAACATGAAATTTGGTTTTAAGGTCTCTTGTATATACAGATCAAAGAATTGCAAAGCTAAGAAGGAAGTATTAATGTTAGTTGGCATGTGTGATCATTTTATGGGAAGATAATATCTTTGGGAGAGATATAAAAAGGTAATAATAAGGTTTCCCAACCATTAGGAAGTGGTTTTAGGGATAGAGTTGTATGAACAATCATTAAGAATGGAAAATGGTCAAAAAGCCTCTCAAAACCCTCACAGTAATCCGATTAAAGAGATCTTGTTGTAAAGTGTCCATAATGGTTTTTTGATCTATTTTTGTTATTTTAACTTGTAGAGGATCCTGTAGGCATCTCTAGGTGGTAGTGGTTTGTCAAGATAGTGAGTGGAACCTATAGAAAGACCTTTATTTTTTAAGAATTTGGTATAGCAGGAAATATTGACCAAGTCAAGATTGCACAATCAATGGAGGTTTAAGGTCAATAATTTTTTATATTTTACATGGTTGTAGTTTTAAAATTTATATCTTCTGTGTCAACTATTTTGGTCACTCGAGTTGACCAATTACAAGACTAGGTTAATGGTGAAATAGTGAGAAAAACTAGTCATAGTGAGAATGTATTTAGGGATGAGTTTCAGATGGTTAGGAATGGATTAAATTATTTAGATTATTTTTTAAATACATATACCTCATGTTTCCTTTGTTTATAATTGTTTATTATTCTCATACACAAGCAATAAAGTGTTCATATTATGTCCTATTTGAGTGAGTTAGGACAATGAAAGAGAGAGGTTCAAAATTTGATCTATATATTCTATATTTTCTATTATAAATATATAAATTTATGACTATAGTTGATTTTAAGATGTATGAGGATCATAAAATTTCATTGGATGCTCAAAAAATTTATTCTACAGGTGTTGGAAGTCATGTTCACCATGATTGGTTCTTAAGATAGTTTGACAATTCAAGGTATGCATAATGAAGTGAAGTGTTTAAGACTCCATAATAGAATTTTATATATCCTATGTATATGATGTTATGGTTTATGACATAAATTATTTATAAAATCTTGATTTAATGTTTTAAATCACTATAAGTTGTTGAGATATGAAAGTCAAATTAACTTATCTGGCTGTGTATGCACTATGAATGAGAGAGTTACGAAATTGGTTAGTAAGACAAAAGGTTGGCACAAAAATCATATATATATATATATATATATATTGTATATTTATGTAGAGATCATATATGATATATAAATGTGAATTATAATCCATTAAAGTGACATTAAAAGTGCTAAAGATAGTGTTCTTAATGACCGTGTCTTCGGAACACTCAGACAATTTTGAGTAGTCATCTTGTAGAGATGAGTTTGGGGTATTTTACTCATATTTGAATAAAATATTTCATTTGAATATTTTTTTAAGGTCTCAAATTTTTGTATAATTTTTTTAATTCATTATAAGCACCTTTAAATATGTTGGTAATCAAAGGTTGTTGACTATGTTTTTTTTTTTTTTTTCGGCAGAACAATGTGAGACTATTGTAAAAGTGTTTCCGAGTGTTTGGATCCTGAGTGATGGAGTATAGTTGATTTCATGATTACCTTTAATTTATAAAGTTTATATCCATATTTTTATTATTCCTTTAAAGTTTTTTTATATTATGTTTGAGATGTATCTTTATAGACTATATTTTTGGGCTATTTAGGCCTAATAGGTCTTTAATGCCTAATGAAGCTTTCATGAGGCAAGCAAATGAAGTGTGACTTATTGAGAATGGAGGAGGTCATTTTAGGTTTTAAATTAAATTTTCAAAAGGTTTGAGGACTTTGTTGAGGTCCATCTAAGCTATAGTGATTCCAAGTGTAACGTGTGGTTAAGATAGACCTAATTGCATTAGGTCTCCTTTAGGCCTATGGTGGTTTTGGTCCTAATGAGCTTGGTCACCATATATTGTGACATTTTATTGTATGAAAAAAATTTATGACCTATTTAAAGTTTTATCCATGTGTATAAAGGTTATTTTATGACCAAGATGGTAAGAACAAGTGATTGGTATAAATACAAGGCATACTAGGCCTATCTAGACTAGTTAAGAGGATGCGAGTATAAGAAAATAAAAGAGATTTTTGAGGAATATAAGTAGGTCATTGAGGAACATAATAAGAGTAAATAAATTATGATGAACATCTAATAAATCTTTTTAAAGTGTATGATACGGTCAATTGACCTAATGAGCCTAGAAGAGGCATATTGAGCAAGTGAGCCTAGAAGGATGTTTAAGAGGGATAGAAGGATAAAAAGAGTTGAATGAGGTTAATTTTGATTTAGAGACCATTAGATATACATCATATATGTGTTCTCAATGTATAAAAAATGATATATAATATATAAGAGCTAAAAAAGAGGTCACTAGATGTTGATTGAGCAACAAAGTGTCTTGAGGTGATCAAGCTTATCTTAGCTAGGTTGGTGCTTGGTCAAGAGGGAGTTGGAGCTGACTTACAGCTTGGATCTTGCATAATTTTCCTTGAAATGGTTGGGTTGGTTCCAAGTTACTTATGGGGTTGGATCATCCTTGTAATTTCATGCTTGCTGAAGACTAGTTGAGTGGGTACTTGATTAGGTAGGGGTTGGAGCTCCTTGTGGGGTTGATGCCTCACTAAATGTTGTTTCATTACTTATAGGATAGTATTAAAAGAGTTTAATAGTGGTTTTTATCCCCCATGAGGGTTTCCCACATATGTTTTATGTTCATGTGTTGATATCTTGATTCATGTTTATGTGATTAAATTTGTATGCATTATTTGATCACTACAATAGTTTGAATGATTAATGAATGATATATGGAATTGAAAGAAATATTTACACACTGATTCACCTCCACTCAGTGGTTATGATTCCAACATATATATGACCTATGTGAAGAGGATAATGAATCAGTTTTCCATTTGTTTGTTAGCTATTCTTTTTCTCAAAAGATTTGGAGTTATTTTTTTTAACAAATTTAATATCTCATGGGTACAAGAAAGTTCTATAATGAAAGTGCGGTAGTCATTGGGGTGTCCATTTAAAAATGCTCTACTCAAGAAACTTTGAAAAATTGATATGCCACATATCATATGGGGTATTTAGGGAAAGTGCAACAATAGAATTTTTGGGGGGAAGAGGTGAAACAACAAAGTTATTTCTAAAAGAATTTTTTATCACATTATGGAGAATTACAATACTATTCCTATTAATAAAGGAAAAAAAATTATTCAGTATGAACAAATTCTAGCTCATAACTGACAAATTGATACATTTGAGTTGGGTAAGCTAGATCCTAAAGAATAAATTAGAAAAATAACTAAATGGAAACCCCCCTTTGGGTTGGATGAAGCTCAATTTTGATGGAGCATCGAAAGAGAATCTAGGACCAACTTGAGGAGGTAAAATAATAAGAGATCATTAGGGAAATTCAATTTCACCATTTTCTAGACATATAATTGTGATGTCTAACCACTGGGTTGAAGCTCTTGCATCACTATGGGGGATCAAATTGGCTAAACAATTGAGATTTCAAAAAATCTTAATATAGGGGGGCTCTCTAAATATTTTTAATTGTTTTTCAAGGAAAAATGTCATCATTTGGTCCATCAATTAAGTTATAGAGGAAGCTATAATTATTATGGACTCTTTGAAATAATTTATTATTCAACATACTTATAGGGAAGGAGAATATATTGTGGAGTGGTTCTCCAAAAAAGGAGTGACCATTTTGGGTCAAATGACATGGATGGACTACAAAAAAATCCATAGCAATTTTTTTCTAAGGATAAAAGATGAAGGTACTTCTAATGAGCAAAAAAATGGAATATTAGGGAAGCTTCTAATTCATAGAGGAAAGAGACATTGGGATAAATTGAGTCAGGGACTTATATTGATTTTTAATTCTTTTTGGGCCAATTGAGAAGTTTTTAAAATTTATAAAACATCTAATAGAACATCCAAATACAAAAAGCAACAACATTTCCTCTCAGCTCTATCCTACGAAGCTTAAATTATAGAGAAAATAAACTCTTTTTCATCTATGTGTTTGTCTTATGGGGATAAACATGGTCTTACCTAATAGAATATAATCGAAAATTCCATAAGAAGTGAGGAAAAATGAAATAATTTGGGTAGATCTACAACTAGGAAGTTTTGTTGGTTTCATGGAGAAGATAAAAGGGCATGATAGGCACATTTTGATCATGTTTAAAAAATCTTGGGATGATATAACTATCACTATTAATGGAGTTACTCTAGATATCACAAAATAACTTATTGACCACATAACTAGGTTGGCTATTGAGGAAACTAATATTTATAACTCGGCAATGGACTTCAAAAGGGACAAAGAGACATTCCTGGAGGAGGGGGAACAATTGGAGTTACTGCATAATGATTTTAATCAAGAATCCTTGCCCAGGATGTATGATGATTTTTCCTACCATATGATACAATATTTATCCTTGGAAGGTATGTTTAATGTTGTTATATGGTATTTATATAAGATGTTGAATTATTTTAGACATGGCATTCCTTTGAGTCTTCCTTTCTTCATTATGAAATCAATGGAAATTTTGATCATGAAGTTAAATCATGAAAACTATTTGTGTTGGAAGAAAAATTATTGAGGAGAGGGGAGGGTGAATAATTCTTCAAAAAAAATTCTTAACAATCTCACTTAAGCAATCATGAAACATTCAAACAAGCATATAGATCTTGTAAGCATAAACAACTATCCACATAAGCATGAAACACAAAAACACATCACATATATGGGAAACCCTCATGAGGAAGAAAAATAACTTATATATGAAAAATGAATATATTAATATAAGACAATCACCAAATTTAGTGAAGTACCAATTCCACATGAAGCACCAACCCCAACTAGCTAAGCACTAACTCAACTAGGCTTTAACAAATCCTAACTTGAAAGGAGGAACCAACCCCATAGATAAATCAACATAAGACCAAACACCTAATAAATTTTATCACCTTTAAGACAATTTTTTTCTCAACCAATTGATGATGACCACCTCTTTATCTCTTCACACTATTATCCCTCTCAAATTGCCTTATAGACTTCTTCGCTCAACTAGCCCTCTTCTTGACTTTATTATGTCATATGACCTTGATTTTCATATACAAAACCTATATAAAATATTCATAAGAGTTTATATATGTTATTAATATTGTATAAAGTACTTATTTATTCTTACCAATCCACTATATCATTCTCTTGCACTCACACCCACTCAAATAGACCTAAAATTGCCTTGTATTTATACAAGCCTCTTATTCATATCCTTCTTGGTTGGAAAAACACCCTTACCCTCTTAGGTCATCCCTGTAATATATCTTATGACATCTCATAAAAATTACTAAAATGTGCTTTGAGACCCTTTAGGTCTGACTTGCCTTAATTAGGCCTCATTTCATCTTTAGATCTCATGGAGACCTAATTTCATTAGGTCTACTATAGGACACATTACACTTTGTCTTCCTTGGAACACATTAAAACACCTCACATGGAAGTAAAATATAATATGACACTTAGATAGACCCATGATAATATCATATAGTCTCCATAACACTTTTTAGAGCCAACTACCACTTAAAGCATATCATTTGTACTGTTCACAATTAGGTCTGTGCATACTTAGAAAGTCTATTTTGAACTAATGAATATAAAACAAAAATTAGATTAAAAAAATGTAAATAAATCATATATTAAGAAACCTCATGACCTCAGGGTCAACATAAAATTCATTATATACTTCAACTTAGGGTATATAGGCTCAAACTCTTCTCTGCAAAATGTTCATTTTGAACTGTCAACTAGCCTCAAAACATAGTCATGGAAAATTGAACTTATAAATACTAAAATAAAAAACTAAATGAATTTAAACACATTAAAATTATCTTAAAACATCCTTATAAAAACATCCAATAAAAATATTATAATCTCCAATGGAAATTATTGGTCTTACAGACCAATTTGTTGACCTTCTCTTTCACAGACCTCACTTAGCTAGTCAAGTCATTTTGGCTTCACTATTTTTATAATTTCATTTATTAAAAAAACTTATAAAAATAATTTATATAACATAAAATTACCAAATATCAACACCATATACATTATATGATTACACTTAGGGAATAGAGTCTCAAACTCATCACTGTAACTTGCTTACCTAGAACTGCCAATTTGCTTTGAAGACTAGTCATGATGATTTAGAATTTCAACACCTATATAGCCACTTTAAAAGACTCCAGATTCATGTGAATTATATTATATGATAATTATACCAATATTATATATAAATTAAATATGTTCAAATGATAATACTAGTCTTGCAAATGAATCTCATAACCTCATTGTACATAGACCTCATTAAGACAGACAAGTCAATTTGTGAGTAACTTTTTGATATATAAAATGATCTTAAAAAATTAAATCCAACATTAAAATATATTAAAATTATTTAAAAATGTATTCATGTACTTGGTTTCATCCCTATTCCATGATAACGCATCCCTACTTATCTTCTCGTTGTTGCCTAGGTTTCTCACTATTTTCACCATTAGGCCTATTAGTGACTAGTCAAATTGGATGAATGGTTTAAAAAAAATTAGGGTTTTAAACTTTACATAAACCACCATGGAAATAAAATACAATTCTCAACCTTATCCATTCAATTATTTTCATAATTTGACTTGGTCAATTCTGACTACTATAGCAAATTTATGAGAAACTAACACTTTTTTATAGGGTCTATTCACACACTTAACAAACCAATCACAGTTGGAGGTGACTGAGAGAGTTTAATACAACCTCAAATCACTTAAATATTCATACCAATCCATTTTTATCACTTGGGAACAACTTATTTCATATCATGTCACTATTAGGGCTCTTTGAGGGTTTAAACCATCTTCCACGGTCAGCAATCATTCATAACTATTAGCCAATAATTATATAAAATAATGCCTTTAAATTTCATCTAAGACCCTTACCCATATACCATGAATATATTAGGTTCCCATTCAGAGGTTACACATGCCAATGAACACCTAAAAGTCCCTCTCGGGTTGAGGACCCTTCATTTTGTGCACTCAAAAAACCTTAAAACACTTTTCATGCATTATATTTTAAATCATAACCTCAAAACTTGTGAACATTCTTTAATAAAAATATAATAATTATTTACATGCTCATATAATCTCAAAAACCTTGAAATATGATCATGACCCCTTATTAGGACACACTATCCCTCTTTGTTCTCTAGACCTTGACCTGCAAATCATATTAGGCCTTGAATTTGACCCTCATGCCTCTTTCCATGTGATTTCCACCTCACTTAAATTCTCACACAACATATAATATTCTCAAAAAATTTCAAACATCCTTCATATGCCTTGACAGCAAATCATGATACCTCATTAGGCCAAGTAAGGTCTATAAGTGGTCTAGTTGCATACTAGGTTTGTAGGTCCCACCCCTATGGGTTCACCTTGAGACTCACATGAGTGATATAATGACTCATATACATGATTAATCAACTTTATAAAACCACTCATGCCTATGTGAACTTATCTCACTAAGCCACCATGCTCAAACCTTCTCATTAAGACTTTACATGCCATGACTAGTGCCACGACTTGGCTTCTCAAGTAATTAAAACATGACAATTAGACTTGAAACACTCATTTATGCTTCTACACCTTTATAAAATGCCTTAAATTCTCCTCAAACAATTTCATACCTCTCAATGATGCTATCAAACAAAAACATTCATCAGATAGTTTATCACACTATTATAACAACCTTGATAACAACTAATAAAAGAATCATTAGGTTGCCTTCAAATTATCTCTTAATGGAAGAGACATTAAGTTGACTTAAAATTCTCTCTCAATAGAAGAAACATTAGGTTGCCTTCAAATTATCTCTCTGGCCTACACATTGACATCAATGATAACACTTCTTAACAATTCAACCCCAAGGCATGAAGTGGTGATTTATCCCACACAAATAATTTAAGGGTATGAACCAAATTAACCAAGATCTTCCTCATCCTCAAAATAAATCTATATAGGGTGCCCCTGTTGACATTAGTAAAATAAAAAAATTAGCTTAAATAACTTGAGAGATCGAGCAGGTGTATAGAGATAAATAATTCCATTAATCTGGTGGAGAATAAGAATAATGATGTTGAAAGCAAGGATCTAAAGATGTAGGAGAATATTAAAAAATGCCTTTGAAGTGCATCAAAACATGTAGTTGTCTATCAAGAGAAATAGGGTAAGCAAAGTAAAATAGGTGGCTCGATAGGAGATTCCATTAAAGTGGATGATGATAGCAAAGTTATTGGGAAGGGTCATATGGATGAAGGGCAGGGACATAAGTTAGTTCATAAAGTTATTCTTGAGGCTGAGAAAGGAGTGACTAAAGATTACAACATAGATAAAGGGAAGAGTGTTATAGATAAGTAATAGAAAGACCTGAGTGAGGATTTCAATAACCTAGTGTTTTCACTTAAGGGCAAGGAGAATGTAAATAATAAAGTTGAAGAATTAGATCTTCAAAAATATATAATGCATTGGTTTATGAGAGAGCTCATAGAGCTTAAAGGTAAGGTGAATTTTCTACAACAAGAGAACATCAGGTTGAACCAAATCTCTTCAACCAAGGAGGGTGATCAACAATTATAGAGACTCTTATTCAAGGTGGAAATTTTAGAGAATGAGAAACTTTGAAATAACATCATCTTTTTATTTAATTTTAGCAAGGGAGCCATGTATGAGGGTATCCAGAATGTAGATAATCTTAGAGCTCATGTCATTGAGTTATTTGAGCCCAAGATGATTGGCAAAGGGAAAGGTAAGCAAGGTCAATGTAGTGGATCCTAGAATGTCATAGATAAAGATAAATTATTGTTTTAGACTGATACAAACCTTAAAAATATGAAAACATGTTGGGATGATGTCTTTGGTAGTTTAGACTTAAACTAGGTCTTGGTTTCTTTCATTCTTCTTTATTGGTTTTTGGGTTATATTTTAGATGTCTTTGGGTTTATTTTGTCCTTGTTCTAGTTTTTTATATGGTATACCATTATCTTTATTATGTTTAAACATCAGTATTAATCATTTATGTTAATGTTATTACCCCAACTTGGCATTAGTGAACTTGTGTTCAATTATTTTTAGATTTGAGTGAATCTCAGGCTTGTTTCCAATCTCTTTATATTGTCAAAAGTCAGTAAAAATTAGTCACTGAACTATAAAAGCTAAGTATCTTGATATTTTTATTACTTTCTACACTTAGAAAATGCCACTTATCAAGTCCATTTCAATGTTTTACATTTAGATTCATGCTTAACATGTGTATCTTGTAATCTAAACTAAATTAATATTTCTATCCTAATTAAGATTGTATAATCAAAATTAAGGTAAAACGCTCCTACATAACATCTATACCTATTGATAATTTACTTGGAAAATCTTGAGAAATAATTTTTCACAACTTTAAATAACTATCCAAAATCATCCAAATATGAAAAATTTTAAAGAAGCAATCCTAAAATCCAACTTTGAATAGTAACACAAGGTCAAAGTTGTATATTATCAAGTGTTGAAATCTAAAGAGTTGTATTATATTCTAATGGATCATGATTTTTCACACTTACACATGTGAAATAACTACATGTCATTTGAACCCTCTTTAGAGCATTGGAATGTAGGTAATGCTTAACTAATTAGCAGGGAGTGATTGGGGCTATCCAACCCATCTTTTACCCTCTTATTTCAAGTCAAGATAGTGTAAAAAGTGGAGCTAGGTTTTAAGGAAATGAAATAAAAAATAAGGATATATGCACATGAACAAGGATAAATAAACATCCAAAAATCATCTTGATAGGGAGGCATAATGATTTATAGTAAAACATACTAGAAAAATGCATAAGGATAGTTCTAATAGATAGTGGATAGTACTAGTTATCGTAAGTCTCCAAGCATTCACCAGTAATGTCTTAGTAGATTATATAAATTTTATTCTTAATCCAAGTGGTCACAGAGCCATTTCAAAATATTTCATATGACTATACACAAATAATGACCAATATAGAACAAAATATTAGTTATGTCCCTCCTCCCTTGGTCCTTTCTATATTTAGTACGTACAACCAATCTCAATTAAGTAATTTATATTTATATAGTTTATGTTATATATTATTCAATATGAATTTAAATAGTTTTGGATTATTTATGTCACATAAATAAAAAATAATTTAAATAATTATGGTGAACCCAATCATTCTTTTGAGTGTATTAAGGTTTGGATCTTATTTCTCATAATCATAATGGAAGTTATAATTGATGTAGAAGCAAATAATGGAAACAATTATAATATTTTGCATGGCATATTTGATGATATAGATCAAATAAAATTTATTTAATATATTAAAAATATCCACACATGTTTAATGCATTATTACATGTAACTAGAGATGAAATCAAAAAGATTTATAAGGAGCATATGTTTGAGGAATGAAATGCTAAAATCTTCAATAATATTGATTTACGTTTTAGAGGAAAATAATATACATTAGGTGTTAAAACCAATACTCTGACTTCTACTATTCATATGTATATACCTATGGTTATACATATGATGCCCACCCATGGTGGTGGAGAAACACAACTTAACCTTCATATTTCTATAGTTATTCCTACTTAAAATTATTTTGTGCCTTTAATGGTTTCTACTCATGTGACATCATCTATTGTTATAAAATATTCTTTGCCTTCTAATCAAGACCTTATGTAAACCATTATTGAGATTCAAGATAAGATTTTACAACTGGAACAATATTCTTCTAGAGTGAGCTATTTGACTGATTCTCAAGAATTACTACACAACCCCTTGGCACTAACTAATTTTCCATATCCTCTACATATAGATTTAGTTTCACCTAAGATCACATTATATGATGGCAAAAATGATATATAACAACATCTTATATACTTTCATATAGCATGTTTGGACTATGCATCCAATGATATATTGTCAACCAAGCTTTTTTTGAGGAGTATTAAGGACTATGTTTTGTAGTGGTATTATGAAATTCATTTTCCAATCAATGTATATCTTCAATTTTTTAGCTAATCAATTATTATCAAAAAAATATATCAATATTAGTGAGAAGCTTTCCTATGGTCAAATTCTAAAACTTAAGTAAGGACTTAGTGATCCCATTACTGATTATGTGCTTCATTATAAGATTATCCTCTTTGAAATGATAAATCATATGGAAGATAATGAGATGCAAGATATCTTAAATCAATTACTACTTGCTCCACTACATGAATATTTTATGTTTAAATGATTCAAATCTTTTGATGACATGTTTGATACAATTAAGGACCATGAATCTAAGCTCCTTGCAATGAATAAAATAAATTATGGGTCTAATTTTCCAAAATCTTCTAATACCAAGTTTAAAAGCAAGCCATTTTTCAAATTTAAGGAAAATGTTATTAAGAATGAGGCTAAAGCAACATTTAACATAGTGTCACAACTGATTTATCAAATTGTCCTTTTGGATCCTTAAAAGAATAAGTTTACATAGTTATCAAAATCCCCTCATAAGATATTACATAGACTACTTGAGTAAAATCTCATATCTCTCCCTCCACCAAAAGAGGATGACATGACTAAGGAAAAATATAAGGAGTTCAATATCAATGCTTATTGTGATTGGCTTAGATGTATGGGACACTCTACAAATATATATTTTGGGTTGAGACATCAGATATAAGATGTAATTTGAGATAATTTTATTGAGATCAATGATGTTAATACACATATGAATGATTTGGTAGCACAACATGTATACACATATTTTTTTTAAACTTTATCCTTTGCTAACAATTTATCTCTTGTACAACTTATCAAGTTTCAATCTTATTAAGTGCACACCTTAAATTTTGCATTGAGAAAGGGGTGGAAAAACCATTGGTGCTTCATGAGAGACATTTTTGTTTAATATATCATGCCTATATCTACTACAAATCCATCATACTTGATCCCCTAAGCAATCTTCCTCCTTATAACCCCTCTATACTAAAACCCATATTTTCTGACTATATTGGCTCATATCAATGTATTATTTGTTGATTCTTGCCAATTTTGAAACTAAGTCAGCCTAGGTTGATGTAATCCAAAAGTTATGATAGACACTTCATAACTAAGTTATCCTTGGCTAACCTAGTTCAAGGTTAAATCATCATATTTTTAACTACATTGAGGTTAGATGATGGCATTGAATAAAACTTTGGAAAGTGTTAGGATCACTCACCACTATAAATAAAATTCCAAATTTTAAATCAAGGAAGTGGAACATTCATTTCAACACTATCATTGCATGAGATTTTTAATAAGTATAAATTTGGAGAAGCCATTGCTTGGATCTTATTTTGGAAGAAAAAATCTTGTCTTGTGGAATCCTTGATGCAATAGGAGTATTATTTTTATCCTAGATCTTGATTCAAAATTTTTGATCCTTACAACCACAATAATATCTTATAAATCACCATTGGCCAAGGGGTGGCCAAGGGGGAGATTGAGGCTTGATAGGTTTTATTCAAGGTGAGTATATTCTAACCCTAGTTCTTGCATTTGATATATATAATTTGCATAGTTATTAGTTTGAATGAATATATAACTCCTTGTTTGAATCTCCTTTACACTTATACTTAGTGTGGTTATATATTTTTTCAAACTTTCCATTTCCCACCTTAGGTGACCTAGGCCCTCATTTTCCTACCATGGTTCCTTACCCTTATTTGTGTTACTAGCTTGGCAATAGTAGGTTAGATTAATTCCAATATTAGAGACCTAGTTAGGTTCATTTTATTATATTGATTATGTAGAGGATTTAGAACCCTCTCTATTAATGTGTTCCTCTTGTTAGGTTTAGTAGATCCATTTGCTCATATCCTGATACATTAAATATCAATAGGTTCTATTTGATTTACCTTCTTCAAGTTCAACCTATTAAATAACATAAGTTACATGTCAATCCTAGATCATTAGATACATTCTAATGAACTTTATGTGAACTAACCATTACTATTTATCTTTCAACAAAATATGTTGGTGTGGTCGATACATTTTTACTCCTTTGTCTTTTTCAATAGAACACATCAATGTCAGTCAACCTAATCTAATTTTTATATGTTTTCAAAAAACTTCATCAATGCATGTTGATATAATTTTAAATTTGTGTTTATTCATAAGGCTACATTAATATAGGTCAAAACAGTCTCATGCTCATATCTACATTATTTTCTTTAGACCACCAACTATATTGATCAAGTCCAATGTAGTTTTATTTACTAGGTTATTTTCTACCCAACTATATCAACCCTTTTTGATATAGTTTTACTTATTTTTCCAATAAAATTTATTAAGGAAATTAATTTAGTTATGTGGATAAATTTTTAATTCTGTAAAAATTTATTTTACTTAAATAACCTTGTTGGACTTAGTTCTAAATTCATTTTATCTATCTATCAAATTATATTGACCCTGTCTGATATAGTTCTTTGTTTGCATCTTTGTAATAAAATTTATTTACCTTATCTGATTTATTTTATTCTTCTTGTTTTTATATATATTTACATAGACTATATCAACCAATGTCAATACAATTTTATACTATGTGACCAACTACATCGACCTATGCCAACATAGTTTTATGTGTTTACATTTTTCAACATAAGCAAGACAAATAAAATTTTCATTTCAATAATTAATCAAACATTTCTTTTCAAGTTGACTCCTTATTTATTTATTAGCTACTATTGTGAAGGGCCACATGGTCTTCTATTTACAATCATTGTCTATTGGTTACAAAAATTATGGCACGAGGGGCTTGCTTCAATAATCATAGCTATAATATAGATCTAAACGCATAATTTAGTTTCTATGTGCCTCACGGTATATCAAAAAAACCTATGATTCCTTTTTTATTGAACCTTATGAAATCAACCCTCCATTTGATTTTTTAGTACACTAGTTAGCCATTAGCACTAGGAAGTTACTCTCAACTTACCCTTGAAATCAAGTTTAGTTGGATCTAAGAATGATACTTCCTCCATAATTATTACTCTAAAATATTGGGATAACACTATCCAATAGATAAGCAATTATCTTTGAGGTCCTAAAAATTAGTCATATCCTTTTCATATATCTATCTGATCTTCACTTTGGCTTTATGTGATAATGTAGCGAACAAAAATGTAGTTGTAAAAAATATAGTAGAAAAAACATAGTATGACAAAAATGTAGTATGAAAAAAATGTTATAAAGACAAAACATAGCAAGAAAAAATGTAGTGGTATTGGTAATGTCATAAAAATATCATGAAGAGCATAATTGGGACATTTTAGTGATTACCACATTGTTTATTTGTTGTCTAGTTCATTTTGGTGATAGTAGTTAACATTTGATGATGGAAAAGTATTGCACCAAATTTACAAGAAAAATAACAGAGGAAAATGTGATTTTGTAAGTTTAGACCTTTAGTTGAAAGTTGTGTCATCTTCTATGTGAGTGCATCCTTTACTATGTTTTATTCTTATGATGTTTTATCCTCTCTACATTTTTTTCATATTGTGTTTTATCCTCACTAAGTTTTTCACACTACATTTTTTTTCACTACTTTTTTTATGGATGCCCTTCATTTTAGATAAATAGTTAATAACATCATTAAATTTCTAATTTGATGCTTGATATGGTATTCTATATTACAAACTCTATCATCTAGCATCAAATATAGTCCTGTGTTATGTGTTATAACTACACTAACTAACATCGATATAGTTGTCTGTGTGTAAACATACTACATCAACTAGGTTCGATATAGTATATTGATTTTAATTTTCCTTTGCCTCTATTTATCAGACTATATCACCCAAGATCAATACATTTTATTCATAGTAATATTAAATTTTACCCATATCTAAATACATCAACCAAGATCGATATAGTTTTATCTCTACCTTTAAGTCTATGTAACTAAATCAACCATAGTTGATATGGTACATTTTTTTATCATTATTTTTGCTTATCCTTTACTGACTACATTGACTAGACTTGATATATTCTATGTTTTACATCTCTATCTATGCCAATATAGTAACGAATGTTGATGTAGTACATTTTCTTATCTTTTTTATTGATTATCTCAATTATGCAATTTATAGACCCAATTCAATACAATTATTCTCTTTGTGACTTTGTTCATATCCCTAACTACATCTACCTTGATTGATCTAGTCTATTTTAGTCGATACAGTTCATTGACATTTATTGTCCAAATTACTATATAATGTCAGGATAATAGTTTTCATTTGATACAATAAATAACATATTATATCAATTCTTTAATCCAATTAATATCATGAATTCATCTCTTAGGATCTTTCTTACCAACCTTAACCCATTCAAATCCTACATGAGTTTTTCTTTTCTTCCTACCTTTTCCACCATAGAAGATAATTATTCATGTTATATTTTTTTCCATTTACACTCCTAACAATAATGATGGATTTAACAAACTTCCTTCTTGTTATACCACATTTAGGGAAACCAACACTAATGTTGGGAATATTCCTCCCAATACCAATGTTGGCAATCCCCCTCCTAATACCTCTAATCAAAACCCACATATTGATACAACTCAAATCCTTGCATAAATACTCTTAAAAATGACCCTTTTGTAATCTTTTTAATAACAATCAAATGCTTCAAATGTAAAACTATATTTTACAAATTGCTATCCAACCTCAAAACATAGACATGTAGTCTTTTGAGAAGATGTAAACCCTCATGGGATAGCAGTAAAACTTGTGTATCTTAAAAATGGCTTATGGATAAGTATTGAAATTTTGAGATGAAGTATAAGAGTTTTTTATATTTCTATTTAATATTAATTTATGTCATTTGGACAAGTATAGAGAAATGTGCATTAGTTACATTCAAACACAGTCTTTAAATAAGCTTAAACCCTTGGTTTGAAAGAAGAATTTGTATTTTTGCTCAAATACAAAGCTAAAAAAGTTATGATTCAATTTTTTAATGTTATACTAGTAATTCATAATTGGTATAGGGTAATGTAGCAAGACTACACACAAAAAAAGATCCTAATTTACATCATTTGAGTGTCAGAATAGGGAGTGGTGCATCACTAAATATGTTCA
The DNA here is from genome assembly GCA_037957365.1 of Torreya grandis. Lineage (NCBI taxonomy): Eukaryota > Viridiplantae > Streptophyta > Pinopsida > Cupressales > Taxaceae > Torreya > Torreya grandis. Next base: position 1,044,857 of record JARHVA010002300.1, on the reverse strand, counting down.
CAACACCCATGTGATGCCTCACATTCCTTATCTTGTTAGAACCCCATTGGGTTTAAGTTGAAAAAAGATTTTTTTTTAAAGTTTACTTTAATAATCAACTAGATTATTCCCAATTAAGATAAATTAATTGATCTTTAACTAAATGCATCTTACATAATAAAATAATTATGATTCATTTATATAATGATCAAATTATCACATCCAACAATATTAAAAATTAAATCCATCATATAAAGTATATATGTTGATTAATAACTTAGCTAACTTCTAGAATTTATACAATAATATTATACAAAAAGATTAGCCAATCCATTATTTATCGAGTACAATAATACCATTTTTTTACGTCAAATTTAATATAAATAAATACATTATTCCATGAAACTAACGAGTGTCCATAATCTCATCATATGTATATAAACTAAAATCATGAGTAAAAGTCTCTATCGATTGACTATTGGAGGAGAGGGAGAGCATCATCAGAGTGTTTTTCCATACCAACCACAGATCATATATCCCCCACATGATTTTAAAACTAAGGATTATCCCTCCTTTCATGAATGAGTAGATGATAACAGTGCAGGTATCGATAAGTCAACTAGAACCCCTGTGTTGTAAGATTTCAACTACATGCAACATGTCATAAAGAATTATGTTCTAACATGACATCATGCATACATGCATATAATCAAATAGGTTAAATGATAATATGTAACTATAAACATTACTTTGATCAAATTTTTCATATAGTTTAATGATTCAGTAGATCAATTATAAACACCTATATACACTCAATCAGATTTCATTTAATCTAAGTCTTATTTACTCTAAAAATATGCATGAAATCCTTCTCATGATAATAATTATTAGCATCATTAATACCAAATTTACTAAACAATCCATATACAAGATTTCTATGGATTTCTCATATAGATTAATTATTTAATACCAAAGTAATTAAATACAAGAAATAACTTGAAATAATTACAGGTTAAATAACAACAACTTTATAATTTCCAATACAACCCAAAGTTTATTTTTCATTAAGGATAAAATTACAAATAAATTATTTTTTAACAATTTTCATTATATTTAAGAATTTACAATTTTCATACAAACCCCTGTTGTTCACAAGTATTATAACAAAAATAATACGATTCAGAAATTTTCCAATAAATCCTAAGCTAATCAACAAATAATAAATACAATATTTATTTGTTCTAATAAGTAATTAATCTTTTTTCTTATAATTTATAACTGAAAAACATATTATAAATTAATGATATAAATCATAGTTTGCATATGAATAAATCTATTCACTATAAACAAAAATCTAATTACATACCAAATTACACACATACATATATATATCACATATGTCCACTTAATATTTATATATATTTAAAACCTTTTTCCACTAATTTTCTAATTGCATGATATATACATATAAATAGTCATACATACATACATACATACCTATGCATATTTGTAAGTGTTACCTTATATATATACATATATGTGTTTTTATGAACTACTCATAAAGAATATAATTTTGTATTTATGTATAATCCATAATTACATATATACATATTTATATATGTTCAATTTTATTTTCATATTCCAAGTTTCCTACTTAAAAAATATTAACTTATATTTAAACCAAATATAAATCACATTAACACCCACACAACATTTAAAACTCGAATTAAATGCGTTAAACACAAATACAAAATATAAAATAATATGTTATGTACCATATAATACATCAACTTATTGAAATGATTCAACACATGTTTATCCCCCAATTAAACATATCTGACCCCATAATAGTTCAACTTCACCTATTAAAATGTTTTAAGAACTCAGTCTGAATCGAAAGTTTAATATAGTCTAATAAACATCAATCAAACATTTATTTGAACATAATACACATAGTTGATAAGGAAATAATCCAACTGATAATGTTTATCCCTATCTTCACATTTGTCTATGATTATATGTTCAAGGAGAGGTATACTATAGTAATATTTATACTATTGTGCCAATTCATTTAATAGATGCTTATGTTTCTCAACATAATATCTTAATATCAATTCTATTAAAAGAACTTATCATAAAACAAAAACCCAGTCAATTCATACAAACTAACTAAGGTTTAATTAACTTAGATAAAATATGATTAGAAAACTGTGACCTTACATCCATACATAGTTGTCACATAATCCTCTATACTCAGTCAACTCAAAATAATATATATTCATAGTCAGCTTATAAATTTGTATAAACAATTCACTCCTAGATAATTATACATTGATGACACATAGTCTTTTAAACACTATTGACTCATAACTATACATAGGGATAACAAGTAAAAACACTCATCTATTTCTAAATTTAAGTGAATAAATACACAATCATTTAATTTGTATAAATGAACATAGTCAAATAAATAGTCATCAAAAACCATATTTTATATCCCTAATAAAATAATGCCTAAAGCCATTCTATTAACACTTAGACATTTTGACACATTTATATATCACATAGCCAAGTAATATTCAATGAAAAACCCTATTTACAATCCAAAATCCAAACATAACAATCTAACCATTGTCTCTAAGCCATATAGCTACAATAATACACAGTCCTTTGGTTTACACAAATTAACACACATCCATGTAAATAACCAAAAAAATCCACTCATAAACATTCATACATAGATGTTTAAATATTTAAATAAGCTAAGGTAAAACTTAGTCATGTTTCTAACCCCATCCCAAAACAATGTTTGAAGACATTTCTTTAACCTTCGATTATTTACTAACACACCAAAATAACAAACACAACTATGCTAATAAACCACACAACTAAACACAACCATGTAAATAATCCAACACAATAACTTCATTTTAACATAATATCTAACCTTACATACTTAGGTTAAACTTAATCAAATCATGGATTTGATTCTATGGAGGGATTACTCCTCCCACAAGGTCAAATCTTTAATTCACCTTAGGGTTTCAAAATCTTTAAAAAAAAAAAATCAAAACCATTTTCATATTTTATTCATAGACTATATAACATGAATATATAATTTTATAAAAAATCCAAATTAACAAACCTTACCTTGTAGTGCCCTGAAGTAGATTTTCTTATTTGGTTTGCAAAAAAACTATTTTCTTCTCTTATTCTCCTCTATCGACCTTGGCTACTTATATGTTTTCCAAAACTTCATTCTTCCTTATATGTTTTCGTAGTCCTTTGCATGCATTTTTAAAACCTCTAATTTCATGGTGACATATTCTCTACCATTACATCTCCAAGAATGACCTGCCATCAGAATAGAAATTCTTAACATGCTTCCCACATCTTACAGCTCAACTACCAAACTCATAGTCTCCTCATTATTTCCTCCAACTCAGAGTCAAACCCTAGCCACCCAAGTTTTACATGGTTTGCATGAATAAAACAAAACAAAACCAAACCAAATGATGACTCTAATTTTATATTGACATCATATTATGTCAAATAAACATAATAATTATGTTTTAATAAAATTTGAATGTCTATCCATTTAAACATTAAACAGTCAAAGATAAGCATTAAACAATATAATTTCCATAACTAGTTAACCATTAGGTATTTAGAAAACTATGTCACCCTAGGTACCACCTTAGATACTTCCACTTAGGTCTAGGTTAGAGATAGATTAATAAAATCATTTTTTTTATATGATCAAAAATACAATTTAATTATTTGCCATGTATATGTGTTCTAATAATATTTTTTTGTTAAATGCTTGTAGGTACATGCCTATAAGGGGTTACATAATTAACCAAAATTAAATTTACGAAAATAATGTATATCGATTGAAACATTCCATAATGGAAACCACATCATAATCATAGTAAATATTAACAACTGCAATAAGACTAAATAACATCTAAACACTAATCGAAACCATATTAACACGTCTAAGCATGAATTAATAAAACATAATTGAATCTAAAGTAATTATTCATTATTTTAATACATGGTGTGTGTTGGGTTCTTTGTTGAATCTCTACACCTCCAATGTATTCATCTACAACACCCTCTTTGATGATACTCTCCCTCCATATCTATTTGGAGACTAGACTTTTTCCTGCATCCACTTCACAAATGTAAATGATAGTTAGCTCATAACCATGATAATTAATATAAATGCTAATAAAGCATAATAATACTAAATAAGCATAATCCACATGCATATGAAACTCATGTATAGCTAACTGATGAAGTAATGAGTCACATAAAATAATCATTATATATTTGTCCATATATCAACATTAATAAAAATTGATTACTACAATAGTAATTAAACAACATTAGCCCCTTTAAAATATGTTTAATAATCAAATCAAGTTTAGTGAGGAAATTAAGATGTAATATCCTTCTCTCCTAAAACTGATCATCATCTCGATGACACTTATTTCAAGCAAATTAAATAACAATAGTAAATGCTCTAAACAAATAAATGTGGAAACAATCTATAAAACTCATCATAGTCCTCCCAAGGGGCACTATCCTCAGAATATTAATCTGACCATACCTTGTACTGTGACACTTTAATATTACGTAAACTAAGTTTAAGAGTGTCAATTATTCTGACTTGTTCTACTATGACCACCCCAGGATCCAGAACTCGTAAAGCATTCCAATACAATACATGGGAAAGATCAGTTACATAATTTTTAAAATGGGACACATAAAAAATATTATGAAAGAGAGATAGAGCTAGTGGCAAATCAAGCCTATACAAAATAAGATTGATCACTTCTAAGACCTCAAAGGGTCCCACATATATTGGTAAAAGCTTCACTGATTTACCAAACTTAATCAAGCTCTTCTAAAGCTTAACCCTCAAAAATACTTTATCACCAACATAGAACTATATTTTTAGCCTTTTTAGATCAACATAGTTTTTTTAATCTATCATTGGCTTCAACCAAAATTTGTCTGATTAACTTAACCTACTCCTCTATTTATACAAGAATCTCAAGATGAAAGACTACCCTTTATTCAAGCTTGTCCCAACTGATTGGTGTTTGACACTTCCTTCCATACAATGATTCAAATGGAGACATATTTAAATTTGATTGGTAAGAGTTATTATAATAAAAATCTACCAATGGAAAATACTCTTTCCACTTGTATTGCTTATCTATGTAATACATTCAAAGAAGATATTCTAGAACTTGGTTTACTCTCTCTATATTTGTCCATCCATTTTTGGATGATATGTAGTGATAAAATTCAACTATGTGCCCAACACTAAATTTAGAGCCAACCAAAACCTATATGTCATCCTCGGATCTTGATTAAAAATGATCTTCTCTAGAAACCTGTTGATGTCTCAAAATTGTGCTAGATATTAATCAACAATAGTGGGAAGTTTCAAGCTGTGGGACAATGCGGCTTGAAAACAACCTCCAGATTTTAAAGAAGCTGGTCTCTTCTTTTGTATTGGGTGCTATGGAAAAGGGATAGGAGACTAAACAAAAATGCAAAATGCAGGAATTGAAACCTAACTATGGCGATGCACCTAAGAGTAATCCTAATCCTACCCTGAGCACAGTGAAACTATTATGTGATTCTATTACATTTAAGAGCATACAAGTGCATGATCAATGTAAAAGATTGGAATAATAGAAACAGAGGCTCACAATAGGGGAGTCTTTTGCTAAGATAAGGAATTGTCAACAAAGGCATAGTGTTCAATATTCTTAATAGAATCTTCCAATCACATTAGAGGCGTAGAAGTCATGCACAGTTATGTATAAATTTAGACTCCAGAAAATGGGATAGAAGCAAATAACATTTCCAATCACAACACTAGAAAATCTTCGGCATAGACTACTTTGCAAATGACATAGATAACATCGACAAGGGCATAGTGTTCAATTTTATTATTGAATCTTCCAGTCATACAAAAGATACAGAAACACACACAGTCATATAAACCTTTCAACTCAGAAAAATGTAACAAAAGCAAATGATATTATTGGTCAAAAACTCTGAAAGTCTAAAACTATGAGAATTCCCCCCCTCTTTAGATCTTACAATTCTTCTTCTTTTATAGCCCCAGATACGTAAATAAAAATAATAATAATTTGAACTTTGGAGCATTAAATGCTTTGAAAAGCCATGCTGGAGAAGAATGGCTGCCCTTAACTGCGGCATGGTGATTCCTGACTAGTTCCCCTCTTCACGCCTGAATTTCAAATTTCATCACCTACTGGGCCACTCAACTGTCTATTCTACCTCCACTATTAGGAGACAAATGGACAGCATCTTAAATGCTTGCAAGCCCCAAAAAAAACTACCTGGTGCACTGTTCCATCTACTCAAATTAACTCTCACCAAATTTCCCTCCATTTTCACTGTAACAGGTAAACGGGCACTTTGTTCTGTTTATAATGGGAGAGGACCCTTAGCCAATTTATGAAAAAATCTCCTTTAGGCATCAAAAAATGACATTTGGTGCTCTCCACCAGGTTCATCGAAGACACGTGGCCCTCTCCCTTTCCTTGGCTATGCTGTAGATTTATTCAGGACTCATAACAAGCTCTTATGGATGGCGACACCTGGCAGCTTTCATGGATTTTGAAGTAACACCCGAGGCCCACCACAACCTTTATTCAGTAATGAAACTTGAGGATGATCCCTTGGATGTTGACACATGGAAATATCTATTTCTCCTAGGAAGATACGTGGCATCTTTTGCTCCTTCGTCTAAAGGTACGTGGCACCTTCCACTGCCTTTTGGGGATGGGGTAGAAAGGGACCGAAGAGTGACACTTGGTAGCCTCCGCTGCTCTTAGCACTTGATAAAAATGAAAGGATGCCTTTATGCATTGAATGAAATCATTAGACCAAAGTCTCCTGGATGACGACACGTGGTGGCTTGCGATTTCTCTCCAAAAAGGTATTTTAGGGCCTCCACAACTGCCACTTGGCACTTTTTGCCTTCTCTGCTACCTTATGTTGAAAGTATTTGAATGAAGTGTGGATGCTAATATGAAATGCAGATGCTGACACGTGGTGTGTTCTGCTTAACTACTACTGGGTATGTGGCATGGTCTGCGGATCTTGAAGGTTACAAAAAGGGGACTCAGGGAACGCCAACTGTCGATTTTGTCTCCCAAAAAGCGACACTTGGCAGCATCTACTTGAACTAAAACTCAAGAAAAAATGAGACGAAGGAAACAAGGGGAAAAAGACCTACTCAGAGGGCAACACTTGGTAGCTTCTGCTGCATCTCAACACTTAGGCAAAATGAACCGGCCCTCTGCTTCAAAATTTTGTTGCTTTGCCTGAAGAACCAAAATTGCAGTGCTCGACTGAAAATAATTGAATACGACGTAGAGTAGAAAATTACTCTACAAAACCCATGTAACTAATACACCTATTTCATGAATATTTTTACAAGCATTGTTGCATCATTAGTTAAATTAATTGGTATTAAGTAAGCTACTTTGGTTAGTTTTTCAACTACCACCAAGATCATGTCATGTCAATTTCATGATAATGTAAAACCTTGGACAAAATTCATACTAATTACCTACCACTTCCATTATAGTATATCATGAAGATTAAAAAATATTGATAGATGTACATGTTCAACCTTTACATGTTAACACTCCAAATAATGAAACACAAAAATCACTGCATCCATTTTAATTCCTTTCTAGAAATAAAGAGGTTTTATCTCATCCATGAGCTTAGTCATTCTAGGATGACATGAATAAGGGCATTGTGAAATTCCTTTAGCGCCATGCTCCATAAATTCTCTCTGTCAGGTACATACATTCTACCATTTTACCTCAAAATATTATCATTCTCCAACTTGAATCCTTTAAACTTAGGGTTATGATCATTCTTTGACAAAGCTTTCTTAACTTGCTCATAGAATTCATCTCCAGAGAAGAATTTAACTTAATCATGAAAGGTACTCTTAATAATATCTTAAGCTTATATATACCTTCTACAACTTAGGGCATCAACAACTCTATTTTCCTTTCCCTTGATGTAACTAATATCAAAATCATAGTCAAATAGGAACTCTAACCAACATCTTTGATGAGCATTTTGGTTTGATTGGTTGAATATATATTTGAGCCCCAAGTTGTCAGTGTTGATTTCAAATGGCTTCCCTAATAAATAATGCCTCCAAACTTGTAAAGCATTCACTATTATAGCAAGTTATAGATCATTTGAGGCATAATTTGCCTCATATGGTTTAAGCTTTCTAGACTCATATGTTAAAACCGAACCATCTTGAATAAAAATTCCTATAAGACCATCCCAAGATGTATCAGGGATTACTGACAAATGACCATTAAGATCAGGAACTCTTAGCACAAGGGCTGACATAAGCCTCTTTTTCAACTCCTAAAAGGCCTTTTCAAACTTGTCTGACCAAATAAAATTTTAATTATTTCACTGAAGATAGGTAATTGGGTTAGCTATTTTTGAGAAATTTGGAGCAAATTTTCTATAATACCCTTCTAGTCCCATAAAACTTCTTACCTCATGCACATTTTTAGCTATTGGCCACTCCATTATGGCTCTTCATAGAATCAATTGAAATTATGTCTACAGAGATAATATTCTAAAATATTATAATTTACTCTAAAAAATGCACATTTTGACAACTTACCATAAATTTTGTGCTTCCCCAAATGCTATAACACCAACTCTAGATTCTATAGATGCTCTTCCTCATTCTTAAAATAAATGAGGATATCATCTAGAAAAACTTAAAAAAAGTGATCCAGATAATCCCTAAACACATTGCTCATGAAATTCATGAATGTTGTCAGAGCATATGTTAACTCAAAAGGCAACACTATAATTTCATAGTGCCTATACCAAGTTCTGAATGTTGTTTTGGGAGTATCTTCTTCTTGAATCTTCAACTAGTGATATCCCACTCAGAGATATATGTTAGAGAAAACTATCACCCCATGTATTTGATCAAAGAGATCATCAATGTAAGGAAATAGATACCTGTTATTTATTGTCACCTTGTTCAACATCATGTAATCAATACATAGGCAAAGAGTACTATCCTTCTTCTTGAAGAACATGACTGATACAACCCATGGTGATAGAATTGGTCGAATCAATAATTTAGATAATAACTCCTATAGTTAAGCTTTCAAATCAACCAAGTCTATAGTTTTCATCCTATAAGGTGCCTTGGATTGTAATTCTAAACCAGGTATTATGTCAATTGAGAAATTGAACTCTTGTTTGGGTGGTAATCCTTGCAATTTACATGGAAACACATCCTGAAAGTTCTTAAGAAAAAGGTAATCCTCAATGGATGATTCCTTTTTTTCCTTCATATCATTTATTTCAAAAATAAATGTCTAACATCATTTCCTATGATCCTTCTTAAGCTAAATTAAAAAAATCTACCTAAGTTTCAACTCCCTTTTCTCACATTGAATCTATGTTTGATTCCCAAAATCATCCTAATACTATATTTTCTTCAGATAACAATCTAATTTAGCTTTATGTTTAGCAAGCCAATTCACCCCTAGGATTACATCATACAATCCTAGTATATCTACATAAATATTTAATATAGTAGTGAATTTAGGTAATTCAATCTCAGCTTCCACTAAACACCCATCGACTTTGACCTTGGCTTCATTCCCATATTGCACTAACCATGCATTTTCCATTGAATTAGCTTTTCTAAACAACTTAAAAAGCATACATGGAAAAATAAAATAATCTATAGCTCTAGTATCAATTAAAATGGAAATAGGTTGACCAAAAATATAACTTGGAACCTTAATAGGTGAAACTTGAAAATTAGCTTGAGATTGTTAATAGTCGCATGGATTCTCTATTGAAATTTTTCTTGATGCATAGTACCCTTAGCTTTTCATTCATATTTTTATTGAGTATATTCCTTGGCATAGTGATCACTTCCAAAAATGAAACATCCACTAGGTGGTCCTTTCCTTTTTGACTATTGGTTCCTCTTGAAACCATGTTTGAATCCACTTTCTACTTTCTTACTACCTGAGAAGTTATTGAACTTAGCATTCTAATTCCTAAACTGATTCTTAGAATTTTTATTTCTTTTCTTGTTATTATAATTAGTTGGTTTAGAACCTCAAAACTTATTCTTGAACTTCTCTCTGACATGAGCAATAGACTTTTGTTTTAACTCCTACTTAACTACCTTCTCAAATACTTGATCCATTGTAGATGGTCCATGCACATATACCTCACATCCAATTTGGGGTTTTAATCCCATAATGAACTTTTGAATACAAAACATTTCATTTTCCTAATGTTAAGGGATATATTTTAGGAGCTTAGTGAACTATTCCCAGTATTCATTCACTAAAAGGCCTCCTTGCTTTAGATTCTAAAAATATGTCATCTTCTAGTTAAAATATAATTGGGGTAACCATCATGATTTAAACAAAACCATGAATTTCTCCCATGTGGTGGTAGTAGAGTCGAGGTTCATCTCAAGCTTATAATTTATCCATCATGTTGATGCTTCTCACGCAAGTTGATTTGCTCTCCAAATTGATTTAATAACTTCAAAATAATTATGGATCTCAAAGAAATTTTCCATTTCAATCAACCAAGCTTCAAGACCATCCCATACCATAGTTCCATCAAACTTTTGAGGATTTACTTTCTTCATGTCCCATGAAAGTTTTATAGCTACACGAGCCCTTGCATCTCATAGCACCTCATCATCATAATTCTCTTGCTGAGTTTCTTATTGAATATGGTGTTCTTTAAGCTCTTTCTAATTGACTTCCTCAACATGCCCATGCACTTCCTGATCTAATGCCATGATTTGGTCCCTAATTTCATGCATGGCTTTGAGAATTTGATTTAAATTTATAGCTTGATTTGTGGAAAATTAGTTTGGATCTAATAGAGGGTTGGTGTTTGAATTACCCTCACTTCTAGGTCTACTATGCACCATTCTCCTTTTTTATTAACAAGATAATATAAATACATTAGCAGACTCATTAAATTGAAAAATGATATTTTTAAAAACAAAAGTTTACTTCAATAATCAGCCTAGATTATTCCTAATTAAGATAAATTAATTGATTTTTTAACTAAATGCATCTTGTATAATAAAGTATTTGTAATTATTTAAATAATGATCAAATTATCAAATCTAACAATATTATAAATTCAATCCATCATATAAAGCATATATGTTGATTAATAACTCAGCCAACTACTAAAAGTTATACAATAATATTATAAAATAAGACCAACCAATCTACTATTTATCAAGTACAATATACCATTTTTTATATATAAGAGTAAATATTAATAAATACATCTTTCCAAAGAACTAACAAGTGTCCATATACTCATCATGTGTTTATAAATTGAAATCATGAGTAAAAGTCTCTATCGACTGAATGTTGGAGGAGAGGGAGAGCATCATCAAAGTCCTTTTCCACACTAACCATGGACCATAGATCCCCTACACAATGTTTCAACTAAATAATATCCCTCCCTTCATGGATGAAAAGATGATAATGGTGTAGGTATCGAGAAGTCAACCAGAACCCATGTGTTGTAAGATTTTTACTACATGCAACATATCATAAATAATTCTATTTTAACATGACATTATGCAGACATGCATATAATCAAATAGGTGAAATGATAATGTTTAACTATAAAAATTACTTTGACCAAAGTTTTCAAATAGTTTATTGATCCAGTAGATCAATCACACACTCACACACACACACAATCAAATTTCATTTAATCTAAGTATTAATGACTCTAAAAATATGTATGAAATTCTTCTCATGATAATAATCTTTAGTGTCATTAATACCATATTTGTTAAATAATTCATATACAATATTTCCATAAATTTTTCATGTAGATTAAGTATTTAATACCATAGTAATTAAATCAAAGAAATAACTTGAAATAATTACATGTTAAATAATAAATTTATAAGTTCCAATACAGCCCAAGGTCTATTTTCCATTAATGATAAAATTACAAATAAATTGTTTTTTAACAATTTTCATAATATTTAAGAATTTAACAATCCCATATACACACTAGTTATTCACAAGTATTATAATAAAATAATATAATTCAATAATTCCCCAGTAAATCCTAAGCTAATCAACAAATAATAAATACAATATTTATTTATTTTAATCAGCAATTAATCATTTTTATCATAATTTATAACTGAAACAACATATTATAGATTAATGATATAAATCCAAGTTTGTGTATGAATAAATCTATTCACTATAAAAAAAACATCGATTTACATACCAAATTATCTACACACACACACACATATGTGTGTGTGTGTGTGTCAATTATTTCTACTTATATTTATATACATTTAAAACCCTTAACCATTAATTTCCTAATGGCATGATATATACATATAAATGATCATACATCTATATATATACCTATGCATATAATTGTAAGTGTTAATGTGTGTGTGTTTATAAACTATTCATAAAAAATATGATTTCATCTTTATATATAATCCATAATTACATATATATGTATCTATATATGTTCAAGTTTATTTTCATATTATAAGTTCCCTACTTAAGAAATATTAACACATATTTAAACTAAATATAAATCACATTAACACCACACAACATTTAAAACTAAAATTAAATGCATTAAAATATAAACACAAAATATAAAATATTTTTTATGTACCATACAGTACATTTACTTATTGAAATCATTCAACACATGTTTAACCCCCAATTAAACATCTATGACCTCATAATAGTTCAACTTCACATATTACAATGTTTTAAAAACTTAATCTGAACTAAACCTTTAATACAGTCTACTAAATGTCAATCAAACATTTATTTGACCATAATACACATAACTAATAAGGAAAGAATCAAATTGATAATGTGTATCCCTATCTTCACATTTCTCTATAGTTAAATATGTTTAAGATGAGGTATACTATAGTAATATTTATACTATTGTGCCAATCCATTGAATAGATGTTTATGTTTCTCAACATAATATCTTAATATCAATTCTATTAAAATAAATTATCATGGAATAATAACCCAATTGATTCATACAAACTAACTACAATTTAATTAACTTAGACTAAATATGAATATCAAACTATGACCTTACATTAATACACAGTGATCACATAATTTTTTATACCCAGTTGACTCATAATAATATATATTCATAGTCAACTTATAAATTTTATAAACAGTCAACTCTTAGATAATTATACGTCGATGATAAATAGTCTTTTAAACACAATCGACTCATAACTATACATAGGGATAACAAGTAAAAACACTCAGCTATTTATAAATTGAAGTGAATGAATACATAGTCATTTCATTTGTATAAATGAACACAGTCAAATAAATAGTCATTAAAAAACATTGATTCAAATAAAACAAAACAATTTCTTAGCCATTCTATTAACACTTAGACGTTATGACACATATATATCACACACAACCAAGTACTATTCAATAAAAAACCCCTATTTACAATCCAAAACCCAACATAACAATCTAACCATTGTATCTAAGTTGTATAGATAAAAGAATACACATTCTTTTGGTTTAAAAAAATTAACGCAGTCATTTAAATAACCAAACAAATCCACTCACAAACATTCATACATATCCATTTCAATATTTAAACGAGCTAAGGTAAAACCCAGTCAAATAAATAAACATCAAAGATCTATTTCAAACCCCATCCCAAAACAATGTTTTTATCCATTTCATTAACCTTCAACCATTTACTAACACACCAAAATAACACACACAACTATTCAAATAAACCACACAACTATACACACATCCATGTAGATAATCCAACACAAGGATTTCTTTTTAATAGAATCTTTAACCTTCCATACTCAAATTAGAATTAATTAAATCATGGATTTGATTCTATGGAGGGATTCTTCCTCCCATAGGGTTGAATCCTTGATTCACCCTAGGGTTTCAAAATTTAAACAACCATTTTTTCAAAACCCTATTCACATTTCATTCATAGACTATATAACCTGAATATATAATTTTAGAGAAAATCCAAAAGAAGGAACACTACCTTGTAGTGCCCCAAAGTATATTTTATTATTTGGTCTACAAAAATTCAATTTTATTTTCTCTTCTTCTCCTCTATCAATCCCAACCATTTATATGTTTTCCAAAACTCCATTCTTCCTTTTATGTTTTTCTAGTCTTCTGCATGTATTTTGAAAACCCATAATTTCATGATGACCCATTCTCTACCATTACTTCTCCAAGAATGACTCACCATTAGAATAGAAATTCATGGTATGCTTCCCACATCTCATAGCTCGACTACCAAACTCATAGTATCCTCATTATTACCTCTAAATCATAGTTAAACCCTAGCCACTCGAGTTTTACATGGTTTGAATGAACAAAACAAAACCAAACTAAACCAAATGATGACTCCAATTTATGGATGGCATCTTATTATGTTATATAAACACAATAATTATGTTTTAATAAAACTCTAATGACTATCAATTTAAACATTAAATAATATAAATTCCATACCGAGTTAACCATTAGGTATTTAGAAAACTATGTCACCCTAGGTACCACCTTAGGTACTCCTACTTAAGTCTAGGTTAGAGATAGTTTAATAAAATCATTTTGTTATAGGATCAAAAATGCAATTTAAATCTTTGCCATGTTTATATGTTCTAACAATATTTTTTGTTGAATGTTTACATGTAAATCCCTATAAGGTGTTACACAGTCAACCAAAAGTAAAGTTATCAAAATAATGCATATCAACTGAAACATTCCATAATGACAACCACATCATAATCATAGTAAATATTAACAACTACAATAAGACTGAATAAATGTAAACATTGATCTAAACCATATCAATACATCCAAGCATGAATTACTCAAACATAATCAAAATTAAATAAATTTTGCATTATTGTACTATGTGGTGTGTGTTGGGTTTTTTATCAAATATCTACATCTCTAGCATATTCATCTGCAACACCCTCCTTGATGATACTCTCCCTCTATATCTATCTAGAGAGTTGAATTTCCCTTGCATTCACCTCACAAATGCAAATGGTAGTTAGCCCATAACCATGATAATCAATACAAATTATGATAAAGAAAAATAATACTGAATAAACATAATCCACATGCATATGAAACTCATGTACAACTAACCAATCAAGTAATGAATCACACAAAATAATAATTATATGTTTTTCCATACATCAACATAAATAAAAATATTTTACTACACTAGTAATTAAATAACATTAACCCCATTAATATCTGTTTAATAATAAAATCAAATTTAGTCAAGAAATTGGAATGCAACATATCTACATAAAATTATTCTTGTTATCCCCTTGTTGGATATTAATTTTAGCTAATCACATTTTCCTTCTTATTATTCTTACTTTTAGTTTGTGATTTGCATTGTAATACCTCATATAGGAACAATTTTTCCTCACAAACACCCCTTCACATTTTCTTACCACACCATCTCATTGTCATACTACTCATGTCATTAGGTAGTTTTTATTTCTTACATCACATTTTTTAGCAAACAATAAGTTTGAGATGTCATTATTTAGAGATTTTAATTTTTCATTTATCCATCATGTTCTTGTTTGATTTTTGTGGACTTCACTAATATTACATAGGTCATTTTACATGCTTACATGTTTTTCCTTATGTTGCACTTGACATGCTTGTCTTACATTTTAACTTAGATTTTCATTTCAATTCATTTGTATTTACTTTGCATTTACTTTGACATTCTTGTCTTACAAGTGTTTGCATTTATTTACTTCTGTATATTTGTTTGATTTTTCTTACATTTATATTTAATTTAATTATAATGTTTTACATTTATTTTCACATAATCTAGTATGGTATACATTCATGTTTTTCATTATATGCTTGGTATTTTGGTTCTAACCTAACCTTTATGATCTCAGCTTGCCAATTTTTCAATTAATTTAATTCATTTTAAGAATTTTATATTTCTACTTTGATGATCCTACATATGCATGCATTACTTCTATTTATAGCCTTATATCCTTAGGGTTTCTTAAATGCAGGTATTGCACCCTCCATGATTGAGACTATGATATTTACATGTAGTCATTTAGTGGAAAGGTAAGTCAAGGTATGTATATGGTACTTTCAACTAATTTCATTTACTTTTTAACATTTATTTTTGTACTTAATTTGAGTTAGCTTAGTTTTTGTGTTGTTATGTTCTTTCCCAAAACACCATCCCATGTTATACTATTATGACACATGATGAGATTCAGGTGGGGATATGTATACACCTAATATTTTTAAACTTTATCATTTATTGACACTTTCTATCTTGCAACAAATTGTCAAGTTTTAATTTCCCTTAGTGCATTTATTAAAGGGTGCACCAAGAAAGGGGTGGGTAGACCATTGGGGCTTCAAAAAATAAATTATTGTTTAATCTATCATGCATATATCCACTACAGTTCTATCATAATTGATACCTTAATAAATATTCCTCCTTATAACCCTTAACCATATAAAGACCCATATTTTATAATTATATCAATCTATACTGATTTATTATTTATAGATTCCTACCAATTCTCAAATTAAGTCATCTTAGGTTGATGTATTTCAAAATTTATGATAGATGTATCACAACTAAGTTAGCCCTAGTTGACCTAGTTCAAGGTTAAACTGTCATATTTTTAACTACATTGATGCTAGCCAATGACATTGGCTAAAAATTTAGGAAGGGTTAATATCATTCACCACTATAAATATAAGTCCCCATTTCAATCCAATAAAGAGGAACATTCATTTTTGCACTATCATTTCTCATAATTCTGCTTAAGTCTACATTTGGAGAAGGCATTTCCTATATAGTATCTTGGAGGGAAAAAGCTTGTCTTATGGAATATTGGATGCAATAGGAGGAGTCATTTTAACATAGATATTGAGTCAACCTTTGTGATCCTTACAACTACAACAATATCTTGAAAAACACCATTGGCTAAGAGAGATATATTGAGACTCTATAGGTTTTGTTCAAGGTAATATATTCTAACCCTAGCTCTTTCATTTGATAGACAAAATGTGCATAATTACTAGCTTGAATGAATGTATGACTCCTTATTTAAATATCCTCTACACTCATACTTAGTGTGGCTATAGGTATTTTTAAACTTTCTATTTCCCACCTTAGGTGACCTAGGCCCTCATTTGCCTACTATGGTTCCTTACCCTTTTTAGTTATTTTTAACCATTCCCCTTATTTGTATTACTATCTTGGTAATAATAGATTAGATTAATTATAATATTAGATACCTAATTAGAGTTATTCAATATATTTATTTCTTAGAGAATTTGGAACCCTATATTGATGTTGTGTCATAAGTGATCCTCTTGCTAGGTTTAGTAGATCCATTTGGCCATAACCTGATACATTAAGTATCAATAGGTTCTATTTGATTTATCTTCTCAAATTCCAAATATATTAGATATGATAGGTTATAAGTCAATACTAGATCATTGCATACACAACCTAATTTGAAGTTTAAGATACTTGTTTATCCCTTTCCAAATCATGTTAAAAAAAATGACAAGACTAATCCTCATGTGCATATGACTTACAAATTGCATCCTCCTCTGATTTCTTATGATTATAAAACTAATGAGGAATATCTTATAGATAGTCATATATGTACACTAAAGGATACATAAGTACATAGACCTACTATCACAATCGATGAACATGGGATTATTGATGATGATTCTATTAACATGATGTTGTTTGTGTGGGATTATAATGACTAATGTCCTATACATAATGTTATGGTGGATAATTATTTAAGTGAAAAAATTACTATATAACATTTATTAATAATCTTAGGTACACACATGAATAATTTATTAGTATGAAAAACATAGTGAATAGCTTAAATATAAAGAGATAAAACCATCTTGGGAGCATTTTGTTATTGCTTATGCTAGGACCTAAAACAACTACTACTCAATTCTTAGTTTTTTTCTAATAATAGGGAATATGAAAAGTTACTAGGATGTCCTTAGATACATTAGATATGATCAATACCATATTTGGTATAATAATGTCTAAATTTTATCTATATAAATTTAGTGTTTATAGTTTCAAGTGATCCATGTGTATCTCTTACACAACAAAATATGCTTCTTGCTTATTTTATTGAACATAACTTGCACCTCCTATGTAATCTTGAAAACATATCTAAATGAAAATTTCTCACAATCTTTTACTTAAGTCCTAAACTTACTCACTCACTTCAATAACCAAATAAACCTTGAGCATACCTTGCATACTCCACTATGCACTCCTCATCTCATAGTCATATGCACCTTACTGACACTTTATTGTAGACTCATATTCCCACACTTATATTCACTCTAAAGCATCCATGTGTCAACGTGTTATGACTATGTGGCTTGTTAGGTGGCACTTTATAGTAGATAGTTTTCTCGTTCGACTGTTAGTCACCACCAACTTAGAAGTTCAACCGTTGCCCAACAAGGAAGATGAAACAACTTGTAACCATATTCATGGTAATTGATAATAAGTGCAATTATTCATGTAATATTATTGTATAAAGATGTAACATATGCATCTGACCAAGGGTAGATGTCATACATAGTCATAACACATAACATGTTCCACGTATCTACTCTATAACACACATTGTGTAACACATTGTACCATTTTCCCTATTATTCCCTATTGGATAGAATTACATTTCCTAAAAGTTAAATATTTCTAATGCATTTAATGTGTATTGATTATTCTATTTGAATAAATATTTGCACATTCACTTTTCTCAACTAAACTTGGTTGGTCCCTGCACACTTGGTATTGGGCCCCATGATATGAATCAATGGTATCATAGCATATCTCTTTCCTTTATATGTATGTAAACACACAACCATAACTAGAGAGAAGGTATATCAATCGATTCTCTTTCAAAATACCTAGAATAAAGTCATAGAAAAATCAAGATGGCTAATGCATAGAAGCAACTTGAGATAGCCCCAAAAATTTAAAAGCTTATTACCAATGCACTAGAGGCATAATACACCAAATTTTTTATCCAATTCCATGATTTGATGATATAGATCAATCCAACACCTTCCACTACACCTCCATAGTACATTTAATAATAGTTTTAATAACAAACCCCATTCAACATGCAAGTCAATTTGGACATTCTTTTATTCAAAGGAAAATTTGATGCAAAAGCATTGGATTCTTGGGTTCAAGAACTCAAGGTGTATTTCTTATTCAATCACTTCAAAAATGTTGAGAAGATCACCTCAGGAATATTGAAGATGTCCATTCTGGCTATTCACTAGTGGAAGACCTTTAGTGCATAATGTGCATAATATTGTGTTAAAATCGAGTCTTAAAATACTTTTGTCAAAGCAATGAATGAGGAATACTACACTCTCCATCACTTTAAATATTAATACAACAAGTTTCAATAATTTTAAAAGGACAAGGATATCTAGTGGAAGGCTACACAAACATATTCCATGAGTATTCTATGTTCATGCTAGAGAAATTGTGAAGTACATCAAAAAAATCTCACCTTATATCTATGTGAAGATGGATTTATTGAAATTTTACACTCTATTATAAGTAAATCATAACACCAACAAGATTTAAGATAAGGAAAATATGAAGTATAATTTCACCTCTTCATCCAACACAGTGCACAAGGGCCACTCATCACATAAATTTGCATCGTATATTACTACATAGAATTAGAACACTTATCACAAAGGTGATTATCCTCATAATATTGCACAAAATTTAAAGGATTTTACACCTTCTACCTTAGACAAAGGCAATAATAAGTTGGTGATAAGTGGTGCCATAGTCATCATTCATCCACCCATGACAACTATGAATTCTATGTGCAGTAATCCTTGCTCACATAATCTACATCAAGACCCTTAGAAACATACAACACTAATCTATTTTATAAACATGAACAGCACTATGATTGACATATCTAAGCAACATGAACATATCTTCCACACCAATTTATAGGTGAAGGGTTAACCTCTTCATCTCATCATTATGTAATCTAAAACACATCACCTTAGTCTTATCACTATTTCACAATCCAATCCATATTTAATAGGGTGTCTTTATCATGGAAAGGATATATAGTTCTAATCATAATACATTTTCTAATACAAATTCAAGCCTATGGAGGAAAACATCACTTATGACATTATACCTTTGGAGGTCTACAAAATCTTTCTAGGAAGACCATATTTGTGTGGTTATGAAACTACATATCAATCCAAGCCACAATGTTGGAATATTCATGCACAAGATCTCTTCTATAGCCTCTTTGAGTTAGCATCTTGAACAAAAATAACCTTGGTCTCTATCAAGTAATGTCGTAAACTTATGTCATATACACAAAATCTTTTACTACTCATGGTTCACCTCAATATACATAAATAGAATACAAAGCATAATATATAAGTGTGCACCACTCACATAACATCATAAAAACAATTCAAAAATTTACTAGAGAAGCATAGTAATGTATTCATATATCCTAAAGGCCTTCCAACACACTATATAATAAATCACCATGCCAATTTTGTTCTTCGATCTCCTCTTCCAAATATTCATCTATTTCATAGATCAATTAGAGAGAATGATGAAATTTGCCACCAAATATAAGTGCCCCTTAATTAGGACAAGATCAGGCATAAATATTCTCCTTGATAAATTTTTATAGTCTTCACACCCAATAAGGATGGTTTCTGGTGTCTCTATATAGATTATCATGTACTCAAAAAAATAATGATGAAGAATCGATACGCACTATTGTACATTGATGACCTCCTATACTAGCTTCAAGGTGTATAATAATTCACTAAGATTGAATTGAAGTTAGGTTACCATTAAGTTCCAATCTATCCTAAAGATGTTTGGAAGACAATATTCAAGACACAAGAAGGATTTTATGAATGGTTGGTCATGTCTTTAATACTATCCAATGTGACAACCACATTCATGCGCTTGATGGAAGATTTACTTAGGAGATTTTTCAACTCATTATTCAATGTCTACTTGGATTACATTCTCATCTTCAACAAGACTTGGGAGGAGCATATATATCAAATCTCACACATCATAGACACCTTATGTCAACATAAGTTGTAGGCCAATTTAGAAAAGTGTACATTCAATGATACATATATTCAATACCTAGAATACATCACTAACCACACAAGAATCCATGTATAACTATAGAATATCATAGTGATCCAAAATTGGCCTACTCCATGAAATCTCATAGAATTGAGTTTTATTTGGCTTACTAACTTTTACCATAGGTTCATCCTTGGTTTCTTGCACATCTCTTGGTTACTTATCTTGATAACATGTGAAAAAACCAAGTTTTATTAGACTCATGTGCAAAAACATGATTTTAAGTCACTTAAGTAATGCCTCTACACAACACACATTCTCATAATGCCTGACATTGCACATTGACTCAAAATTTGCATTAATGTATCTGACTATGAACTTGATGAAATGCTCATCAACATGGAAATATAGTCATATACCACTCAAAGACATTCAAAGACATAATTCAAAGGTAATCCACCTATGAGAAATAACTATATGTTATTGTTTAAGTAATTATGCAATAACACCATTGCATTTTAAGGAAAGACATAGTTGTTCATTCTAATCATAAGCCACTTCAATTCTTGCAAATGTAAAACAAGTTGGAGAATGCACATCCCATTAAATAGATGACTTACCCACAAAATTTAAATATCATGATCAAGCACAAGAAAGGGAAGGTTAATAAGGAATAAAATTACCATAGTCATAACTGGTTCATGAGCTCATCATAGTAATAGACATGCATGGCCATAACTTCATAGACTGGGTATCCATCTACTCAACTAATCAAAAATTCATAGATACTTACACTAACCTTGCACAAGGTAAAAAATTTTTAGAGATTCATTTTTATAAATAACTTATCTACAAGCTTAGGCATCTTTGTGTTCCTAGTGGTGCACCTCACCAATAACTCATTTAAGAGGCACATTATGTTACTTAGGATACTTTAGTGTGACAAAGACTCTATCCATATTATAGTCATACTTATACCATTCATACATGCACAAAAATATGGAGTGCCACATCAAGTCTTGCATTCCTTACTACATCACCAAGCCTATAACTATGAAGTTAGGACTCTACACTCCTCTATTGGTTCCATCTATACCATGGGAATATATTAGTATTAATTTCATGATTGGGTTACATATGACTTGATGTGTATGTATCTAGATAGTTTGATGGAATCTCATCCATAGATAGATGGAAAAATTGAAGTTGGGAATCATACACTTGTTCATATTCTACAAATGTATAATCAAGCACATGCTCACACCTGTGATGAAAATATTCTATACATTTGACATGCCTATAATATACTATTTCGTAACTTTAAGGGGTGTAGTCCATTCTATACATGTCTTGGCTTTTAACCTTTGACACTTCTATAAGTATCATACCGTGCACTAGTTATCACTAAGTCGCACACATAAGAATGGTAAGAAAAAAATCTAATAAGTTTTTATGCCACATCCAATTTTTTCATAGGTAGGTTCAACACACTCTCTCACACACACAAGAAAAATAAAAAGAGTGTCACAACACACATCACACACCTCATACATTTTTATTTGATGATAAAGTCTATTTTCAACTTTAGGAGTGTTTAAAGGTCCACACAGGAAGATTAAGCCTCTGTGCTATGGTCCTTATGCCATTTTACATGTAGTTGGTGAGAATGTATTTATTCTTGATATACATTTTTACTTATTAGTGCACCTAGTATTCAACATGACACTTCTCAAGCCTTACAATCTGCCATTTCTTGAGCCAATGGTGACACAACATTATTCTAATTTAGATCATGAATAATTGCATCCTATAGAGAAGGACTAGATCACCGAAGTCACAAACACATGTACCCACAGTGATACACATAAGATTTTCTAAGTGATAAAGGTTGGAAAATATGCTAATAAATATAAATGGTAAAAATATTATCAAATTCAAGTGTAGTTCCCTCAGTTTCGCATTTACATAGTTGAGGCCATTTCTCTTCAAGAAAGGTCAAATGATCCATGCATAGATCTTATAAAGTAGAATATACTTATCACTTGGTTTATTGCACATATTTTGTACCTCCTACACAATATTTCACACTTATCTACATAAATATTTCTCACACTCTTACACATAAGTCACATGCTTACTCACATAATTACATACCAAAATCAACCTTGATCGTAGCCTACGTGTGCTCTAATGTGCACTCTTCATCTCATAATATTGTGATCCTTACTAGAACCTTCTCATAGACTCATGTGCCCACACCTATCTTTGATATATCACATCCATGTGTTATCATGCTCTAATAACATAGATTTTTAGGTGGTACTTTCTAGCTTGGAATTTGTTAGTTAGACCATTAGTCATCACCAACCTTGAAGTTCAACCATCACCTAGAAAGGAAGATGAAATGACTTATAACCATCTTATTTTTAATAAACAATAATTGTAACTTCTCATTTACTCTTCTTTTATAAATATGTAACATATGTATTTGGCAAGGGGTGGATGTCGTACAAATTCATAACACAGATAACATTGTACGCATATCTATTCTATAACACATACATTGTAACACATTATACCTTTTTCCCTATTATTTCTTATTGAATAAAAGTTTCATTTCCTAAAAGTTAATAATTTTACTCCATTAAATGTGTATTTATTTTTTTATTTGGATATGTCTTTGTGCATTCACTCTGCATAACTGATGCAGAAAAAATAGGCCAACCTTCTAGAGGCCATAACTTTTGACCCATAGCTCTGTTTGAGTTCTTCAATGCTCTAAAATGACCGTATTGAAAATTTTAATTCTTCCCTAAGGTGATATACACCCTTATATTTATTTTTTATATCTTTCAGAGGCCAAACGTGATCATTTGAGGGCTGAAATTAACATTTAATGATTTTATTGAGAATTTTCTATTTTTAGAAATTGTATATTTTTAGAACCAAAAATCAACTTCAGTTGAATTTCATCCCATAGATTAATTTTATCATTTAAGATATTTATGAAAATTTATATATCCACAAGTGCTTGTATGTGAAACTTACTATAAATAATGACTGCTAAAAATAAGAATTTTTTTTAGATTTTTATTTTTTTGGATTTTTGCATGTCAACTCTAAATTTTGAGTTGAGGCTTATTTAAGAATGGTATGGGTCTCTAAATATTTCAATTCATTTAATATGAATCAATACAATTTATTATTCAAAATCTTAGCCTATTGGTAATTTTATTTGTCTTGTTAGTTTTTGGTTCCATTATCTGGTATCAGAGTAAGTTTGAATCTTGGAGGAGTAAAAAATGGAGAGAGGATCAGGAGGTGTTGTGAAAATGAATTGAAATATACAAGAGCTATAGAGTTAAGTTTAATAATTAACATATATTATCACCAATCAGTAGAGAAGACAAGGTGCTGATGAGGAAGACACAGATCATGATGAAGAAGTTCAGCAAGAACAACCACCATCGATGGAAGAGAGGATGGTTTGGGATTTAAAAAGAAGAAATGAAAGAATCAAGGTTGATGTTCTAGATTATAGAGACAATTTAAAACTATAGGAGTTGATATATTGGATGAATAATATGGATAAGTTCTTCAAGGGGAAGACTATGAGAAAAGACAAGAAGGTAAAATTTTCATGCACAAAATTGAAATGTCATGCAATGTTTTGGTGGGATCACCTATAAAAAAAGAGATAGATAAAAGGTAAAGATAATATTAATTCATGTAAAAATATGGAGAAGAATCTGAGTGAGAAATTTCTTCCTATGGATTATGCATAAACCCTATACAGAAGATTTCAGAACTTGAGGCAAAAAGATTATAGTATACAAGAGTATACAGAGGAATTTTATAAGATTTTGATACGAATGGATCATGAAGAAACAAAATAAAAAATGGTTCTAAGGTATGTAAATGGTTTGAAATTTTTTATTCAAGATAAATTAATCATGCATAGAATACTTAGCATGGTAGAGGCTTATCAATTAGCTATGAAGGCAAAAGAAAAACAAAATAGATAGAATTTTAGAAGAATGTCTCTTAGTCCAAGAAGAGGCAAATCCATTCCAAATAAGAGATGAGGTGGGTTTAATACCACTAGAGGTGGGTCTAATACCAATAGAGTTGAATCATCATGTGGTGTACAAAGGCAATATGACAATAGATACGAGTTTCAATACCAACAAAAAGTAAGAGGATTTCAGAGAAGATAAGGTTATGGTGGTGCTAGAGGATGGTTTTCAAATAGACACAGATCTTATGTTTGTTATAGATGTGGAAAATAAGGGCATAGATAATTTGAGTGTCCACACTATTTAGATCAAGAAAGGAGGCAAGAAGATCACCCAAGAGTAAATCTAGTTAAGGCTGAGATAAAAGAGCAAAATATTGAAGTTGCACTAGTAGATGTTGGAGAGAATCTCATGATGAGAAGAACCATGATCGCTCCAAGAAAAGAATAAGTGAAAAATAAGGAAGGTAGTGATGCATGGCTTCAATCAAATATTTTTTGAATAAGATATACTTTAAGTGGAAAGGTATGTAAACTAATTATAGATGGTGGTAGTTGTGAAAATATGGTTTCTAAAGAAATGATTGAGAATCTAAATATGCAATGTGAAAAGCATCATAATCCTTATCGTATTTCATGGTTTAATAAAGGGAATGAAGTTACAATAGATAAAAGGTGCTTAATCAAGTTTTCTATAGGAAATAGTTATAATGATGAATTATGGTGTGATGTTATTCTGATGGATGCATGTCATGTGTTATTAGGAAGACAGTGGAAATTTGACAGGAAAGTAATTCATGATGGAAAAAAGAACACGTACACTTTTTGGAAAGGTGGTACAAAGGTAGTTTTGTTACCTCTTAAAGAGTAATAGAAGATAGAAAACATGCTCTCTACTAAAGAATTTATCCAAGATATGAAAGTAGTAGGTTGTTGTTATGCATTAGTAGCAAAGAATAAAGAAACAAAAATGGTGACAATACCAACAGAAGCAACAAAAGTGTTGAAAGAATATGTAGGTGTTATGCCGGATGAGTTACAAAATGGTTTATTGTCAAAGAGAGATATACAAAATCACATTTATTTGATTCTAGGATCAGCTCTACCCAAATAAGTAACTTATAGGATGAGTTCAACAGAACATGCAAAATTAAATAAATAGGTTACTGAATCGCTAAGGAAGAAGGTGATAAGGGAGAGTATGAGTCCTTATGCAACACTAGATTTTCTAACTCCAAAGAAATATGGAGGATGGATAATGTGTGTGGATAGTAGAGAAATTAATAAAATTACAATAAAGTATAGGTTTCCTATACCTCGTTTAAATGATATGATGGATGTGCTTGTAGGAGAAAAATATTTTACTAAGACTGATCTAAGGAATGGTTATTATCATATTTGAATTCATGAAGGAGATGAGTTGAAAACTACTTTCAAGACTAGGGATGGCTTATATGAATGGATGGTGATGCCATTCAGATTCTCTAATACATCTGGCACATTTATGAGCATGATGAATACAGTGCTATGAGAATATATTGGTGAGTTTATGGTTTTTCATTTTGATGATATTTTGATATTCATTAAGACTAAATAAGAACACTTACAACATTTGAGAATGGTAATGGATTTGTTAAGAAAGGACAAGTTGTATGTAAATTTGAAGAAGTACAAGTTTATGCAAAATAGTTTGGTATTTTTGGGATTTGTATTTTCAGTAGATGGTGTGAAAATGGATGAAGAAAAGATAAAGGCAATTGTTGAGTGGCTTATTCCAAGAAGCATTACAGAGGTAAGTATTTTCCATGGTTTAGCAACTTTTTATAGAAAATTTATTAAAAAATTTAGTAGTATTGTGGCACCAATAACATATTGCATGAGAGGAAAAGAATTTGTATGGACTAGAGAAGCCATAGAAATTTTGAAGAAGAAGATTACAGAAAGACTAATTTTAGCATTACCTTATTTTAACAAAGTGTTTGAGGTTGATTATGATGCTTCGTTTGTACAAATTATGCTATGTTGAGTCAAGAAGGAAAGCCAATAGCATATTTTAGTGAGAAATTGAATGAGGTAAGAATGAAGTGTTCTACTTATGATTCTAAACTTTAAGTAATTATACAAGAATTAAGACATTGGAGGCATTATCTAGTGCCTAAGGAGTTTATACTATTTATAGATCATAAGGATTTGAAGTATCTGAATACACAAAAGAAGTTGAATAGTAGGCATGCAAAGTGGATTTATTTCTTGTAGAGGTATACTTTTGTGTTGAAACATAAATCAGGAAAATAGAATTGGGTAATTGATGCATTGAGTAGGAGGGTATCATTATTAACTACTATGGTGAGTGAAGTAATTGGATTTGAAGATATTAAATAATTATATGATATTGATCCATATTTTAGCAACGTAGTTGAGAAGTGCAAGAATCCATTAACAAGTGGCATAAATACTATTCATGATGAGTATCTTATGTAAGAAGGTTATCTCTTCAAAGGGAAATAATTGTGCATTCTAGTAGGGTCTCTACGAGACAATATAATAAAAAAATTACATAATGGTGGTTTGGTTAGACATTTTGGTAAGATGAAGACAATATATTTGGTGGAGGAAAAGTATTTTTGGCCAAAGATGAAGAGAGATGTGACAAGGTATGTTTCAAGGTGTAGAATATGTTAGGTGGCTAAAAGACATACATAAAATACTGGACTTTACATGCCATTGCCAGTTCCAAGAGGTTCATATAAACCATCTATAGTCTTGAATGTTTTTTTCCATTCATCTCCTTCATTAATCCATATATGATAGTATCCACTCCTTAGATCAATCTTGGTAAAATATTTTACTCCTTCAAGAACATCCATCATATCATCTAAACAAAGTATAGGAAACATATACTTTGTTGTAATTTTATTGATTTCTCTACTATCCACACACATCCTCCACCCTCCATCTTTCTTTAGAGTGAGCAATCTTGGCATTGCACGTGGACTCATGCTCTCCCTTACTACAACTTTCCTCACCAGTTCAATAACTTATTTAATTTATTCTACATGTTTTGTCGGACTCATCTTATAATATGCTTGATTGGGTAGACTTGATCCTAGAATCAAATCAATATGATGTTGAATATCTCTCTTTGGTGGTAAACCATATGGTAACTCATCAAGTATAAGATTTGCATATTGTTTCAACACTAATATTTCTAATGGTATTTACACCACTTTTGTGTCTTATTTCTTCATTACTATTGCATAACAACAACCCATGATATTCATATCTTTGATAAAAAAATTTGCATTCAGCATGATTTCAACTTTCCTTTCTTCTTTAAGAGGTAACAAAAAAAACTTCATACCATCTTTCCAAAAATTATACATGTTCTTTGATCCATCATGAATTATTTTTCTATCAAAGTTGTGGCCTTCCCAATAAGACATGGCATGCATCCATTGGTATAACATCACACCATATTTCATCCTTGTGAGTTTTACCTATAGAAAACTTGATTAAGCACCTTTTATCTACTGTAACTTCATTCCCTTTATTAAACCATGAAATTCAATAAGGATTATGATGCTTTTTACACTGCAAACCTAGTTTCTCAATCATATCCTTTGAAACTATAATTTCACAACTACCACCATCTATAATTATTTTTCATATCTTACCTCCTAAAGTATACCTTGTTTGAAATATATTTGTTCACAGCCATGCATCACCACCTTATTTATTTTATACATGTTATTTTTTTGGAGCAATAATTTTTCTTCTCATCATGATATTTTCTCCAATATTTGTTGTTGTAACTTCAATATTTTGCTCTTCTTTTTTAGTTTCAATTAAATTCACTCTTGGGTGATCCTCTTGGCTCCTTTATTGATCTTGGTATTGTAGACACTCAAACACTTTATTATCTTATTCTCTATATCTAAAATAAGCATAAGATCTATGTTGATTTGGAAACCATCCTCTACCACCACTATAGGTTCAACCATTCTAAAATCATCTTCCCCTTTGCTCGTATTGAAACCCTTGTCTATTATCTTCTTGTATTTTTACACCACTTGATGATTCTCCTCTAGTGGAATTGAACCCACCTCTATTTTTATTAAATTCACCTTATCCCCTTATTGGAGGGGATTTTCCTCTTCTTGGACCAATAGATGTTCATAAATTCTATCTATTTTGTTTTTCTTCTACTTTAAAAGCTAATTGATAAGCTTCCTTCATGCAAAGTATTCTATGCATGCTTAATTCATCTTGAATAGAAAACTTCAAACCATTTACATACCTTGTGACTATCTATTATTCTATTTCATCATGATTCACTCATATGAGAAGCTTGTAAAAATTATATATATACTTTTGTATATTTTGATCCCTCTACCTCAAATTTTAGAATCTTCTGTATATGGTTTGTGCATAATTCATAGGAAGAAATTTATCTCTCAGCTTCTTATCCATATTTTTCCATGAGTTTATCTTCTCTTTAATTTTTTTCTATCTTTATTGTTATAGGTGATCCCACCAAATCATTACATGACTCTTCAATTTAGTACATGAAAACTTTATCTTCTTGTCTACTCTCATAGTTCTCCATTCAAAAAACTTATCCATGTTGTTCATTCAATCTATCAACTCCTCTGGTGTTAAACTTCCTCCATAATCTAGAACATAAACCTTGATTCATTCATTCCTTTCTTATAAATCTCTAACCATCCTCTCTTCCATTGATGGTGGTTATTTTTTATTCCTCTTCATTCAAAATTACCATCATCTCTTCCATTGATGGTGGCTTTTTTTGTTGCTCCTCCTCTTACAAAATTTCTTCTTTATGATCTGTGGCATCCTTGACATCATCTCTTAATATCCTTCATCTTTGATTCATAATGATCTTAGATAATTGTTTTACTTACCTCTACAACTCTTACATATTCCAGTTCATTTGAGTGACTCCACATATTCTCACCATCTCTTATAGCTCCAAGATTTTAACTTGATCTAATACCAAATACTAAACATGAATACTATTAATACAATAAAATACAAATAGGCAAATCTTCTAAAAAAATAACCTATATTAATTCATATTTTATCATTCAAATAATTACAAACCATGCATCATAAATAAACTTCAACTCAAAATTGGAGTTGACATACAAGATTCATAACTCTAAAAATGAATAAAACTCGACCTACTATTTTTAGAAACTATTAATTTAGTAATTTTAGCATGCAAGAACACACAACTCTAAAAATATCCAAAAATAAACTAAACACTAAAATTAACTTATCAGATGAATATCAACTAAAGTTCATGTCTGATTACAAAATATAAAAAATTTAAATTTAGAAAAACATCAAAAATAATATTAAACTATAATTTTAGACCCTTAAATGGTCATGTGTGGCCTTTGAAAAATATTGAAAACATATATAACTAGATAATTCATGTTATGGCTGCACCAAAAATTTTGAGAAGGTTGTTTTGGCATGAAGATGGGCTCAAACAGAGCTACATATCAAAAGTTATGGCCTTGCAAATTTTAGCCTCCACGAAAATTACAAGAAGTAAGAAGAAAGTTGCATGAAAGTAATGAGAAGTATAAACAATAATAGATTTCAGAACAAGGTCAAAAATGTTTGAAGAAGGATATTTAGTGATGGTTTACTTGAGGAAAGAGAGATTTATGAAAGGCACGTATAAAAAGTTAAAGTACAAAAAATTTGGACCATATAAAATTATGAATAAAATAAATGGCAATGCTTATGAGGTGAGTTTACCATAGAATTTATATATCTCTCCAATATTTAATGTTTTATATTTATATGATTTCCATGGAGAAGGTGGTGAAGGTGAAGAAGATGAAGAAGTAGATTGTCAACAACAGGTGTCAAAGAAGAAGATAAACTAAACACTAAAATTAACCTATCGAATGAATTTCAACTAAATTTCATGTCTAATTACAAAAATATATAATTTAAAAATTTATACAAATACCAAAAATAATATTAAATTATAATTTTTCACCCTTAGATGGTCATGTATGGGCTTCAAAAAATATTTAAAACGTCCATAACCAGACAAGTCAAGTTATAGATGGACAAACTTTTTGAGATGTTCATTTTGGAATGAAGATGGGCTCAAATGGAGATATGGATCAAAATTTATGGCCTTCAAAATTTTGGCCTCTTTTTCTACATCATTATTCCATCACAGTGGTTGGTTTACTATTTACACCAATATCTACACCAACATTTGCACCAGTATCTACACCAATTTTTGCACTAGAAATATCTATTGGTATTCATATGGGGATTCTAAATTAATTCATTTCTCTAATTAGGTGATGAAGGATTCAATCACACCTTTATTTTTTAATCACACCCACTTTTTGATGAGGATTGGGGCATACACAACCAATCCAAGATTTTTAATGTTAATACACACAACCTACCACAGTCACCAACTTTTACACTAGAAAAACAAAATGGTTCACGCACCCAACAAAGTGTATTTATTCATTTTCAATCTCTTGTTTAGATTATAGTTCAATTTTTGAGTATCCATATTAAGTAAAGACTGATGTTATATATGTCTCATTGTAGGTTTGTGTGGAGCAATGCTTAGCATTATGGCCTATAACCAGGACTCCTTGCCACATGTAAGTTCAAGTACACACTCTTTTTCAATTTAATCTAGTACTTATTCTTTTAATGAATTAATATAATAAAATGGGAAAAATGTAGACATGTAAATTAACATTTAGCTAAAATCATGCACTTGTGACCACTCTTTTAGACACTTAACTCTAGACCTATCTTAGGGACCATTTTGATCATTTTTTGACTACCTTGCAAACTCTTATATGCTAATAGATGGCCCTAAAATGTACTCATACCCATTTTTATCAACCTTAGACATCCTTTAGGTCATACCTAGCCAAAAACATGATCAAAACACCCATAGGACAAGAGTGCACTGCTCTATTGTCCTTTCTCCTTGTCCTATCTTCCTACTAAATAACTACTAATTTTCCAAATTTAAAGTTACAGGAAGGTTAGCGTATGTCCCTAATGAGACCCATTTGAAGTATTTTCAATGATATGACTATATAAACACTTTTAAAATATTTTTTCCTAGAGGAAGGCTTCCACATCAAAAATCACCAGAATCACACTTGCACATTGAGATCAAAATACCTAATTCTCCCAATTTTGATTACATACAACCCTAGTAGCCCAAAGCTCAAGTATAAATATAATTTATAGGTCATAAGTCATAGTTAAGGCACCTAATCACATCATCATTACACCAACATATAGTATATTGCACCAATTATTCACACACCATCATAACATGAAATAACTACATGAAGTTTGATCCCTCTTCAGAGTATTGGTATATAGGCAATGCTCAACACATGGGGTGTTGAGGTCTCACCTAAATTCAACTAATAACCCTTTTTACCCATTGATTTTCATTGGTATTCACATGTTAAGGGGTTAGGTCTTGAAGGAAAATTTGTCACATAATGGTCTATGTAAGTGATCATGATCTCTCGCATTAGATATCAGTTTTATAGATGAAGGCACAGAGAAACCAAAAAAGTCGATTTCCTCCCTACAAGTGGATAGGAGTTCCCTAGGATGGATGTGAGTTCCACCCTTATAGTGTCCTCTTCCTAGTGCTATTATCTAGGCCCATATCTAGTTCTATATTATTGATTCTACTCACCAAACCTCTCTACACAATAAGTTTCATACCTTAATTCCTCCTAGAGGTACATTTTCTAGCTAAGTCTTTATTTTCTCCTGGCATTATACTTTTTTAGTAAGTTTATAGATTATATCTGTTCCAAATCAATTAATTTTATCATTTTTATATTAATCTCTTAAATTTTCATGGTAGTATTGTCATCTAGGTTTTCACTTTGAATCTCAAATTTGATCAAACACTATCATACATGATAGAGTCTATGTGTACAAATATACAAGCCCTTACATGACCCTCCATCCTTTGATTTTTTTTTCAAGTTGATGATGTATTCATGAATTTCCATGCTTATTTACACAGTCATACTACCTTGTACACCTTTTGCTAATTATTTGTTGCTTCATGTTTCTATGTCCAGTCGATATACTTTTAAATTTTTATATATGTTTTGTGGGTGTGTTTATAGGCATAATAGATAAAATATGCTTATGCTTCAACCTCATGTGAAATGGAGGATTTATTTTCAAGAGCTGAGCAATAAAAACAAAGACTCTTCATAGAAAGGTATTACTTCTAGTGTTTTTTATCACCTTCCCATCACTATATTCATAATTAATTGTGCTCATCTATAGTAAATCATGATTATAATGGAATAATTTGAGATTTTAGTTTCATTCATTTTAAATTGAAGAAAAAATATGTTCATTTTGATTAAACTAAATTTAAGGAGAATGATTATTTTGTGTGATAGGTAGGGACATGTTTTTAGAGAATCGGTACTATAATAGGCATAGGATCCAAAGAAGATGTCTAAGTCATCTGAGGAGGAAATGGAGGCCACCAATGGAAGAGCCTCAAATTCACATTTTAAAATTGTCAATAAGCATTTGGGTGACTTTTATTTGTTTTTTCACCACTCCCTCAAATAAATGGATAAGTGAATTTCAATGATTTTTTTGTAAAAATAGGGTAAACCCTTCAATGTCTTCATTGTATCAAAAAAATAACAATGTAAATGCATGGCCATGGTGATGTTTGGATTAAATGCATTATATGGTCATAATTAGACATAAAAATGCCTATGGAAAGGTGTTTAGAAATCAAGCAACACGCACTATTTGATTCAATATACAGGTGATCTTGGTTATAAGATACATGCCTAGGAGTTTGGTAAACTCATTTTAATCCAGTTTTAACAAAGTTTTACTTTTCTCTATAGACCTTGTTTATTTACAACACATTGTGACAATTAGTATTTACTTTTGGAGACATAAAATGAGCTCAGTCAAATTGGTATTGGAGCAAGATGATGCTAAGTTGTAAGTTATTGATTTAATTGAGCTTCATAGAATTTTGAAATAAATATATAAGAATTATCATGAGAAACCATTATTGGTATCACCTGATGGATTCTTTGATGCACCTTGGTTTCAATCTCTTCTTTGCATTCTAATTTTTTGCATATATTTATATCATGGAGTGAATCTCTAATGAGGACTCCTTAGGCATATGTTATGGTGCATAAAAAATAGGCCAATCTTCCAGAGGCCATAACTTCTGACCCATAACTCTGTTTGAGCTCTTCCACGTGCCAAAACAATCATTTCAAAAAAAAATTGCTGTCCAAAGTGGCCATATCCACTTAGATTTGATTTCAATATTTTTATGAGGGCATTCGTGATCATTTGAGGGTTCGAAATTACCATTTAATGATTTTTTCATGAATTTTTTTATTTTTAGAATTTGTATATTTTTAGCACCAGATGTCAAATTCAGTTGAATTTCATCCCATAGGTTAATTATAGTGTTTATATTATTTTAATATATTTTTAGAGCTATGTGTGCTTGCATCCAAAACTTACTATGAATAATAGCAGCTAAAAATAGGCATTTTTTTAGATTTTAGTGTTTTTCAAATTTTTGCATGTCAACTCTAATTCTAAGTTGAGGCTTACTTAAGAATGGTTTGGGTTTATAATTATTTCAAGTAATTCAATATGAATCAATATAAATTATTGTTCAAAATCTTGGCCTATTGGTAATTTTATTATCTTGATAGTTTTTGGGTGCATTATCTGGTATCAGAGCAAGTTTGAATCTTAGAGGAGTACGACATGAAAAAACGATGAGGAGGTATTATGTAGATGAACCAGAATATAAAAAAAAATCAAAAATAAAGTTTAAAAATGAACATAGGTTATCACTAATCAGGTAAAAAGACAAGGTGGTGATGAAGTCGAGGAAGAAACAGATCATGATTTAGAAGTTCAATAAGAAATAGAATGGCAAAAGCAGTCACCATTGATGGAAGAGAGGATGGTTTGAGATTTAGAAGGAAGGAATGAAGGAATCTAATTTGATGCTCCAAATTATGGAGGCAGTTTAAAACTAGAGGAGTTGATAGATTGGATGAATAGCATGGAGAAATTCTTTGAGTGGAAGACTATGAGAGAAGACAAGAAGGTAAAGTTTCCATGCACAAAGTTGAAAGGTCATGCAATGATTTGGTGGGATCACTTATAGAAAGAGAGATAGAGAAAAGGTGAAGATAATATTAATTCATGAAAAAAGATGGAAAATAAGTTGAGGGAGAATTTCTTTTTGTGGATTATGCACAAACCATATACAGAAGATTTTAGAATTTGACGCAAAAAGATCATAATATAAAAGAGTATATACATGAGTTTTATAAGCTTTTAATACAAGTGAAACTTGATGAAATAGAAGAGTAGATGGTTGTAAGGAAATGGTTTGAAATTTACTATTCAAAATTAATTAAGCATGCATAGAATACTTGGCATAGAGGAAGCTTATCAATTAGCCTTGAAGGTAGAAGAAAAATAAAATAGATAGAATTTTAGAAGAACATATTTTGGTGTAAAAAGAGGTGAATCCCCTCCAAATAGGGGATGAGGTTGGTTTAATACCAATATATGTGGGTCTAATACCAATAGAGGTAAATTATCATGAGGTGCAAAAAGGCAAGATGATAATAGGAAAGGGTTTCAATAATAATAAAGAGGATGAGGATTTTAGAGAGGATGAGATTACGATGGTGCTAGAGGGTGGTTTCTGAATCAGCATATATCTTATGATTTTTATAGATGTAGAGAAGAAGGACATAGAGCATTTGAGTGTCCACACTATCAAGATCAAAAAAAGAGGCAACAAGATCACCCAAGAGTGAATCCAGTTGAGGCCAAGATAGAGGAGCAAAATATTGAAGTTGCACCTATAAATGTTGGACATAATCTCATGATGAGAAGACGCATGATTGCTCCAAGGAAGGAATAAGTGAAAAATAAAGAAAGTGGTGATGCATGGATGCGATCAAATATTTTTCAAACAAGATATACTTCAGGGGGAAAGGTATGCAAAGTAATTATAGGTGGTGATAGTTGTGAAAATAATTTTTCTAAAGAAATGATAGAGAAACTAAATCTACAATGTGTAAATCATCCTAATCCTTATCAGATTTCATGGTTTAAGAAAGGGAATGAGGTTATTGTAGATAAAAGGTGCTTAATCAATTTTTCTATAGGAAAAAGTTATAATGATGAAATATGGTGTGACATTATTCTGATGGATACATGCCATGTGTTTTTGAGAAGATCATGGTAATTTAATAGGGAAGTAATTCATGATGGAGCAAATAACACGTACACTTTTTGGAAAGGAGGTATAAAGGTAGTTTTATTACCTCTTAAAGAGGAAGAGAAGGCAGAAAACATGCTCTCTACTAAAGAATTTATCCAAGATATGAAGATAGTAGCTTGTTTTTATGTATTAGTAGAAAGTAATGAAGACACATAAATGGTTAAAATACCAATAGAAGCAATAAGAGTTTTGAAATAATATATAGATGTTATGCATGATGAGTTACCAGATGGTTTACCACTAAAGAGAGATATTCAAAATCACATTGACTTGATTTCTAGGATCAACTTTACCCAATCAAGTAGCTTATAATATGAGTCCAACATAACATGAAGAATTAAATAAATAGGTTACTGAATTACTAAGAAAGAAGGTGATAAGAGAGAGTATGAGTCCATGTGTAACCTTAGAATTTCTAACTCCAAAGAAAGATAGAGGATGGATAATAGAGAAATTAATAACATTACAATCTAGGTTTCTTATACCTCATTTAGATGATATGATAGATGTGCTTGTAAGAGTTAAATATTTTACCAAGATTGATCTAAGGAGTGGTTATTATCAAATTCAAATTTGTGAAGGAGATGAGTGGAAAACTACATTCAAGACTAGGGATGGCTTATATGAGTGGATGGTGATGCCCTTCATATTATCTAATGTACTTAGCACATTTATGAGGGTGATGAATATAATGCTAAAAGAATATATTGGTAAGTTTTTGGTTATTTATTTTGATGATAGTTTTATATTTAGTAAGACTAAATAAGAACACTTACAACATTTGAGAATGGTATTGGATTTTTTAAGAAAGGAGAAGTTGTATGTAAATTTGAAGAAGTTCAGGTTTATGTAGAATAGTTTGGTATTTTTAGGATTTGTAGTTTTAGTAGATAGTGTGAGAATGGATGAAGATAAAATAAAGGCAATTGTTGAGTGGCATATTCCAAAAAACATTACAGAGGTAAGAAGTTTCCATGGTTTAGCAACTTTTTATAGAAAATTTATTAAAAAATTTAGTGGTATTGTGGCACTAATAACAAATTGCATGAGAGTGAAGAATTTACATGGACTAGAGCAACCACAGAAAGCTTTGAATTTTTTTATAAGAAGATTACAAAAAGAATAATTTTAGCTTTGTCAAATTTTAGCAAAGTGTTTGAGGTTGATTTTGATGCTTCATTTTTGGGAATTGGTGTTGTGTTAAGTCAAAAAGGAAATCCAATAACATATTTCATTGAGAAATTGAATGATGTAAGAACAGAGTATTCTACTTATGATGTTGAAATTTATGTAATTATACAAGCATTAAGATATTGGAAGCATTATTTGGTCCCTAAGGAGTTTATACTATTTATAGATCATAAGGCTTTGAAGTATGTGAATACACAAAAGAAGTTGAATAGTAGGCATGCAAAGTGGGTTTATTTTTTGCAGGGGTATACTTTTGTGTTGAAACATAAATCAAGAAAATAGAATCAGGTAGTTAATGCATTGAACAGGAGAGTAGTGTTATTAACTACTATGGTGAGTGAGG
Source organism: Torreya grandis (assembly GCA_037957365.1). Classification (NCBI taxonomy): domain Eukaryota; kingdom Viridiplantae; phylum Streptophyta; class Pinopsida; order Cupressales; family Taxaceae; genus Torreya; species Torreya grandis. Next base: position 1,006,607 of record JARHVA010002300.1, on the reverse strand, counting down.
TAGATGGATTTAAAGTTATCAAAGAATTATATGATATTGATCCATATTTTTTCAAGGTTGTTGAGTAGTGCAGGAATCCATTAACTAGTGGGATAGATAGTATTCATGATATCTTATACAATAAGGTTATATCTTCAAAAGGAAATAATTATGCATTCTAGTTGGGTTTTTACAAGACAATATAATAAGAGAATTACATAGTGGTGGTTTGGCTGGACATTATGGTAAGACAAAGATAATGTAAATATGAAGAGAGATATGACAATGTATGTTTCAAGGTGTGGGATCTATCAAGTGGATAAAGGACATGCACAAAATACTGGACTATACATGCCATTATTGATTCCAAGAAGATCAAGATTTTGTGTTGGGATTACCAAACACACAAAGAGGTAATGATTCATTTTTTGTTGTTGTAGATAGATTTTCTAAGATGGTTCATTTCATTGCATGTAATAAAACCAATGATGCCACTAGAGTTGCAGAATTATTTTTTAAGATTATTGTGAGATTGTGTGGTGTTCTAAAAAATATTACTTCAGATAAGGACACAAAATTTCTAAGCCACTTTTGGAGGATTTGTGGAAGAATATGGTTACTAAGATACAATTTAGTAGTGCATATCACCCACAAATATATGGATAGTTAGAAGTTGTGAATATGTTCTTAGAAAATTTGTTGAGATGCATAGTGGGAGAGAAGCCCAGGCAATGGGACTTGGCTTTACCACAAGCTGAGTTTGCATATAACAATTCAATTAATAAATCAACAAGAAAATCACCATTTCAAATTATTTATGGGAGGAATACTATGGGTATTTTAATTCAATAAAACTACCAATTCCAAGTTGAATTAGTGATGATGCAGAAGCATTTGTAGAGCATATGCAATAGTTGTAAGAAGGATTAAGAAGAAAGTTGCAGGGAAGTAATGAGCAATATAAAGCATTAGAAAATGTCAAAAGAAGATCAAAAGTATTTGAATATGAAGAGTTGGTAATGGTTTAATTGAGGAAATAAATATTTTCAAAAGGCACATACAACAAGTTGAAGTACAAGAAAATTGGACCATGCAAGATTGTGAAGAAAATCAATGATAATGCTTATGAGGTGAATTTACCACAAAATTTTGATATATCTCTAGTATTTAATGTCTTAGATTTATATAAATTATATGGAGAAGAAGATGAAGGTGATGAAGTTAAAGAAGTAAAATGGCAATAACAGCTTCCAAAGAAAAAGAAGGAAAAAATAGTGCAAGTTTTGGATATGAAGATAGCGAACACAAGGCAAGGAAATTATAACAGGTATTTGGTGCAATGGAAAGGATTGCATCAAGAAGAGAACACTTGGATTACAGAATGGGAGATAAAAAAGACTGATAAAAAAAATGGCAGCTATATAATCAGGCCATCTTGTAGGAGCTGAGTTGTTTTCAACTAGAGGAGAATGATGTAGCAAAAATAGGCCAATTTTCTTAAGGCCATAACTTTTGAGCCATAGCTCTATTTGATCTATTCCATGTGCCAAATGATCATATCAAAAATTTATTTGCTTCCCTAAGCATCCTTATCTACTTAGAGATGATTTTGATATTTTTTGGAGGGCATTCGTGATCATTTAAGGGTCCAAAATTACTGTTTAATGATTTTTTTAAGAATTTTCTATTTTTAGAAATTATATATATTTAGGACCAGAAGTCAACTTCAGTTGAATTTCATCTCATAGGATAATTATAGTGTTTAGATTATTTTAGGATTTTTTTAGATCTGTGCATGCTTGCATGTGAAACTTACTATAAATAGCAACTGTTAAAAATAGACTTTTTTTTAGATTTTAACTTTTTTCAAATTTTTGCATGTCAACTCTAATTCTGAGTTGAGGATTATTTAAGCATGGTTTGTTTTTGTAATTATTTCAATTCATTCAATACAAATCAATATAAATTATTATTCAGAATCTTGGCCTATTGGTAATTTTATTGTCTTGATAGTTTTCGGGTTCATTATGTTAAATTTTGGTTACAATTAATCTTGTTTGATTTTTCTTAACTCATAATTTAATACACACATACATGGTCATGATTGAAAACTTTTTTTCTTTGGATGCATGATCCAAAAAGTTTTTTTTCCCTATATTCTTGGCCATGAGGTTGTTAGGTGAGCTTGTTTGGTAAAATGGAAATTGCAATGTCTTTCTTACCTCAAGTTTTGAGTTAATAAAATGGCATATGACTTGTAGTATTTTTGAAAGTGTTGGTGAGGGTGTGATAAAAGTTCAACATGGGGATCATGCAATTCCTTATTACTAGGTAAAATGTAGAGAATGTAAATTTTGTAATTTGGGGAAGATAAATCTAAGAGGTAGATTAAGTTATGATTTCAATAGTTGAAAACATGTTCTAGACCATGAAATTAGAATAAAAGAACCCAATATTAATTGCAGTGACATTTGGGATAGTTATGAAAATGGCCTAAAGAAAGGAGATGGAGGATAAAGGGATTTGATTCATAATTGATGAAATGAATGCTTTAAAGATGAGTGTAGGGATCTAGTCATAAACGAGAGATATTTCCCACCAATAATATACGTGGATGAGTCAAAAATTAGTAGCTCAAGGAGAGAAGTAAAACATGGCAATGCTGAGAGGCCAACAACAACAAAAGGCAAGAAAGATAGGCCATTCAAGGGTTGCAAAAGGGACTCTATATCAAGATTTGCTATTATTTCCCATTCTATTCATAATTATTTAGAAGTATTTTAGTTGTTCTCCTTAGAGAAATAATGTCATGTGTGGAGGTTGCCCACTCACTTGGACCAATCTATCTAGAAATGCTTTATCTAACTTATGATCTTTTTCCAAACTCTCTCTTGCATTAGGTGTCATGCTATGTTTAGTATTTAGCTCTATTATAAAACACATATTGAATACAATTATATGTATGTATGTATGTATGTATGTATGTATGTATGAATTAGGAAAATGTTAAATCAGTGTTGACATAGTTTCCTCTTGTGAACAATTTAGAGAATTGGCATCATATAATGCTAGTATGCTTGACAGGAAATCTACTACATCCATAATTTGTAGTTGATTCCCTTTAAATATGGTAACAAATAATTATAATTACAATATTTAGAAGCAATAAGAAATGCGTACAAGGGTGCAAAGTCTCTTTTTACACTTGATATGTTTTTTTAAACATTATGGACCTTGTAAATTCTATGCGATGATAAAATCACATCATTTTTATCTGTAATGTATGTAGGTTCATTATTTTCAACTTCAGAGTTGTTTGGAATCATAATCCTATATTCTAGTATGTTGTTAATATGACTCTCTAGTTATTTTGAGGCAAACTCAATCGAAATAAATTGAATGTTATCTGTACCATGGATATGAAGCATCATTTGTTTTTCATCCTTGCATTTATAGTTGATAGAATCTCATTATCTCATTGATTTTTCCATAAATTTCAAGTATATCCACAAAACTAAAACTACTCAAGAAAAGACACTCATGGATCAATGAGATAATATTAGAGCCAAATTTACTTGCATTCAAGCTCTAGAAAACCTTGTGGTTAGTTTAGAAAGGGACAAAGTTATGTCTGTGGGTTTGATATCCCTTAAAGTTAATGAGATGAAGACATGGACATGGCAATTTATCCTAGGTATCTTCAATGTAATCAAGCAAAAGCCTTGACCATGTTGTCCATGAGAAGCTCAGGGAAAACATTGCCAATTGTGTGGCTCTTGCAGTTGGTAGGCCCCTGAATTAATTATGATGTGATTCACAGAGAGCCTTGTTGACTTACTTAGACTCACCAAATAGACTAGTATTTTGTTTATATGTAAGTGGAATGATCGACAAAGTCCATTAAATGATAATATGTTGCATATGGAATATTGTGGGATCACTATAAATATGAGAAAGACGCATTTTTATTTCTCCTTCTTATTTCAATTCTAACTTAGCTCTCTAGGAAGTAATACTGATAGAAAATATAATTTAAATAGTAGTTTTCCTACAAATGCTCTTGATGATGCTTGTTTTAATCACGTCAAGATATTATCCATGGGTTCTCACAACAACCTTGATTACAATTCTTAGTAGCTTATTAATGGTCTCTATGTGTTTATAATGGCCCCTTAAGTGTTTATGTCCATTTAATTTTCTATTATATCCCTGCTTGGTCAAATATTCATATCACATTGAAAACAATAAATATAATTTTATTCAATTAATGGTCTCATTCTTTCATAAAATGGGCCCCTTATTTTGTATTAATAATAAGATTTTATATTTTATTAATGATATGTAAGTTTTTTTTCATGTTTTTTATGTACACATTTCCATATCACATTTAAAAATAATGAATGTCAATAATAAAATAATATTGCTAGTTTGAAAATTATTATTGGTCAAATTTTTAAAATTAATATGTCTCTTTAATGACACTAAAAATATGAAGAAAAAAATATGGTGCAAAAAATATCGTGATACGACTTTTCAAAACATATATTTTCCTCTAAAGCAATGTTTTCAAAATTTAAAAATGTTAAACTATCTAATTCCAAATTTGAAGAATACAAAGTGACATAATATGAAAGATATAGAATCTTAAAATTAAGGGTGTGAACCATGATTAATCTTAATCAACACTCACAAACTGGTAAGGTCCACACTCTCAACCAATCACATAAATTTACACAAAAAATATTAAATATTAAAAAAAAATTAATTAATTACTCAACTAAAATCAAACAATTTATGAGTATTAATTAAAATTACCCTCAATAAACCCCTTCCCCTAACTCCTTTAACTAAATATAATTTTTTTAAAATACTTTTCAAATTAAAACTCATCTTATGTAAAAACCTCTTAAAATGTATATGAACGACATAAGTGATCCTTAACCTTAACTGCCACGAGTCTTTTATGAATATTTTTCGAATGCTAAGACTCATCATATCTAGAACCCATTAAAATGTATGGGCAATGTAAGTGATCCTTAACCTTAGCTGCCAAGTGTATTTTTGGAATGGTTGTCGATCTTCACTAAATTTCAACCTTATTCTTAAAGAGGGGCTCTATTGTGGGGATGAAAAATCATAAATACCGCCATCCACCTATCAGATCTAAACCTAAAAAGCAATCAAGGAATTTTTGTTGTTTTCTCAGTCCCCACAAATTTGAGGTTTTACAATCTTTTTACCTTTTAGGGTTAATATTGCTACGTGGGCTGTTTGCTGTTTCTTAGCACGTTAGCAGTCTTTGTATAATTACTTGTATCGAAAGTCTCTTCCCCTCAAATGAACACAATGAGACGGGCAACGGGCATGAGAATTTTACTTGCAAAAGCTGACAGTGAGACCAGGAGAAAAAAAACTGTCTTGTGTGGTGTTTTGATGGGAAAATGATTTGATTTGTACGATACAGACTGAATCTTGGCTAAGGGAAAATGATAAAGATCATCTCTCTACATTTGCCATATCGTGTAAATGTTTATATGATTTAATTCTCATCTTGATTGGCTGCTGTCTGGTAGGTACCCTATTTTAATTGCAATCGAAATCTTTAGAAAAGAAAAAATAAATAAAAAAAATAGACGATTTAGAGTTTAAAATTATATTTAATTATTAAATGATTATTGATTTATAATTTATAAAATTGTTTGGCTTACAAAGAATTTATTAGAGATGATTTTTATTATTAACAAAATTTAATATAATAAAAAAAGATGAAATTTGGATTGTGCTTCAAAAAAATTTGACAGAATGAATATCTTTTAAATCTTAATTTTTAATTTAAAATTACTATGTAAAACAATGGTCAACTATATATATATATTTAAAAATGAAATATGCATAAAATAGTTACATAGAACTACCTTTCCCTACTGAAACGATAATAAAATTAGAAATTTGAATCAGAAGCTGACTCCCCCTAATAAAACTGATGGAAAAAAAGAGAAATTTTTTTTATAAAAAAAAACAAAGAAAAAAGAAAAAGAAAACATTCTTAATTATATGTATATGAAATATTTTTTTAACATATTAGAGAACTTCTGCAAACCATATATGTTGTGTTCGAAACAGTCATGACCAACCTCAATCCAACAAAGACCTCGAATCCTTGCGTAGAATAAATTCTTTAAAATTACAAGAATAAATTCTATAAAATTACATGTGGTTATCTGCCTTTTCTTATATATCTGTAATGTTTTCCCAAAATTTATGGATGTATGCACCAGCCATTTCTCTTCTACGTCGTTCAAGCAATATAGTATCGTAAATGTTCATCATTTGCCACTCCCAAAACATTTAACCGTCGGGGGTGATATAATTTCTTAATTCGGTGAAAAATACACTCACAAGCCAACCAAAATTTGATTATATCATGTCTGAAATGTGTTGTATATATTTTTAAAATGAATTATACTCTACATGTGTTTTTGGATTATACGTGCACAATGGGGCTTGTTTTTAAAGAATCATATGGTGGTTTTTTTTGGGGTGGTTTTAACCATAGTCTTGGTATCTATTGTAATATAAGATTATTTGAATGATTTTTTATGTCTATATTTATATATACTCTCACATATATTAAGGTAAAGTAGAATTTAGTAGTGTATTATTGTATTCTAAATAATTAATTTAATGTAATAATAAAGAAAGTCATTGTGTCTATTTTTTTCGAAAGAGTTTTTTTAAGTAAAAATTTTGTGTATCGTGAGTCCCTTTTGTTATAGTTTTGATTATGTTAGAATTGCTTTTTGTATTAGTTTATTAATGTATTTTCTCCTTATTTAGTATTAGAGTTAAGTTTTACATTTTGTTTGAAGAGTTAGGGTTTCATTTCTTTGTGATAAATTATTTCTTGAGTGGGAATTATGCGTGTGAGAATATTTTTATGAAGGAAAATGATGACAAATATAATGATAGAGATCAAAAAATTCAGTGGCAAATATTTTAAGTTATGGAAGCTCAAGATAGAATCTTCTCATGGACAAATATGAGTGGGTTGTATTAGAAACATAAATTATAGGTCTCAAAGTAAAAGACTGGAAAAAGATTGAGAACAAGGTGAAAAGTTCAATCAAATTGTGTTTGTCAAATTCAGTTTTTCTGACTATATCAACAAATAAAATTCTTAAGGATATATAGAATAAGTTGGAGACTTTGTATCAAACAAAGTCTCCATTGAACAAACTCTTCTCCAAAAAAGTTGTATTCATTGAGGATGAATGATATTGATTATGTGGCAAAACATCCGAATGTTTTAAATATTGTGATAATTCAACAATTTGTTATCAAAATTAAAATGCATAAAGAAAACAAGTATATTACACTATTTTGTTCTTTACCTCACTCTTTGAATAATTTAGTTATGGCAATTACTAACTTACTACATCAAAACTAAAAGTTGAGAATCTAGTAACAACATTATTAGAAGAAGCGAGGCAAAAATTTGTTCAAGATTATTATACGATGGTTGATTTGATTTTGAGAGGCCATTCTTAAGAGAGAAACATAAATAAGTCAAGGGATAATCAATCATAGTCTAGAGGTAAATTTAAGACTTAAATAAAAACTCAAAGGAAATGTTGGAACTATGATAAAACTGAGCATTTTAAGAAGGTAAAACTGAGTATTTTAAGAAGAACTCCATATTTAAAAAGGTTGATAAAAGTAAGCAATCTAACGATTTTCCTTCTTCAAAAATGAAGCCCTCCAATTAAGACTTTGGGGATCTATTCTTAGAAGCTCCAAGTACACATGTATGCTATTAAGCATGGTTAATTGATTTAGGGGTTTCATTTCATATAACTTCCCATAGGGAGTGGTTATGTGAATATGAAAAGATTACGGAGATGATATTTTCTTAGGACACAACTCAACATATAAGATTATAGGGTATTAGAATCTAGTTAAGTAGATATTCAAAAACAAAAGGATTAAAACCTTCCTTGGTGTTCTACACATTTTGGGTTTTGTTAGAAATTTGATTTATGCAAGTAAGATCAATGATGTAGGTGTGCACGTAGTATTTAATAAAACTATAATTTTCGTAAATTTAGACATATTTTAGTCGGGAAAAAAAAGGCCAATATTAAAATTCTATATTTCTCATATTAGATTCCAAAGTTGTTATTGTTGAATTCTAAATTCAAGTAAATCGAATATATATATATATATATAAAGTTCTAATATTAGAGACACTAGATTCCAATACCATAAATATTGGATTCTAAAAATGTCATTATTTTTTTCTCATTCTTGACTCTTTAGTTTTGTTGTTAATGATTTAAAAAAACTTCCATTAATTGTATTTGAAAGATTTGATTGTGATATACTTGGTTTCATAATGATGTATTATTAGTTTAAATATTAATTATATTATAAGGATTGGAGTTTTATATTATATTGATTTCTTAATGTTGTACTATTAAATTTAGCATTATTAATTTTTGCGTTATTGATTCATTTACAATTTTATTATTGTTATTACAATATTAATATCCAATGTCACAAGTATTTGATTCCAAAATTATTACTTAGTATTTGATTCCCTATTTTTTAGTTTCATAATATTTCACTATCAATTTTGTGTTTGCTATTACATAAAAAACTTGTAATAATCATATTTCAATCAATTTTATTATTATTATTGAAATACTGAATTTTATCATCAATTTTATGGTTGTTATTAATAATAAACTTGTAATAATTATATTATAAGTAATCTTTTTAAATTATTGTCATAAAATTTTTGAATTCCATTATCACAAGTATTTAATTCTAATATTAATCGTTTGTTAATATGGCATTATAAATTAGATGATTATTAATAGATAAAAAACTTGCTTCCAATATTATTAATTTCTTAATATTATTATATCATTTTTTTTGGATGTTATTAATTAAAACTATTTTTTTATTATTAAACTCCACTATCCCAAAAATATTATTGGTTTCTTAATATTATTATATCAATTTTTGGTTATTATCAAATTAAAAACTTGATTCCAATATTGGAGATGATTTGTTGAATGAGGAGGGGAAGGTATGGAGTGTGGAGTGTGGAGAAGAATAGTCTATTTTAAAATGATAATGGAAAATTAGAACTTTGACAGTGCAAACTAAAACTTTATTATGCAAAATAAAAGGAAAAAATAACTAAGTTGCAATGGTGAATAATTTTTTCTTGGTTATTTTTGTATTTGGATCAAAAGTTAATTAAAATTCAAAATTTTATAAAATGGGATAACAATGGAATTGCAATTTTTGAAGAAGAGGTGATAGTGGACAGACCTAGGAAGGATCAGGGGATGTCCTCTAAGCTAGTGTTTGAGGATAATTTCAAAGTGAACTATGATGATCTTGTGTGAAATTAAAGATCCAAGTGTCATTGAAAAATGAAAAATATATTAAACCTATCAAATGACTCTCCAAATTTCATTTTTGGAAATGGTAAAATGACTATGTTTAACTAGGAAACCACTATTATTTAGAATAAGTAGTATGATACAGTCTTCAAGATCCTTATCTTTAAATGGGTAATACTTGAAAGACTAATGCTAGCAGGGCTTTAGCTACACCATTATTCAAAACCCTTGGGTTCAGCCACAATGGAGCTACCTAGGGAAAAGGTCTTAGAAGCTAAGAACCCTGACTTTGGAGCCATGTAGATTTGTCATGGTATCACATAGACCTTAAAATATTTACCCATTTCAGATGTCTTAACTACTTAAAACTCAAGTTTGAGGGTCTAACTCATTATACATTTTAAGATATAATTGATTTTATCATGATAGGTCATAAAATACACTTTTGAAACCTATGACAAAAACTTAACCTCTTGAGTACCATTTCATGACCCTAAAATCACTAATATCTAAACATAAAAAATCACTTGTAAGTAAATAATAAATATATTTATCTTTTAAAAAATTGGTTTAACATTCTCTACTTACCCTATTAAAATGAATGAAACCATAAATATACTATTTAATCACCTAAATATAACACAAAAAACCCTAAAATCTCTTCATTTAGGGTTAATTTTAGCTAAAAATGAACTCATTAAAAAATGCAATAATAACTTCCATGATCGTCAATCATCTTTCCATAGTTTACATATAATGGTCCCCATACTCGCCATACATCTATTGCTAGTCAAATTGAGGAATATAGGTAAATCTCATGCAAATCACTTATCAAGTATGGCTAGGTAAGAGCTAAATCTGTCTAGGAGAAGGAGTTGATGGAAACCACTACTATCTAGGACAAAGAGTAGGATGCACTCTTCAAAGAGTATGTAAATCCTTAAGAAGTATGGTGATAGAAAGGCTTTGGCTGCACCATTCTTCAAAGCCATTGGGTTCAACCATAACACACCTACCTATCATACCAACCAAGAAGAAGATATTTAAGGTGGTGGATGTGAAGTATTTACTCCAAGTATTCCTTCATGTAGGTGTGATTATTCAACATTTTTTATCATGTGGTGGATTGAGGAGGATATTTATCAATAAAAGTCTTGATGGGAACACTTTTATCAGAGGTTCCTTACCTTTCTCTTATTTTTATCTAGGGGAAGGGGACCAGTAGTTGGGACCCATAACTTTAGGGTCCCACATCTTTTATATTATGCCACCTTGTGCTCTAAAAAATTGGATTGAGATAGTTTAACATTTTTAAAGTTTGAAAGGTCATCCATGAGAAAAATTGACATTCTAGGAGTTCATACGATGATGTTTTCAAAAACATGTCATTTTCTCATCATATTTTTGGTGTGACTGATGGTTGGTACCAAATAGACTAATTAATTTTAAGATTTTAACCAATAATTTTCAAACTAACACATTATTTTAGCATTGGCATTCATTATTTTTAAATGTGATATGGAAATATGTACACATAGGACACAAAAAAACTTACATAGCATTAATATAAAATAAAATCTCATAAATACAAAATAAAAGGCTCATTTTAGGAAAGAATGGGAGCAATAGTTGTATACATTTGTATTTACTATTTTCAATGTGATCTATGAATATTTGATTAAGTAAGGACATAATAAAAAATAGAAGTGACCATTAATAAACACTAAAGGGACCATAATAAAACTAATTTCAACAATCATTCTCATCTCATTTCATATTTCATAAAAAAAACTCAAATCCACAAACACTAAAACAAAATATATATCTAATAAAATTTTGATATTGCATTTATAAGCAGAGAAGACAAATGTATGTTTTAAAGAGCAAACAATAAACTCTTTATAAATATAATTTTCATAGAAATATAAGAATATCAAAATTTTATCTTGTACTACCTATGGTATTTGAATCCAATACATTTCATATCACCCAAACTATGTCTCCTTGCACTCTGACTATATTTACCTCAGAATAAGAGATAGGGGATTTTTTTCATTATTAGCTCAATATCCTTGCACTTAGAATATCTTTACTTAGTAATGCCCCTATTCAACCAATTAATTGCACTATTTTACATGATATCCAAATGAAAACACCACTTGTCATTAGATAGCTGATCCGTAAATCCCTTGACTTCTATTTGACTGACCTCACATATCATTGAGACAAGAACATTCCAAGTGCTCTCATAGGGAACCAAATATTGATCTATTATTATGTCAAGGACTTCACCAACATCTCCAAATTTACCTTTTTTACACAAATCAATTATCATAAAATTAAAGGTAGAAATGTGAAGACTAAAAACTCTAGATATCATCTCCTCCAAAAAATTCTTTGGCCTCACTAAACTTTTTTTCTCTGTTGAGGCCATTGGCCAATGTTCTATATGACAATAATTTTGGAAGACAACCATTTTTAGGCATGTCTCATAATATCAACCATGCATATATATCCCTTCCTTCCTTGAAGAATCTCATTATCATTGTATTATAGTTAATTACATCAAGATTATTATTTTTTGAATAAAAGAGGGGTAAAAACTTTATTAAAACCAAGAAAACCAATGTACAGAACAGCCTGAGGCCAACGCCTCAGGAATCAACAAAACCGTGAAAAACAACAAGGACAATACAATTACACTCCAATACCACTCTCATCCTCCACAATAATCCTTTCCAAATTTTGGTGAAGTGCGTAGGGCATCTTCTCCCACCCATCAAACTTTTGGCCTTCAAATTCTTTTGATCCCCATCTTGCCAGGCAATCGGCTGTCCTGTTCCATTCCCTAGGAATATGGGCAAAAATCATAGAATCCATACAAGAACTGACCTGAAGAATCTAATGAACAATCAATGACAGCTGCCAGCACACATCAGAGGTCTTCTTCTCAAGAAGCAAATTGACTAGAACTTGAGAATCCACCTCACAGATCACTTTCCTCCATCCTAAATCATAAGCTCTCCTTAAAGCATGTAAAATCGCACAGCCTTCCATCCGATTAACTATCTACACTTCTTTGTTAATCACAAAAATCAAAACCACAAAACCAGTAGAATCCTTATCGAGCCCACCAATCCCAGTTGAGCCTGCATTCCCATGAGATGACCCCTCTGTATTGAGTTTCAAAAACCCAGCAGGAGGTGGCATCCATTTTCTCATCCTTTGCACTCTCTGTTTCACATGTCTACCTCTCCTGACACATGCTGAGATCAGAGAAATACCCTGAATGCCCAACCTCTCTGCAATCTCAGCATCACTCTTAGCCAGTGGTAGGGTAATCTCACTCTTAACCCTAATGGTTTCTTAGACCATGCCCAATATTCTAATCCAAACCTGCTAAATTCCCAAATATTCTCCTCAAAAAATCTTGCAATTTTTTTCAAGCCAGACTTACCATAAAAGGAAAATAGGACTAGCATACCAAACCTAATGAAAAAATGAAGCCAGTGAGGGTGGTCTACCCAATCTCACCCAAAAATCAGCCAAGGAGGATGCATGAACGCATTGGCATTTCCACGCTTCCCACCAAAAGTGCCATAATTGCATTGAGAAGGGGCATCAAAAGAATAAATGTTGAGAATCCTCCTCCTCGCTGCTGCATAAGGCACACCTCAAAGGGCCAGCAAATCCTCTCTTCTGGATATTATCCCACATCAAGCATTTATTCCAGGCCAAGGTCCAGGTGAAACAGTTACACTTCGGCCAAGAGAAACTATTCTATATTTTTTTCCACCAAGAAACTTCCCTCCCATCATCAATTTGCTGAGAGATCAATGCCTGGTACCCTGAAGACACTGTGTAAGATCCCTTCAGATTGGGGGCCCACACCAGAACATCCCTTTCCAAAAGGGCACTACAGCTGCATCCAATGAGAATGGAATGGAGTTCAGCACACTCCTCTTCCAATCCCACAATCAACCATTCCTGTGGTGTTTTCCACCTCGCTATCATCACCTGCCCCTGATGGGAAAACTCCTTAAAATCACCCACCCTCAACCAGCTAACTACACCAAATCTTTGCGCTAGTATATTTAACTGAGGATATTGATTTGCTAGGGGTGGAAAACCATCCCAGGAGTCCTGCCAAAACCATGCCTCCATCTTGTCTTTGCATATCCAGAACAAACCTTGCTTAATAAGTGCAACCCCTTTCTGGAGCGTAGACCAAATCACCGACCCCTTCCCAATCAAAATATGTTGCGAAGTATCACTCTGAGGAACCCCTGCCAAGTACTTGTGGGATAAGATTCTAACCCACATCTGGTCAGGTTCAACACACCATCTCCAATACAGTTTCACAGCCAAAGCCGTACTAGAGAGTAACGATTGTCTTAGTCCAAGACCTCCCAGCCTTTTTAGATTACAAGCTATCTCCCATTTAATGAGACTCCATTTAGTCACTGCTAAATTGCCAGCCCAAGGAAATTGCCTTGCTAAGGAATCCAGTTCTTTCACAAAACACACAGGTGCTACCTGAACCATACACATGTATATAGGGAGCGCCTACACAACTGATTGAAGTAGCTACACCTGACTAGCAAAGGACAGCTAGCGATAGTCCAATGATTAACCTTAGCATGAAACTTGTCCAAAAGGCCCTACCACATCTCCCTAGACTATCTCCCAGTCGAGATGGGAATGCCAAGGTAGAGCAAAGGAAGACTTCCAATTTGGAACCTGAATAAATTAGCAATTCTCCATTGAATTAGAAGAGGGGTGTTGAAGAAATAAATTGAAGACTTACCCTCATTAATTAGCTATCTTGATGCCTCAAGATAAACATCCAAATCTCTACGCATATTAGACGCCTCTCTCACAGTTGCCAACCCCATCAAAGCTGAATCATCCACAAACTATAGGTGAGAGAGTGCCGAGAGACCTCCACCCCACTGCTAGCCCTAAATATGTCCCCCTTCCACATTCCTTTTGATCAACCATCCCAGCCCTTCTACCAGAAGAAGAAATAGATAAGGGGAGAGGAGATCGACTTGCCATAGGCCTCGAGAGGCTCCAAAAAAATTAGAATGCTCCCCACTAATCAAAACTGAGAAGGAGGTCGAATTCACACAGCTCATGACCCAACAAATCTTGTCCTCACTAAATCTAAAAGCACTCAAAACTTTTTTAAGGAAGGACCACCAGACTCTGTCATAAGCTTTACTCATATCCAGCTTAATGAACAAGGCCTTTTCTTTTGACTTGGCCATCAAGTGAATTGCCTTAGTAGCCACCACCACGCCATCCAAGATTTGATGCCATTCCATGAATCCACTTTGCTCTTCAAAAATAAATAATGTAAGCCACCTTTTCAATCTTTCCGCAATCAGCTTGGAGATAATTTCATAAATCACATTGCAAAGGGAAATGGGACAAAACTGACTTAATCAATCAGCTCCCTCCCCCTTAGGGATAAGAGCCAAGAAAGTTGAATTCAAAGCCCTAAGCATCTACTTATTCATATATGATTTGCGAACAGAAGCCAAGAGATCGACTTTTTAATGTCCCAAAACTCCTCAAAAAATTTAATCGAAAAGCCATCCAGCCCAGGTGATTTACCTTTTTACATCTAGAAAACTATCCTCTCTACCTCCTCCATAGAAATGGCACTCATAAGGTGCTCATTCATCTCCGAAGAGACCAAAGAGGGAATACAAGAAATAACCTGAGTCTCAGCCACCACGTCCCCCTGTGCTTCCTCCCAAAATAAAGAAGCAAAGCAGAGTTCTGCCTCATTACAAATACCCTAGGTGGAATGAATGGTCTCCCCCCTATCTGTCACTAATGAGGAAATAGTATTATTGTGCTACCTGGCTTTCACTGAGTTGAAGAAGAATGCAATATTCCTATCCCCCTCTTGAAGCCAAACATTTCACGCTTTCTGCTTCCAGAATATTTCCTCCCTCAGCTCCCATTCCTCCACTACTTTAAGAGCTTTAGCTTCCTCTCTTAACTAAAATTATGATACCCCCTCTTCCCTAATCATCTAGGTCACTTCATTCAATTGTGTTTGCGCCACCTCTTTCTCCTGATGAATGTTTTTGAAACATTATTTGTTCCAGCGCTTGAGCTGATATTTGACAAATTGTAAGAGCTTGGAAAAAGTATACATTACAGTTCCATATCTCGGTCTACCTCTTCTCCACCAATCAGCAACACAACCATACAGGTCTGGATCCCTAAGCCACATGAGCTGGAATTTAAAGGTGGTCTCTGAGGAGTCCTAGCTGAAGAAATAGTGAGGTTAATGGGCCAATGATCCAATCCCTACCAATCAAGTATCTCAGAGTTGGAAGACCATGACCCCCCCACCCAAAAGCATGACACCATGAAATGATCAAGGCGCTCAGCAAAACTATTGTCCTCCAACCATCTATTGTTCCATGTGAAGCAGCCATTATTGGGCTGAATGTCAACAAGATTAAGCACTGAGATATTGTCTCTAAGCAAAATGGAAGAGGGATCAATTTTCATAATACCTCCCTATTTCTCAGATAAATCCAGAATGGCATTGAAGTCTCCAGCAATAATCCAAGGCAAATAAGGAAACAAACTACGCACCTCATGAATGTTGTTCCATACCTCGAGCTTGCCTCAGAAATACATCAAAGCATAAACATTAGAGAAAATAATAGATTCCCCTAATTCAATACACCAAGAAACCATAGATAAGGAGGACCTGAATGAAATCCAAGACACAAGCTGGATCTTGTGTGGGTTCCATAGACATGCCACACCCCGCAAAGATCCCTGGGCTCTAACGTACTGACAAAGGCCTTGCCTCCATATCTTGGGTGCCATAGTCATCATACAATCAACAAAAACTTTAGTCTCCTGTAGAAAGAGAACATCTAGAGACTGCCTACGCACTAATGCCTGAACAACTTTTTGTCTGGGGCCGTTGTTCAAGCCCCTTGCATTCCAAGAGATAACAATCATTTGGGAGCAATCAAGAAATGGGTGTCTAGGGTCTTAATCACTCCTGACTCCACCAAGTTCTCCCCAATCATCTTAATCCTCTCCAAGTCCTTTTTACATCCTGTCTTATCATTTTTCTCTGAAGCCCCTTTCTTCCCATCCTTCTGAAGGATGCCCAGATGGGGGATAGATTTCCCTCTTTTATTCGCTTCTGTAGCCACAGCTCGTAACATAGGCTCTACTTCCTCTACACCCTACCCCATATTCACATTTGGCTCCACCACCACTTGCGCTTTCGTCTGTCTGTCCATGAGCATGGGCATAGTGAATTCTTCTTGCGTAACACACGGAGGCTTGGCAGAGCCAATCCCCAATCTTGAATCCCCTTTAGGGTGATCTGTATTATTCATAACTGGATTAATTGCTTGTTTCCCCAACTCATCTAAGATCTCAAACCTGTTAAATGTATCCTCCTCTTGTCATTCCCTTAAAGTTCTTTTCTGTCCTCTGTTATGGGTTCAGGCTTTTACCTGAATAAAGCCCTCTGCATCCTTATTCTCCCCTACTACAGGCTTCTTCCCTTTGTCAGTACTAGGCATGGTACTCACATGAGGCATAGTTTTCTATTCCATTGGCTTGGCTTTTGGACATATTTGCACCAAGTGGCCGTATTCATGGTAGAGGCGACATCTGAATGGAAGGGTCTCATAGTCCAATTGTTGTACCCAAGAATATGAACCTGCACTCATCTCTACTACATCTGGCAATGGTTTACTTAAATCAATTTCCATGCAAATATGAGCAAAGGTCATCACCTTCTTAATCAAGGTTTGTGTAGAAGATCTGATAGGTCTTCCAAGCATTGATGCTAGCATATGAAGCACGTCCTCATGACAGCATTCTATTGGGAATCTAGGCAACTGAACCCACAGTGGCACTTGGTTAGGGAGCTCCTCAGAGGGGTTAAAGCCTGCATGCCATGGTTTTACAAATAATCCCACTTGGTTATAAAAATAAGGCCCTCCTTTAAAGACCCTATTGCGGTCAACTAGGCATACAAATGTCACCATGAAGTAATTGTTTGCAAGCATTGTGACTTCCATTTCACCTTCAGGTTCCCACACTCTTCGTGCCCAGCTTTCCAGGAATTGAAGGGAGACTTTTAAACCCAAGAACTTACAAAAAAAGGAATGATTATAATAGTATTCTATATCCTCAGCAATCATTTAAAAGGGAATTACCAATTTTTGTCTTTCTTTGCATCTCTCTAGGCATCCGTTAACCTTCGTGATCCTGGATCCTCTAGGCAGATTTGAAACCTTAGCATTTGTATTCTAAGAAAAGAGGGCATTTTCAAACCCTTGCACATCCTATCTTGGCAAATTCATGCCCACCACTTCACTAAAACTAACACCAGCACCAATCATGGAAGGCATGCTCCTAGCCATGATTGTGCCTGCCTAAATGTTCTTATCTAGCTATAAATTTGTTCCAGCCAACACCACTGGCCCATCACAATGCCTGACTAGAATTTTTGCGCAGCTCACGGCACAAAAGGTAGAAGAAAATAAGGGTTTTAATAGAAGAATAGCCAAAGTTGCGACCCCCACCTCCTACAGCCAAGCCGACGCCCTCCCCTTCCTTCACAGAGACACCCATAGCAAAAAATGAGCCAGGGCATGGCTGCCCTAGCTCATCGCCCTACACCAAACCATTGACATCTCTCAACTATCATTCATAGATTTCAAAAATATCACATATAGCTTTCAAAATTACCTTCCATTTCAATTACATCAAGATTATAGCCCATGACCTTCATCTTATTTAGGAGTTTGTAGGCCTCACACAATCTCTTTTTTCTACATAAAATATTGATCTGAGTCATGTACATGAGAACATCCAAAGTGTAATTGTTATTTAACATTTCATATAAAATGTTGACTATTTTTTAAACTTGGACTTTCATACAAAGAGCCTCCATGAAAATGTTTTAAGTGTTGGCATCAAGGATGCAACCCTGATTGAGCATCTAGCTAAATAGTGTATAATCATGATTGAGCTTATCATGGTGGCATTAGAATCTGATGAGGATATTATAGGTTATAGTTTTTGGGGTGATTCCAAGCTTAGGCAAGTTCATAAAAATTCAATGGGTGGTTTGAAATCACTTGTGCTAAATAACATCATTGAAAATAACATTCAAGTGTTTTTCCAATGGCTTGCAACTAAAATCCAACATCTGGTGAAACATGTTAAGAGTTTGATTCAAAAATCAAAATTCTTATAGATTTCAATGATATCAATGAAAAGTCTAGGTGTGTATGCATGTCCCTCATTCCTCATCTATTGGACGAGATCTTCCATTATTTTCCACTTATTTGCACATCCTAATTTTTAGATTATGGTAGGTAGAATAAGTGTCCCTGAAACAAGGTTGCCTTGATACAACTTCAAATTTTTCAAGAACAAATAACATATCATCATGCTCACAAATCAATTTATTTACACATGCATGGATTACAATTCCCTCACTCCCACCCCCACTTGCTGACCATGAACTCATGAACACTAAAAATAAAAATGATGCTTCCAATCCCTGGTGCAAGCAACATTCAATTTATTTGGATTGATATTGCTTCAAACCAACTAGGGAGTCATATTAACAATGTATTATAACTTAGGAATATGATTCCAAACAAATCTGAAGTTGAAAATAATAAACCTACATACTAAAATA